>JARBWK010000011.1:119012399-119259684 GCA_030556195.1 Anolis apletophallus
GGGAACACAGCTGCGCTGGGCAGGGGGCACGTCTCTAGGATGAGGACCACCGCCTCCCAAAGATACTACTCTATGGTGAACTCGCCACGGGTCAGCGCAAGAGAGGCGCCCCCCCAAAAGAGATGCAAGGACTCCCTGAAACAACACCTCAGGCTCGGCCAGATTGATCACCAACAATGGTCCACCCTGGCCTCACATCCGGGAGGCATGGGACGCACTATCCATAATGTTGTGGCCTTTTTCGAGAAGACACGCCGAACGGGTCTCGACAACGCAGAAAGAACCGCAACTTGGAAACGACATCACCGAGGAGACTTTTTCTGCTGTGCTTTCTGCAACCGGACTTGCCTATCTCAGATTGGCCTTTTAGTCATCAACGCGCTTGCAGAAAGCATGGGGTGAGTCCTTCCTAAGAATCTTCGTTCCCAAAAAAAAAAGAAATATATTTTCTTCAGGGGGTAGATTTTGCCACAGTGTCATGGCTATTGACTTCACTGGAGCTCGGTAAACATGTTTACACCAGAAGTAAGCAAACGGTCACTCCAGTGGGGGATTTCCAAGGCCAAGTGGACAAGGAACAAAGCTTCTGGGGGGAAAGGTGCAGGAGGGGGAATTCCACCAGGTCATTAGCTGAATTTGGACTCTAAATGGATGGGCGCATGGCGCATGGGTGATGCACTCTTCCTTTGGATATAGAAACGACAATCTGCAGGTGTGGCCGGCTGGCTGTCTTTCCCATTTGTATAAAAGGCAATGCAACAGTGCAACAGAACAGCAAGAAGAGCCCCAAACCATTCAGCCTGGCCTCCTCCAGGTGCCACTTGGGGCTGCCGTTGGCCGTCCCTAAGGAGGTCATTTCGGCACCTTGAGGCAACGTCAGTCAACATGCGGCTCATGCTGTCTGGATTCTTGATGAATACGATACAATGACGAGAAATGGACTGGGATTTGAGCAAGTAACTTCGGCCGTTGCAGTAGTTGATGTGGGAGCAGGGAATTCGTCTTTGCCATTGTGTTGTTCCTCTAAATTGGAAATTATTCCCACTGTGCTGATATGATCACTATGGAAATGGATGGGATAAAGCAGTGTTTCCCAACCAGTGTGCCGGGGCACACTAGTGTGCCGTGAGCGATCATCAGGTGTGTCGTGGGAAATTGGAACCTCCAGGAAGGCAGGGGGAGTCTAGTGTGTTGAAGTATAAAAACCCTAAGAAACCTACCTCGATAAAGGCACAAAATTACAACCACCCCTCCCCACCCGTTGTCTACTTGGTCTCGCCCTCCCCATGCATTGGGAAGGCCCGCCTCCCTTTCCCCAAGTAGAGACCTCCTCTTGCCTCCTGGGGGTTCTGTGTGGGAAGTATGGCCCAGTTCTATCATTGGTGGGGTTCAGAATGCTCTTTGATTGTAGGGGAACTATAAATCCCAGCAACTACAACTCCCAAATGTCAAGGTCTATTTCCCCTGAACTCCATCTGCGCTCATATTTGGGTGTAGGTGAACTACAACTTCCAAACTCAAGGTCAATTCCCAAGCAAACCCTTTCACTACTTTCTGTTGGTAATGAGAGTTCAATATGCCAAGTTTGGTTCAATTCCATGGTTGCAGGAGTTCAGGATGCTCTTTGATTGTCTGTTAACTATAAATCCCAGAAACTGTAACTCCCAAATGTCAAGGTCTATTTTCCCCAAACTCCATCTGTGTTCACATTTGGGCATATTGAGTATTCATGCCAAGTTTGGTCCTGATCCAACATTGTTTGAGTCCACAGTGCTCTCTGGATAGAGGTGAACTACAACTCCATAACCTAAGATCAATGCCCACCAAACTCTTATAGTATTTTCTCTTGGTTATGGGAGTTCTGTGTGAGAAGTTTGTGTCTTTCTGCCATTCCTGCCAGGATATCTGTGTTGTGTTCATCGAAACAGGTCCAGGTTTCACACTGAGTGTATAAATACATTTAGAAACCTATTAACTATACGTATTACTGTGTTAGAGTGTCATTTTGTGTCATTTTGGTTGGTGGTGTGCCCCGGGATTTTGCAAATGTAAAAAGTGTGCCACGGCTCAAAAAAGGTTGGGAAACACTGGGATAAAGCTTGCACTACATTTTGTGTGTAGCACGTGCTATATAGAGATAAATCCCCCCCCCCCCTTTCAATTTCTTAGCACTAGATTTCTATTAGGACATCAAATAATAAAATGTTATTACCCTATATACTTAAAGATAAGCTGAGTTTTTCAGCCCTTTTTTTGAGATATGAATTGTGTATACATTGATACAATATAATACTACTAATGATATTGTGATATTATAATTATATATTGGTTTTACATGCAATATTGCAATGTGATGTGCAGCACTGGTATTGTGCTATGGCAGTAATGTTGTTTGTCGTATTTCCAGTATGCTGTAAGCCGCTCCGAATCCCCTTCGGGGTTGAGAAAGGCGGCATATAAATATCGGGAAATAAATAAATATAATCTATGTATATAATGAAAGTCAGTGTTTGCGGAGGATGGGAGGTGCAAAGGAATATATGGCAGCGTTTCGATTGGTTGTCACTGTGGGATTATTTGCATAAAGGACTCTGATTGGCCAGGCTCAGAACTCCAACATTCTAAGGCACCAGGCAGAGGGGATTGGTTGCCACTGAGGGAGTATTTGCATAAAGTATTCTAATTGGCCAGCATCCAAGAATCCAAGCCTCTACATTCAAACAACATGATTGGTTTGCAGATATTGTAGGGGGAAAACGTACACACAAATATATATAGGCATGTCTAAGATAGATATGAATATAGATATATAGGGCTTGCAAATATTGCAGGGGGAAATGTACACACAAATATATATAGACATGTCTAGTTAGATATGAATATAGATGTATAGGGCTTGCAAATATTGCAGGGGGAAATGTACACACAAATATATACAGACATGTCTAGATAGATATGAATATAGCTATATAGGGCTTGCAAATATTGCAGGGGGGAAATGTACACACAAATATATATATATATAGACATGTCTAGATAGATATGAATATAGATATATAGGGCTTGCAAATATTACAGGGGGAAATGTACACACACATATAGACATGTCTAGATAGATATGAATATAGATATATAGGGCTTGCAAATATTACAGGAGGAAATGTACACACACATATATAGACATGTCTAGATAGATATAAATATAGATATATAGGGCTTGCAAATATTACAGGGGGAAATGTACACACACATATAGACATGTCTAGATAGATATGAATATAGATCTATAGGGCTTGCAAATATTACAGGGGAAGATGTACACACACACATATATAGACATGTCTAGATAGGTATGAATATAGATATATAGGGTTTGCAAATATTACAGGGAGAAATGTACACACAAATATATATATATATAGACATGTCTAGATAGATATGAGTATAGATATATAGGGCTTGCAAATATTACAGGGAGAAATGTACACACACATATATAGACATGTCTAGATAGGTATGAATATAGATATATAGGGCTTGCAAATATTACAGGGAGAAATGTACACACATATATATATATATATAGACATGTCTAGATAGATATGAGTATAGATATATAGGGCTTGCAGATATTACAGGGGAAAATGTACACACACATATATAGACATGTCTAGATAGGTATGAATATAGATATATAGGGCTTGCAAATATTACAGGGAGAAATGTACACACAAATATATATATATATAGACATGTCTAGATAGATATGAGTATAGATATATAGGGCTTGCAAATATTACAGGGAGAAATGTACACACAAATATATATATATAGACATGTCTAGATAGATATGGGTATAGATATATAGGGCTTGCAGATATTACAGGGGAAAATGTACACACACATATATAGACATGTCTAGATAGGTATGAATATAGATATATAGGGCTTGCAAATATTACAGGGAGAAATGTACACACAAATATATATATTTATATAGACATATCTAGATAGATATGAGTATAGATATATAGGGCTTGCAGATATTACAGGGGAAAATGTACACACACATATATAGACATGTCTAGATAGGTATGAATATAGATATATAGGGCTTGCAAATATTACAGGGAGAAATGTACACACAAATATATATATATAGACATGTCTAGATAGATATGAGTATAGATATATAGGGCTTGCAGATATTACAGGGGAAAATGTACACACACATATATAGACATGTCTAGATAGGTATGAATATAGATATATAGGGCTTGCAAATATTACAGGGGGAAATGTACACACACATATAGACATGTCTAGATAGATATGAATATAGATATATAGGGCTTGCAAATATTACAGGGGGAAATGTACACACACATATAGACATGTCTAGATAGATATGAATATAGATATATAGGGCTTGCAAATATTACAGGGGGAAATGTACAGACACATATAGACATGTCTAGATAGGTATGAATATAGATATATAGGGCTTGCAAATATTACAGGGGGAAATGTACACACAAATATAGACATGTCTAGATAGATATAAATATAGATATATAGGGCTTGCAAATATTACAGGGGGATATGTACACACACGTATATAGACATGTCTAGATAGATATGAATATAGATATATAGGGCTTGCAAATATTACAGGGGGAAATGTACACACACATATAGACATGTCTAGATAGATATGAATAGATATATAGGGCTAGCAAATATTACAGGGGGAAATGTACATACAAATATATATAGACATGTCTAGATAGATATGAATATAGATCTATAGGGCTTGCAAATATTACAGGGGAAAATGTACACAAAAATATTCAACTTCAAGAAGACATATATTGATTTGTTTGCTTTACTCTTTGTTCTACGTTTAGGAACAGAGTTTGAGTACACAGACTCGGAGAGCGAGGTGAAGATCAGGAAGAAATCCCCCTCGGGGTTGCTACGTGGAAAGAAGGGCCTGCTGGATCCAAGCAGTGCCTCGGCGATCCAGTCCGTAAGCGCCATGGATCCCACTCCAGGTGGGAGCGTGGACAAGGCCAAGATGGCCCCCGAAAAGAGCCGGAAGCTGAAGAAGTTCAAGTCCCCCAAGGACCTGCCCTTCGAGTTCGGCCTGGAAGTGAGCGACGACGATCTCTGGACCCGGCGGAGGAGCGAGCGGATCTTCCTTCACGATGCCACCATGTCCTCGCCCGCCTTGTCCCCCGCCACGGCCAACGGCTCCGCCTCCATTTCCAAAGCGGGGCGCTGCGTGAAGGGCGCCTCCCTGAGCCCCAAGAAAGAGGGGAGCAAAGGGAAGGAGAGGAAAGAGCTCAGCAAGGTATTTTATTATTTTATTTATTGTATCAGAAGCAAACCCTCTCATCCGGTCTCAGCCGCTGATTGAGGTTCCGGGTTTTGGCCTGCCACTTTTGGACTCTCGCTTGCTGAGGTGTCCCTGCAAATATCTCTGTAGATCAGCGGTTCCCAAACTTTTTTGGCCTACCGCCCCCTTTCCAGAAAAAAAATTATTCAGCGCCCCCCCCCCGAAATTAATTAATTGTAATAAAAGTAATAATGTTGGAAGGGACCTCTAAAGACCATCTAGTCCAGGGGTGCCCACACTTTTTCAGCATGCGAGCTACTTATCATAACAGCAAGTCAGAACGAACTACCTCCTGCGCCAAGACGCCCATGTTTGCTTCAGACAGAGAGAGAAGCAGGGTGGAGGAGGGGAGGGGCGGCGGGGCTTCGTGCGGCCTGGCTCCGCCCCCTTCTGGCCTCAGCTCTAGCAGCAACTACTCCAGCCTTGAGGGCAGTGCAAAGCCAGTGGTGGCATAGCTAGCACAAGTCTGGCTTGGCCCTGCTCTCCTCAAGGCCGGAGCAGCTGCTGGGAGTGCCAAAGCCGAGGAAGGGGGCGGGGCTTGGCGCAGCCTAGCTCCGCCCCCCTCTGGCTGCAGCTCTAGCAGCAGCTGCTCCAGCCTTGAGGAAGGGCAGGGCCAAAGCCAGTGGTGGCATAGCTAGCACAAGTCTGGCTTGGCCCTGCTCTCCCTCAAGGCTGGAGCAGCTGCTGGGAGTGCCCGGCCGGGAAGGGGGGCTTGGTGCAGCCTGGCTCCGCCCCCCCCACTGGCTGCAGCTCTAGCAGCCGCAGCTCCAGCCTTGAGAAGGGCAGGGCCAAAGCCAGTGGTGGCATAGCTAGCACAAGTCTGGCTTGGCCCTGCTCTCCTCAAGGCTGGAGCAGCTGCTGGGAGTGAGGAAGCCGAGGAGGGGGGGGGCTTGGTGCAGCCAAGCCCCGCCCCCTCTGGCTGCAGCTCTAGCAGCAGCTGCTCCAGCCTTGAGGAGGGCAGGGCCAAGCCAGTGGTGGCATAGCTTGCACAAGGCTGGCTTGGCCCTGCCCTCCTCAAGGCTGGAGCAGCTGCTGGGAGTGCCGAAGCCGGGGAGGGGGCGGGGCTTGGTGCAGCCTGGCTCCGCCCCCTCTGGCTTCAGCTCGAGCAGCAGCTGCTCCAGCCTTGAGGAGGGCAGGGCCAAGCCAGTGGAGGCATAGCTAGCACAAGGCTGGCTTGGCCCTGCCCTCCTCAAGCCTGGAGCAGCTGCTGGTAGTGCAGAAGGAAGGGAGGGGGGGGGCTTGGTGCAGCCTGGCTCCGCCCCCCTCTGGCTTTGGCACTCCCAGCAGCTTCTCCAGGCTTGAGGATGGCAATGCCAAGCCAGTGGTGACATAGCTAGCACAAGGCTGGCTTGGCCCTGCTCTCCTCAAGCCTGGAGCTGCTGCTGGGAGTGCCAAGCGGGAGGGGGTGGGGCTTGGTGCGGCCTGGCTCCTCCCCCCCTCTGGCTTCAGCTCTACCAGCAGCTTCTCCAGCCTTGAGGGGCAGGGCCAAGCCAGTGGTGCCATAGCTAGCACAAGGCTGGCTTGGCCCTGCTCTCCTCAAGCCTGGAGCTGCTGCTGGGAGTGAGGAAGTCGGGGGGGGCGGGGCTTGGTGCAAGCCCTGCCGCCGCCCCTCTGGCTTCAGCTCCTATCAGCTGCTCCAGCCTTGAGGAGTGCAGGGCCAAGCCAGTGGTGGCATAGCTAGGACAAGTCTGGCTTGGCCCTGCTCTCCTCAAGCCTGGGGCAGCTGCTGGGAGAGCCAAAGCCGAGAATGGGGTGGGGCTTGGCGCGCCAAGCCCCGCCCCCTCTCCCCTCTGGCTCTAGCAGCAGCTTCCAGGCTTGAGAAGGGCAGGGCCAAGCCAGTGGTGCCATATAGCTAGCACAAGGCTGGCTTGGCCCTGCCCTCCTCAAGCCTGCCAAAGCTGCTGGGAGGAGGGGCTTGGTGGAGCAGCCAGGCTGGCCTCACCCTCTGGCTTTCAGCTCTACCAGCAGCTGCTCCAGTCTTGAGGGCAGGGCCAAGCCAGTGGAGCCATAGCTAGCACAAGGCTGGCTTGGCCCTGCTCTCCTCAAGCCTGGAGCTGCTGCTGGGAGTGAAGCCGGGAGGGGCAGGGCTTGTGCGGCCAAGCCCCTCCGCCTCCCTCTGGTTTCAGCTCTGGCAGCAGCTTCTCCAGCCTTGAGGAGGGCAGGGCCAAGCCAGTGGTGGCATAGCTAGCACAAGGCTGGCTTGGCCCTGCCCTCCTCAAGGCTGGAGCAGCTGCTGGGTGAAGCCAGAGGGGGGCGGGGCTTGGTGCGGCCTGGCTCTGCCCCTCTGGCTTCAGCTCTACCAGCAGCTGCTCCAGCCTTGAGGAGGGCAGGGAAAAGCCAGTGGTGGCATAGCTAGCACAAGGCTGGCTTGGCCCTGCCCTCCTCAAGGCTGGAGCAGCTGCTGGGAGTGCCAAAGCCTTGGAGGGGGTGGGCCAGGCGCGCCAAGCTGGCCCGCCCCCTCTGGCTTCAGCTCTGCAGCAGCTGCTCCAGTCTTGAAGGCAGGGCCAAGCCAGTGGAGCCATAGCTAGCACAAGGCTGGCTTGGCCCTGCTCTCCTCAGGCCTGGAGCTGCTGCTGGGAGAGAGGAGTCGGGGGGGGGCGGAGCCTTGGTGCACCAAGCCCGCCCCTCTGGCTTCAGCTCTACCAGCAGCTGCTCCAGTCTTGAGGGCAGGGCCAAGCCAGTGGTGGCATAGCTAGGACAAGTCTGGCTTGGCCCTGCTCTCCTCAAGGCCGGGGCAGCTGCTGGGAGTGCCAAAGCGAGAATGGGGCGGGGATTGGCGCAGCCAAGCCCCGCCCCTCTGGCGTCAGCTCTGGCAGCAGCTGCTCCAGGCTTGAGGAGGGCAGGACCAAGCCAGTGGTGCCATAGCTAGCACAATGCTGGCTTGGCCCTGCCCTCCTCAAAGGAGTGCCAAAGCTGGGGGAGGGGCGGGGCTTGGTGCAGCCTGGCTCCACCCCCTCTGGCTTCAGCTCTACCAGCAGCTGCTCCAGTCTTAAGGGCAGGGCCAAGCCAGTGGAGCCATAGCTAGCACAAGGCTGGCTTGGCCCTGCTCTCCTCAAGGCCGGAGCTGCTGCTGGGAGTGCCGAAGTCGGGGAGGGGGCAGGGCTTGGTGCGGCCTGGCTCCGCCCCCCTCTGGTTTCAGCTCTAGCAGCAGCTTCTCCAGCCTTGAGGAGGGCAGGGCCAAGCCAGTGGTGGCAAAGCTAGCACAAGGCTGGCTTGGCCCTGCCCTCCTCAAGCCTGGAGCAGCTGCTGGGAGTGCCGAAGCCAGGGAGGGGGCGGGGCTTGGCGCGGCCTGGCTCTGCCCCCTCTGGCTTCAGCTCTACCAGCAGCTGCTCCAGCCTTGAGGAGGGCAGGGCCAAGCCTGTGGTGGCATAGCTAGCACAAGGCTGGCTTGGCCCTGCCCTCCTCAAGGCTGGAGCAGCTGCTGGGAGTGCCGAAGCCAGGGAGGGGCGGGGCTTGGCGCGACCTGGCTCCGCCCCCCTCTGGCTTCAGCTCTACCAGCAGCTGCTCCAGTCTTGAGGGCAGGGCCAAGCCAGTGGAGCCATAGCTAGCACAAGGCTGGCTTGGCCCTGCTCTCCTCAAGGCCGGAGCTGCTGCTGGGAGTGCCGAAGTCGGGGAGGGGGCGGGGCTTGGTGCGGCCTGGCTCCGCCCCCTCTGGCTTCAGCTCTACCAGCAGCTGCTCCAGCCTTGAGGGCAATGCCAAGCCAGTGGAGCCATAGCTAGCACAAGGCTGGTTTGGCCCTGCTCTCCTCAAGGAGAAGCTGCTGCTGGGAGTGCCAGTCGGGGAGGCGGGGCTTGGTGCAGCCTGGCTCCGCCCCTCTGGCTTCAGCTCTACCAGCAGCTGCTCCAGTCTTGAGGAGGGCAGGGCCAAGTCAGTGGTGCCATAGCTAGCACAAGGCTGGCTTGGCCCTGCCCTCAAGGCTGGAGCAGCTGCTGGGAGTGCCGAAAGGGCTGGGAGGGGAGGGGCTTAGCACGGCCTGGCTCCGCCCCCTCTGGCTTCAGCACTACCAGCAGCTGCTCCAGCCTTGAGGAGGGCAATGCCAAGCCAGTGGTGGCATAGCTAGCACAAGTTTGGCTTGGCCCTACCCTCCTCAAGGCTGGAGCAGCTGCTGGGAGTGCCGAAGCTGGGGGAGGGGGAGGGGCATGGTGCGGCCTGGCTCCGTCCCCTCTGAGAAGCGCCCCATCCAGCTGCGATCGACCTTCGGTCCCGCGATGGACTGGTCGATCACGATCGACTTCCTAGGCAGCCCTGGTTTTTGCCTGCCACTTTTGGACTCTCGCTTGCTGAGGTGTCCCTGCAAATATCTCTGTAGATCAGTGGTTCCCAAACTTTTTTGGCCTACCGCCCCCTTTCCAGAAAAAAAATTTATTCAGCGCCCCCCTAGAAATTAATTAATTATAATAATAGTAATAGTGTTGGAAGGGACTTCTAAAGACCATCTAGTCCAATGCCCTTCTACCTTCATGCAGCAGAAGCACCCCTGACAGACGGTAACCTAGTCTCAATAATAGTCTCAAAAATAGTAGTAGTAACAACAACAACAATAATGAAGAAGGTTGTAAGAGACTCAAAGGGACATCTAGACCCTTCTGTCTTTCCCTCCCCCCCCCCCCCCTTGCGGTGCGTGAGCTTTCCTCAGCGGCAGCGGCGATGACAGAGGAGGAGGGAGCCCCAGCGGCAGGCTTTTCCGTGGCCTTGCTCTCCTTCTCCCTTCTCCCATGCGCGGCCGAGAGGGCAGCGGCGGGAGGAGGCAGTAAAGCCGCGCATGGGGCGAGGGGGGAAGGGAAAGGCGCACTCCTCTCCCCTTGCTCTCTCGCCCCCTGCGTGCCTTCCTCGGCGGCAGCGGTGGTAAAGGCGCACATGGGGCGGGAGTAGGCAGTAAAGCTGCGCATGGGCCGAGGGGGGAAGGGAAAGGCGCACTCCTCTCCCCTTGCTCTGTCGCCCCATGCGTGCCTTCCTCGGCAGCAGCGGTGGTAAAGGCACACATGGGGCAGGAGTAGGCAGTAAAGCTGCGCATGGGCCGAGGGGGGAAGGGAAAGGTGCACTCCTCTCCCCTTGCTCTGTCGCCCCATGCGTGCCTTCCTCGGCAGCAGCGGTGGTAAAGGCGCACATGGGGCAGGAGTAGGCAGTAAAGCTGCGCATGGGGCGAGGGGGGAAGGGAAAGGTGCACTCCTCTCCCCTTGCTCTCTCGCCCCATGCGTGCCTTCCTCGGCAGCAGCGGTGGTAAAGGCACACATGGGGCGGGAGTAAGCAGTAAAGCTGCGCATGGGGCGTGGGGGGAAGGGAAAGGCGCACTCCTCTCCCCTTGCTCTGTCGCCCCCACGCGCCTTCCTCGGCGGCAGCGGTGGCAAAGGCGCACATGGGGCGAGGGGGGAAGGAAAAGGCGCACTCCTCTCCCCTTGCTCTCTCGCCCCCTGCGTGCCTTCCTCGGCGGCAGCGGTGGTAAAGGCGCACATGGGGCAGGAGGAGACAGTAAAGCTGCGCATGGGGCGAGGGGGAGAGGGAAAAGCGCACTCCCCTTCCCTTGTTCTCTCGCCCCCTGCATGCCTTCCTCGGCGGCAGCGGTGGTAAAGTCGCACATGGGGCGGGAGTAGGCAGTAAAGCTGCGCATGGGCCGAGGGGGGAAGGAAAAGGCGCACTCCTCTCCCCTTGCTCTCGCCCCCTGCGTGCCTTCCTCGGCAGCAGCGGTGGTAAAGGCACACATGGGGCGGGAGTAGGCAGTAAAGCTGCGCATGGGCCGAGGGGGGAAGGGAAAGGCGCACTCCTCTCCCCTTGCTCTCTCGCCCCCTGCGTGCCTTCCTCGGCGGCAGCGGTGGTAAAGTCGCACATGGGGCGGGAGGAGGCAGTAAAGCTGTGCATGGGGCGAGGGGGGGAAGGGAAAGGCGCACTCCTCTCCCTTTGCTCTCTCGCCCCCTGCGTGCCTTCCTCGGCGGCAGCGGTGGTAAAGTCGCACATGGGGCGGGAGTAGGCAGTAAAGCTGCGCATGGGGAGAGGGGGGAAGGGAAAGGCGCACTCCTCTCCCCTTGCTCTCTCGCCCCCTGCGTGCCTTCCTCGGCGGCAGCGGTGGTAAAGTCGCACATGGGGCGGGAGTAGGCAGTAAAGCTGCGCATGGGGCGAGGGGGGAAGTGTGTGTCTTTCTGCCATTCCTGCCAGGATATCTATGTTGTGTTCATCGAAACAGGCCCAGGTTTCGCACTGAGTGTACAAATACATTTAAAAACATATTAACTACATGTATCGCTGTGTTAGAGTGTCATTTTGTGTCATTTTGGTTGTTGGTGTGCCCCAGGATTTGGTAAATGTAAAACGTGTGCTCAACAAAGGTTGGGAAACACTGAGTTATATCAAATCTTTGTTACAATAGATCTTCCTCAAACACAACACAGCATCTAACTACCAGAGTTCCCCTCTGAATAGTTACTCCTAAAACTAGCCCAGATAGTTTACTTCAAGACTTAACTGTCTAAATCTTCCCTCACACTATTAATCTTCTAATAGCTGTGAGTCACACACTAACTATACAGTTAGCAACTTGAATCCCTCAGGCCTTCCTGAACAATCTAACTAACTCTTGTCCCACACTGGGCATGCATACTCAGCAGCAGAGTAATCAAGCACTAAGGGCAGATGTCTTCACTGTGTCTGGTTGTGATCCCCAGGTTGTGCCATAGCAAGGTAAGAGCCATGTGTCCCCAGGCAAAGGTGGTGGCGATTGATTGGATTGCCAGAGTCACTTTCCCAACATGTAATATATTCCAGGGCTGTCCAACTTCTACCGGCCCAGGGGCCGGAATTCCGGTGACTTATGACCTGGGGGGCCGATCGCGGGGGCAGGGATGATCGGGGGATTTCGCTGCTTCTGGCGCCCGAGAGTGACGCTGTAAGGCAGGGCAAACAAATTAAGGTGGGGTGTGTTTCAGTTCCAAGTAATAAAAAATAAATGCGGGAATCACTTTCACAATGTTCTCAATTTATTTCATCTTCATTCTTTTTCAATTTTAAGTGGATGGTGGGTTCAAGATCCATATGGCATCAAAACATTGGTGTTTTCCTTCACAAAATTATAATCCATAAGGTGACATATTTTCAAATATAATCCGGATTACACTCAATGTCAGGTCGACGGTATTAAGCCATCCGTTTCGCCGTTTCCGGCTTCTTCGGGACCTGCCACATACTATCTATTGTCCAATCCACTGGTCCAATATCTATTAAATTAAACATAAATGATTTACAATATATTCATGCTTTTTTCATATATACATATTCGTAACCTATACATATAGGTGTGATCCCACATAAGAAAACACATTCCCCAATAGTAGGCAAGAAGCAATCCATACATCAATACATTTTAGGAGGCATTACATACATATAGCACAGTCAATACATACCCAAAACATTCAGTCGTAGCATATATGTATGTGGACGCAGCCACTTTTCCATTCGGTTGGACAATGCTACTGAGAAAAGCCGCGGCTTAAGAGGGCTCCCTCCGCACCTGGCGCCAGGTGCAAATTATATCAGGATTTCTCCTATGGATAAACGGTCGTTTCGGCTTCGCATTTTAGGGAGGTTATCCAGAAGCATTCTCTTCTCCTTAGGGCCAATTTTATGTCTTGATGCATCTTAACTTTAACCTGTTCGAGAACTACTACTTTAAAGTCGTCATATTTATGATTTTCCTTAAAGTGTGTGTATAGTACAGAAGATTTGTTTTTTGTTCTGAATCTCGAACTATGCTCCTGGATCCTTACCCTCAGGTCACGCCCAGTTTCCCCTACGTAATATTTTAAACATTTGCATAAAATACAATATATTACATTGTTGGATCCGCATGTGGCCTGACAGTGCAGTCTATATGTTTTTTTCCCCGCCAGATCTTGTATCGTGTTAATAGTCAAATGAAGATGAAATAAATTGAGAACATTGTGAAAGTGATTCCCGCATTTATCTTTTATTACTTGTAAGGCAGGGCAAAGCCAAGGGAAGCTCCCTTAGCTCCTCCTCCTTCTACAGCGTCACTCTCAGGCGCCAGAAGCGGGCGATTCGCGCTTCTGGCGCCCGGCCGTGACGCTGTAGGAGGGAGGGCAAAGCCAAGGAAAGCTCCCCTTGGCTACTCCCTCGCGGCGGCCGTGGATGGCGCTTGCGCTGTCACGCGCATATACACTTTAAAAAAAATTTGGATTTTTTAATTATTTTTTTCCAGAATTTTTTAATTATTTTTTTATTGCAGGAGGGTTGGGGGCCGTGTCTAAGGGGCTGGCGGGCCGTGTATGGCCCGCGGGCCGCCTGTTGGACAGGCCCGATGTATTCTATTCCACTTGCCGATCTTGCCTTTCAAACGTCTTTCAAACGTTACTGACCCAAAGTTTCCCTGTTACCTCTGGTTGTGCAGAAGAAGAAGAACAAAGAAGGTCCGTTCTGTTCGTCTTTGTCGTCATCGTCGTCGTCGTCGTCGTCCTCCCTCTCCCCTCCGGGCATTGCCAGCTCTCCACCGGACATCCGCACCAACTTGGCAAACTCCTTGGGCTCCAGCAAGAAGAGCAAAGGCAAGGGCAAAACTAAAGAGGTGAAGAAAGAGGTAAGCGCATAGGCTACAGCAGTGATTTTCAACCAGTGTGCCGTGGAACACTAGTGTGTCGTGAGAGGTCATTAGGCGTGCCGTGGGAAATTACAGTGTAGAGCAGGGGTGCTCATTAGGTAGCTCGGGAGTGCCAGGGGGGTTGGGGAAGAAGAATCCATGTTATGCACCATAATTGGGGGAGAGATGGCAGGCCTGGCCTTGCAGGTTGAAGTAAGCCGCTCTTCGGCACTCTTCCAGGTGCTCTTTGGGCCTCACCAGCCGGATGGGCACTCCTGCTATGCGCCACAAGACACCCTGTGCGCATGCGCACTCCTGCTGCTGCCTTCCGCTCTCGTGGTTCTTCTTTCGCCTGCGGGGCATTGCCGGAAGAAGGAAGCATGAGGCGGGGCCTCAGTTGTGTTACTATTCGCGTGGAGGTGGCTTGACGGGGGGCGGGGCCCTGCTGGAGGGGGTGGGGAGGGGTGTGGCTTGGCGGTGTGAGTGCCAGGGGGGTTAGGGAAGAAGAATCCATGTTATGCACCATAATGTGGGGGGGAGAGAAAGAGATGGCAGGCCTGGCCTTGCAGGTTGCAGTAAGCCGCTCTTCGGCCCTCTTCCAGGTGCTCTTTGGGCCTCACCAGCCGGATGGGGCGCTCCTGCCATGCGCGCGCACACCCTGCGCGCATGCGCACTCCTGCTGCTGGCTTCCGCTCTCGCGGTGCTTCTTTCGCCTGCGGGGCATTGCAGGAAGAAGGAAGCACGAGGCGGGGCCTCGGTTGTGTTACTATTCGCGTGGAGGTGGCCTGACGGGGGGCGGGGAGGCTCCAAGGCGACAGCAGGGAAGCCGAAGGGGCGTGGGGGGGGAGACACTCCTGGGGGGGCTGAACCCCTTCGGGAAGGAGAGCTGGGGGTGGCGAGGGCTGTGAGCCTCCGCCACAGTTTGTTCCGAGGTTCAAAGCCACCCCCGTGTGCTCAATTCCTATTTGTCCTGCTCAGCCGAGCCTGCGTGCGCTTCGGCCACTCAGCGCAGCCCTCCCCCGCGGGATGGTGACGGGCCTCCTGCGCGTGGGCCACCTGGGGGGGGAGGGGCGGGAGGGGGGGTTTGGGGAAACAGCGGAGGCAGCAGACACGGCCACGGGACTACATTTCCCAGAAGGCCCCGCACGGCGACTTCCTGTTCCTTCGTCCTCCTTGCCATTGAGCCGTGCGGGGCCTTCTGGGAAATGTAGTCCCGTGGCCGTGTCTGCTGCCTCCGCTGTTTCCCGGGCGCTTGAACCCGGGTTGCGCCTGGGTGCCTCCCTCCGCTGGCTTTTAAGTCCTCTGTCGCTTCCAGCCGCTCCTGGACCCAGGAACCTGATGAGCGAGGACTGAGGGCGAGGGATGTTTGTGTGGGTGGGTGGAGGTGGCTGAGTACGCCGCAAAGCGCCACTACGCTTGGTGGCTATGGGGGTTTGGGGGGGCAGTTTTAGGGTCTTCCCGGGGACACGGCGGAGGGCGATCGAAGGTTCAGGGTGAGTGGGGAGAGAGGGAGACGGATGGGTTGGTATGTTGGGGGAGGTGGTTTTGAGTGCGCTGCGCTGATTGTTCTCCCTGTGTTCTGCGCCGCGCCAGCGAGAACGGGAGTCAATGGGCGGTTTTTGGGGCTTGTTTTTGGGGGTTGGAAGGTAGGGAGGTGGGTTTTTGTGTTAAGGTAATACCTCGTGGTCTGGGGGAATGTGTGTCGTTGGATTGGTGTTTGTGGGGGGGCGTAGTTTGGCCGTGCATAACGTCCTTTGCACGACCACTCGATTTTTATATATATAGATCACATTACAATGTTATCAACATTAAGTGTATATACAATATTATCATACCATACTCATACTATATTATACCATATTATATTATGCTATATTATGATTATTATTTGTTTGTTGAGTATGGATAACCATAACCTGCTTAATTTTAATTGATGTTCTCTGGAAGGAGAGAAGGAGAAAGGAAAGTGTGAAGAGGGAGAAAGACAGGAAGGAAGAGGAAGGAAGGAAGATGGAGAATGGAGGAAAGAAGGAATGGGAGAGAGGGAGGGAAAAAGAAGGAGAGAAGGAGAAAGGAAAGGGTGAAGAGGAGGAAGGAAGGAAGAGGAAGGAAGGAACAGGGAGAATGGAGGAAAGAAGGAAGGGGAGAGAGGGAGGGAAAAGGAAGGAGAGAAGGAAAGAGTGAAGAGGGAGAAAGGAAGGAAGGAAGGAAGAGGGAGAATGGAGGAAAGAAGGAAGGGGAGAGAGGGAAGGAAAGGAAGAGAGAAGAAGAAGGAAAGGGTAAAGGGGAAGAAAGGAAGGAAGATGGAGGAAAGAAGAAAGGGGAGAAGGAAAGAGTGAAGAGGGAGAAAGGAAGGAAGGAAGAGGGAGAATGGAGGAAAGAAGGATGGGGAGAGAGGGAAGGAAAGGAAGGAGAGAAGAAGAAGGAAAGGGTAAAGGGGAAGAAAGGAAGGAAGATGGAGAATGGAGGAAAGAAGGAAGGGGAGAAGGAAAGAGTGAAGAGGAAGGAAGGAAGATAATGGAGGAAAGAAGGAAGGGGAGAAGGAAAGGGCCAAGGGGAGAAAGGAAGTAAGAGGAAGGAAGGAAGGAAGAGGGAGAATGGAGGAAAGAAGGAATGGGAGAGAGGAAGGGAAAAAGAAGGAGAGAAGGAAAGGGTGAAGGGGGAGAAAGAAAGGAAGAAGAAGGAAGGAAGAGGGAGAATGGAGGAAAGAAGGAAGGGGAGAGAGGGAGGGAAAGGAAGGAGAAAAGAAGGAAAGGGTAAAGGGGAAGGAAGATGGAGAATGGAGGAAAGAAGGAAGGGGAGAAGGAAAGAGTGAAGAGGGAGAATGGAGGAAAGAAGGAAGGGGAGAGAGGGAGGGGAAGGAAGGAGAGAAGGGTGATGGGAAGGAAGGAAGGATGGAAGGGGAGGATGGAGGAAGGAAGGGGAGAAGGAAAGGATGAAGGGGAGAAAGGAAGGAAGGAAGAGGAAGGAAGGAAGAGGGAGAATAGAGGAAAGAAGGAAGGGAGGGAGGGAGAAGGAAAGGGTGAAGCGGAGAAAGAAAGGAAGAAGAAGGAAGAGGGAGAATGGAGAAAAGAAGGAAGGGGAGAGAGGGAGGAGAAAGGAAGGAGGGAAGGAAAGGGTGAAGGGGAGAAAGGAAGGAAGAGGGAGAGCCAGATGCAATCATGAAAAGAGCCACGTCTGGCTCCCGAGCCGTAGGTTCCCTTCCCCTGCCTTACAGACGAATGCAGGCATCGCCTTGTTGACCATAACCCAAATGCCGCCAAGATAGAATTGTAATGGGTTCGGTGGGTTGAGTTCCCCATTGTCAGGGGGGGGGGACGGGACGGGACGGGGACGGGACGGGATTGGAAATAAGTCTCTATTATACCAGCAGCCATCTGAAGCCCCGCTCGCTATTCATTCAGTCACCATTTTATTTGCATGCATAAGCAAATAAAGCTGATTCGCATATTTTCTTGCTCATTAGACACAATTTTATTCAAGATTTTTGCATAATTTATTCCAAGGTATATAATCTGGGAGCATTTGCATGTGTTTTCCCTTTATCTTGCATAAGTTATTCTGCAATCCCCGTCCCCCCTGTTGATCCTCGGGCGGGTGGGGGAGCTGCTGTGGAGAACGAACTCCATGGCTTCACTTGGAGGTGGCCTGACGGGGGCAAGGCCCTGCTGGAGGGGGTGGGGAGGGGCATGGCTTGGCGGTGTTAGTGCCAGGGGGGTGTTATCTATTATATAAAGGAGGTCCCGTCGTCGAACGACTGACAGAGACAGAGAAACCTTCCAAGGCAGAGACACCAAACTTGCCAACACAAATAGGCCTCAGGCAAGGAAGGTTTTTAGCAAAGAAACTCCCCCCAAACCTAAACGGCCCCCAAAACAATGATACAAAAAACCCTACATTTCCCAGCATCCTCTGCGGCAGCCAGCGAAACCCATTGGCCAACATCAGTTACCATAGTAACGGTGGGCAAAGCCACTTAGAATGCTGAGTGATTTCAGTTGAGGGTTAAACTGCCACGGTCAAGATCTAGGAGGGAGACAAATAGGGCACCAGGGACACAGGCACCACTGACAAACACATACCCCAGAATAACACAAAAGTAATACCTACACACAACACAATACGCACATAACACAACCTTGTGTCTACTGCTCAACCCATTTGCATGCCATTCCTTCCTTCCACACAGGCATAAGCTGACCCAAAAGACAAGCCATGCCTCCTAAAAAGAACAGCATCGGACGACACACCGCAACGCTACATACATCACACAAAAAGAGCAGAACAAACGCCAGAACAGAAAGACACTGCACTACACTGGCTTTTGCCATCACCATAAACAAGGCTCAAGGACAAACACTACAAATCTGTGGCATAGACCTTGACACAGAATGCTTCTCCCACGGACAACTCTACGTAGCATGCTCCAGAGTTGGGAAACCACAGAACCTCTCCATCAACACAGCAGACGGAAAGACAAAAAACATTGTATATCCACAAGCTCTGCAGAACGCCAGCAACACCACACACTGACAACTCCACAGGACTTCAACATCCCACCCACCAGAACAACCCACAACGACACAGCCACGACCCCAACTACACCATAAGTCATATCAATTCCAACCCTTACATACTCAGACTTTCTCGCATCTCTCTAAATAGGGCACAGCAACGCGTGCCGGGTACAGCTAATGTACCATAATTGGGGGGGGGGAGATGGCAGGCCTGGTCTCGCATTCTGGGAATGGCAGGACAACCAAGCCAGGCTCTTTTTCTCTCTCTCTCTCTCTCCGTCTTCCGCCACCGTTTCTCTGGATGCGGGGGAACTACGACTCCCAAAAATCAAGGTCAGTTCCTTCCCAAACTCCTCCAGTAACAATTTCAGAATGGCTTCGTTAATGGCGGACCCCAAGGGAGATCGAGACGTGGCGCTCGGCATTGACTGCGAGGGAATGGCGCCCCCCCTCACTATCACCCCCACCCCCTTGTCAAGGAAGAAGGGCACGAGGAGGAGGGAAGCCTCGCCCCCGGCATGAGCGCCTCTGCCTCCTCGGCCACGTTCCTGGGTGTCGTGCATGTCCGGCAGCGGCCCCGGGGGCTGCCCTCCGCCCCTCCGCCCTCCTTTCTTGACAAGGGGTGGGGGCTCCTCCCCCCCGCCCCCTCGTAGTGCTCTGTCAGATTATTGCATTTTGAATAGCAATTCATGAGTCAGCACAAGATATACTTTCGCAGTTTGAGATGACCTGCAGTGTGACATGTTTGACACCAGATGGCGCTGTCTCAAGACTGCTAAATGGAACTTTGAGAAATGGTGACAGTTGGAGTCAATCTGTGAGGAAAGGATGTTTAGAAAGGTAGCTGTGATGGCTGTTGTTTTTCGATGTTTTGCCAGTTATAAATACAATTCAATACAAAGTTATATATTTACCTTGTGAATTGAATGAGAGTTTCATTATTCCCCGCCTATATTTCCTTGTGACAGCGAAGACTCTCTCCCGCCCTCCCCGAGAGAGAGTCATCTCCAAGCCGCGCATTGCGGTTTTGTTTCAACTTTTTTTTTTGGTCCGTGTGAACTGCGCCCCCCCCTTGCCTTGCGCCCCTAGGCCATGGCCTAGGGTGGCCTTATGGGTAATCCGGGCCTGGCGGGATGGCGATTGAACCCATCGGTACCAGGAAATACGGGCCCGAAGGAGGAGGCGGGCTAGTGTTGTGCAGTCCGCTTGCCATTTAACGTGGCTTTCGCCCCAGTTCTCGTGCAGAGGAAAGAAATCCGCATGTAAGGGAAACCTGCCGATTTCCTTTCCAAAAATGGCGGTGGTGGTTTCGAAATGGCGAATTCACTTCCGGGTTGTTTACATCGCTTCAAAACCGCCTTTCAAACGTAAATTTAATCCGAATTTATTCAGATTTTAGAAGCGATTCTGACGGACCTACCCAGGCGTATTATTTTCGGTAAGGAACATGGTTTTGCAAAACTACCACATGTAACTGGACTTGAACATCCATGGATTTTAGAACCAAACCCCAGCAGATAACCCGGACGTGCCGTATACACTTGCGAGCTTCGGTGGAAATGTTTTTGGCCAATAGTTGCTTATTTTCTCCTTGCTTCCCAGAACCGAGGGAAAGGAGGTGCTGTGAGCAAGCTAATGCAGAGCATGGCCGCCGAGGAGGATTTTGAGCCCAACCAAGACAGCAGCTTCTCCGAGGACGAAAACATGCCACTGAATGTGCTTCTGGAGCAGCCGCTGACTCCAGGTGAGAGGCTAGCAATTTGCCTTCGTGGGTCCCGAAGTCTTCCTCGCCCCTCTCTCCCAAAATGGCAGAAGAGGGGAAATGTATATGCTAGGGTTGCCACTTTTTGATATAAGACAGGCCTGTCCAACAGGCGGCCCGGGGCCGTACACGGCCCCCTAGCCCCTGGCTGACGTGCCCCTAAATACCCTCCTGCAATAAATAATACCCGTATTTTTCGCACCATAAGACGCACCTGCTGATAAGACGCACCTAGATTTTAGAAGAGGAAAATTGGAAAAAAATTTGAGCCAAAGTGGGCCATGGCGCTTGCCTGCTTGAAGCGCGGCCTGCCCACCTGGAAGGTGGACCCTCCTCCGCGCCCTCCGCCAGCCCCAAGCCCGACCCTTGGCCGCCTCCTCCTCGGTCCCGCCACCGCCCGCCCGCCGCCGCCTACCTCTGCCTCCCTCCCTCGCCGCCGTCGGCAACATAGGCAGTAGGTCCCAAGCGCGTCTGACGTTTGACGCAGGCGCGCCTGGCGCTTCGGGACCTACTGCCCAGGGATTCGCGCATGGGCAGTAGGTCCCAGCGCGTCTGATGCGTCTGACGTCTGGCGCAGGCGGCGCCTGGCGCGCTGGACGAAAGCACGCTGGCGCGCTGCGCGACAGGCACGTGCTGGCGCGTCCGGGACCTACTGCCCACATTCGCGTATGGGCAGTAGGTCCCGAGGCGCCAGGCGTGCCTGAGCGTCAGACGTCAGGCGCGTCAGACACGCTTGGGACCTACTGCCCGCAACGGCGGCGAGGGAGGGAGGGGCAGAGGAATGGCGGGCGGCGGCGGGCCAATAGGAGGAGGCGGGACCGAGGAGGAGGCGCCAAGGGAAAGGCTTACTATCCCCCTCTTCGCTCCATAAGACGCGGCTGATTTTTCCTCCTACTTTGGGAGGAAAAAAACTGCGTCTTATGGTGCGAAAAATACTGATATATTTTTAAAATATTTTAAAAATATTTTTTTCAATTAAAAATATTATTTTTATTATTATTGGTCCCGCCTTGTCTTTCTATTGGCCGCCTCCTCTTCTCCTGAGGGAGGGGGCCAATGGGAGGGAGTGACGTCTCTTGGGCCCCGCCCCCTTGGCAGCAAACAGGAAGAGCGACCCGGCCGCATGGCTTTCCCCCTCGGCAGCGCTCCTTCCCCCTTCTCATCCTCCCTCCCTTCCCAGGGAGGGGAGTTATTGCAAGGACGCATTCAGCGTTAAGGTGAGCCACATTTCTTCTCCCTCCCTCCTTCCATTCCACCCTTTTATCCTTCTTTCTTCCCTGCCCCTTCCCTCTCTATCTTTCTCCTCTCGCTCGCTTCCTTCTCCTCCTCAGGATTGCTGCTGCTCCGTCTCGGAGGCGCTCAGGCCCTCAGCGCACTCGCCTCCATCGCCCGGCCTTCTTTCCTCCCCCTTCCCTCTCTCTCTTTCCAATCCCTCCCTTCCTTTCCTTCCACTCTTTCCTTCTTTCCTCCCTCCCTCTCTTTCACCTTCTTTCCTTCCTTCCACCCACCCACCCTTTCGTCCTTCCTTTCAACTGTTCTCCCTCCCTCCTTGCCCCTCTCTCTTTCACCTTCCTTCCTTCCTTCCACCCACCCATCCATCCATCCATCCACCCTTTCGTCCTCCCTCCCTCCCCCCTTATGTTAATATTAAATATATGGAATTGGAGCCCGGGGAGGGGGCGGAGCCGGGGGGGCGGAGCCGGGAGGGGCGGGGGGAGGGGCGGAGCCAGGGAAATGGTGGGGCGGAGCGGGGGCGGAGGCAGACCCTTAGGCCCCCCAGGTGATCACTGACCAGAACTCAGGCCCCCAGTCCGGTAGAAGTTGGACAGCCCTGATATAAGACATAAGGGACATTTACCCAAAAATATGGGATTTTTCACAACAATAAGGGATACTTCATAAAAACTTTGACATCATTGGCTAACCTGAGCGAAGCCTGCCTGGGGGCAGGCCAGGAAAAAGGTGGATGCTGGCCTGGCGTCGCAGCAAGGCACTGCCTGTGGCCGCGCAGGTGCGCCGCTGCTGGGGCTGCTCTGCTGCCTGCCATGAGTGCGAGGTGAGCAATCGCAAGCGTCGCGTAGAAGCTGGTGGCGATGCGGTGGCGCTCAGTGCTGTTCCTGGCCTCGCCTCCTGCTGCCACGTGTACTGTCCTGTCCCATCAATATGGGACAGGAGCTGAAAATACGGGGCACGAAATTCAGAGCAAAAATAAGGGACGTCCCGTATAATATGGGACAGATGGCAACCTTAGTATATGCAAACAAACAAAGTACAATATGAGACTGTGCTTAGTAAACACTAAGAAACACACTGAGTATGGTATGAGTACAATAAATGAATAATATCACAAAATGTATGTAGAACGAAGTTGTACGGTCAGTATTATATTCAAAACAATACAATGATAAACCAGGTTCGTCCAATAGCAGCAAGCAATCATAAACATCTATTCAACGTTCACACAAGTGGACAAGGAGTGAGGGAATTGTCCTTATTACAGGGGGCGTAACCATGCTCCTGACGTCAGTGCGTCTTCCCGTGTGGTTGGAGAGACTTAGTATCACAAAGGTCTCAATAGATAATAATATACAGTAGGTCAAAGTTCACGTGCTCTGAAGATAAGAACAGGGGAGCATCGTAGTAAAATCCAGTTAGGATTATTGCCACTTCAAGAACATACACAAATCTAGGGAAAAGTTTAAATTCATGGTCCTTGAACGTGAGGGTTGAACCACAGGCAATCTGAAACAAGAGCGACCGTAGAGAAAACACCTGGATCACAATGTTAGCGAGTGAGACACCTATTGGCCTAAACGATTCTCTCAGCATTTACTAATTTAGATCATGAGTAATTCATTATTTACCTAATTAATTATCTGCATGACCTAGGAAGGTATATATACTCACCTCTCAGGTCTATACTTACCATATGTCGGTCATACACACTTGTGATGCTATTGATCATAACACTAAGGTATGTAACCATGAGGAATACCAGTCTTTCCACCCTTTATTTGACTGTGTTTATTCTGAGATTTTAATGATTGTTACTATGATGTATTTCAGATTTGTATAACTTTATATTGTTTATGGAAGAAGCCACAGATGTTGCTTATTATCCCGCCCTGACAAAGGTCCCTTGAGGTCCGAAACGGGTCGGATCCGCGACGTAAATCCCATAGGCGTGGGCTTCCTTTTGCCATCTGGGTTCACCAATTACAGCCTCCTCCATTGAGGATACTACTAGCTATCGTGGCGTGCTTTCCGTCATTGATTGCTTGATAGAACTATTTACTCTCCTACAGCACTCTACCGAATTGCCACACGGCTTCCTTTATTAGCCTTTTGTGCTTACTTTCGCGAATAGCTTGCTTTTTCCGTTTATTTACAAGTGGCATGGCGGCTGGATTCATATTATTTCCATGGGGTGATTATACCCTGGACTTTTGTGCCTTACCATTGGCTTGTATTATTATCTATTGAGATCTTTGTGATACTAAGTCTCTCCAACCACACGGGAAGACGCACTGACGTCAGGAGCGTTGGTTACGCCCCCGTTTTGGCTGGAACTCATTATACAGCGGAGAGTGGAGACCTTGCCGAGAAATGAGTTGTGACTGTTGTTTCTATTATATCTCTGGAGTTTTTGAACATTTATCCTTTTCATATGGACTAGGGCTTCTCCCAGTACCTACCTTGACTTCTTGACTCACGATACGGACAATCCCCTCACTCCTTGTCCACTTGTGTGAACGTTGAATAGATGTTTATGATTGCTTGCTGCTATTGGACGAACCTGGCTTATCATTGTATTGTTTTGAATATAATACTGACTGTGTACAACTTGGTTCTACATACATTTTGTGATATTATTCATTTATTGTACTCATACCATACTCAGTGTGTTTCTTAACCTTAGTATATGCCCTTATAGTTCCGTCTCCTCCCGAAAGTGTTGCTAATACTTGCCTTCCTTCCTTCTGGTCGTCCACGCTTCCCCAGCCCCCCGTTCTTGCATCATCGACAAAGACGAGTTGAAGGACGGCCTGCGAGTCCTGATCCCCATGGATGACAAGCTGCTCTACGCTGGCCATGTGAAGACCGTCCACTCCCCCGACATGTAAGTCAAAGGGACATGCAACCTGGGTTGGCAGGGAGGGGAGTACAGCCAGTGCGTGGAATGAATATATCCAGTGCACATCCTATCTTCTATATCAGGGGTCGGGAACCTTTTGGACTCAGAGAGCCATGGAAGCAAAATATTTGGAAATTTTTTTCAGTGAGAGCTATATAATATATCTATATATATAAAGGAAGAGTCGTCATGGAACGACCGTCCCAAACAGAGAAACCTTACAACGCAGAGACATCAAACTTGCCAACAGAAATAGGCCTCAGACAAGGTACGTTTGTAGCAAAGAAACTTTCCCCCCCAAAACCTAAAAGGCCCCCAAAACAACAAGTAAAAAAACTACATTTCCCAGCATCCTCCGGGGCTGCCAACGACTCTCCCAGCCTCTACATTCTGACAACATGATTGGCTGCCAATAAGGGCGGATTTGCGTAACTCCTGTACTGGCCAGCCAACATGAACATTCCGACCCATAATAAACTGTCAGAGGAGGATAAGGCAAAGGGCTGAGGCACAAACACAAACACCCAATTCACTTCCCAAAGAAAATTTACACCCCTACAAATCACAGACCACGCCCAAAATTAACAGTAAGGCTTCATTAACTTCATTTCCCTGACTAGGCCTCACTTAAAGGAATGCTGTTTACGCTCTGAATTGACAGTAAGGCTTCATTAACTTGATTCTCCCGACTACGCCTCAGCTCACTGGACATTGTGTATGGCCTGAATTGACAGTAAGGCTTCATTAACTTGCTGTTCCTGACTAGGCCTCAGCTCATGGGACATTGTGTACGGCCTGAATTTACAGTAACCAACCTTGGCACACAGAGCCCCTATGACCCAGGCTACATTCTACTACAGTTTGGAGGAGTGTGGACCATGGATTATGGGACTTGAAGTACCTCCATGGATAATGGGATTTGTAGTACTTCAAAACCCATCATTCCCCACAGACCACTGTGGCCCAGAACCAGGACCGATAAAGACCAAACTTGGCAAACCATGCACCCCATGACCCACACTCCATCCGACTGCAGATTAGAGGAGGACACACCATGGATGATGGGATTTCAAGTACCTCCACCCACTTCCAAAGTACCCCACCCACACACGCATCAACCTCTACATCAACACAGCAGACGGAAAGACAAAAAACATTGTATATCCACAAGCAATGCAGAATGCCAGCAACACCACACAACAACAACTCCACAGGACTCCAACATCCCACCCACCAAAACAACCCACAACGACACAGCCATGACCCCAACAACACCATAACTAACAACAACTCCAACCCTTACATACTCAGACTTCCTCGCATCTCCAAAATAGGGCACAGCTAGTAATATATATTTTAAGACTGAATTCAACTCAATGTCAGTCTATACGTACATACGATGAGAAAAGGGTTCCCCGGCAGAATGAGGGGACACTTCAGACCTGGCTCTGCAAAAGGCACGCTCAGGACTCTGGGAAGGAAGAGAAGGCGGACGGAAGGAAAGAAGGAAGGGGGAAAGAAAGACAGAGGCAATAAAGGAGGGGGGGAGAGGGAGAAATAAAAGAAAAACGAACTATGGAAAAGGAAGAAAAGAAAAGCAGGAGAGAGACAAGGAGGGGAAAAAAGAGAAGGAAATGGGAAGGGAGGAAAGGAAAGGGTGGGGAAAAGAAAGGAAAGGGAGTGAGGAAAAAGTAAAATGATGAAGGGAAAAGAAGAAAAAGAAGGGGAGAGGGGGAAGTGAAAAGAAAGGAAGGAGAAGGAAAGGAAGACTTGGGGAAAAGAATAGAAGAGGAAGGAAAGACAGAAGAGGGAGGGAGAATGGAGGAAGGGGAGAGACGGAGGGAAAAGGAAAGGGTGAAAGGAAGGAAGGAAGAGGGGAGGGAAAAGAAGGAAAGAAGGAAGGGGAGAGAGGGAGGGAAAAGGAAGGAAGGAGAAGGAAAGGAAGACTTGGGGAAAGAATAGAAGAGGAAGGAAGGAAGAGGGAGGGAGAATGGAGGAAAGAAGGAAGGGGAGAAGGGAGGGAAAAGGAAGGAGAGAAGGAGAAGGAAAGGGTGAAGGGGGAGAAAGGAAGGAAGAGGAAGTAAGGAAGAGGGATAATGGAGAATGTGTCACTCCTTCCCGCTGCATGCTGGGAACCCGAGGCCCGGGCTGCTCTGGAGAGCCAGATGCAATCATGAAAAGAGCCACACCTGGCTCCCGAGCCATAGGTTCCTGACGCCTGTTCTATATAAGTAAAAATGTAATGTTCGTTTGTGGGATTGACATAACTCAAAAACCACTGGACGAATTGACACCAAATTTGGACACAAGACACCTCTCAGGCCGTCGAGTGACCATCACTCATAAAAACACTGAAAAGCACAGCTGAAGAGACTTAAAAAACCAAAAAATAAAAAACACATTACAAGTCATGCGCAAAACCACATATATACGCAAACACACCTATATATGCACACACAAAACATATACACAGACTGAGCCACAGCAACGGGTGGCAGGGGACGGCTAGTCTTATATAAATAAAAATGTAATGTTTGTTTGTGGGGTTAACATAACTCAAAACCACTGGACGAAGTGACACCATGTGCGAGATCTGAGAGGCAGAGAAGGAGGGACAGTCATAGGAAAATTACCGTATTGAAATCAAATCTGGTGCCTTTAAATTTTTTATTGGGTGTGTGTTGGAGGAGGGGGAAGTCTTTTACGGCGAGTATATCCCAAACTCTATATTTTAACTGGAAAAGTTGGGTCTGTCCGTTTCAGATACCGAGTGGTGGTGGAAGGAGAGCGAGGGAATCGGCCCCACATTTATTGCTTGGAACAGCTGCTGCAAGAGGCGGTAAGTCCCCAATTCTCCAGGAAGGATAAGCTGGGCTCCCGCTTTCACTTCTGAGGGGGGAAAGTGGAAAGAAGAAGAAGAGACCTGGGCATGCATTCGGCGAATGGCCCTTCCAGTGTCGTTGAAGGAAGAAGGAAATGCTTTCACTCTGAATAGCACCCTGCCTACGGCACCTCGTGCTCCTGCACATGGGTGGCTCCATTTCCAGCAGTGTCATAGGCCTGAGCAATCATGGTTCTAAACCAGGGGCGGGCAGCCTACGGCCCGCAGGCCGTATCCGGCCCGGTAGCCGGTTCTGTGCGGCCCGGGAGAAGGGCGTCAGGGGCGCGGCCAAGAGGAAGGGGTGCCGCTGCCGCCATCCGATCGCAGGCTCGGTGGGGCCTGTGCTGGCAGACAGGCGGAGGAGTGCTTGCCATCCCGCGTGACTCACAGCTCTCTCCCCTCGCCCGCACGCCTCGCCTGCACGCCTGCTTGCCCTCTCGCCTACTCCGGCACTCCCAGCGCCAGCAACAGCAAGGCCAGGCAGGGGAGCTTGCCTCCCCTGCCTGGCCTTGCTGTCGCTGGCGTGGGGAGAGCCAGAGCAGGCGCACGGGCACACGGGTGAGAGAGCGAGGCGAGCAGCGAACGGGCGGGGCGAGCGAGCGAGTGGCAAGCGAGCGGCTAGAGGGCAAGGCAGGCAGGCAAGCAGAGCGACCGACGGAGAGGGAGGGACGGGGGAGAAGAGGAGGAGGCGTGGGAGGGAGGGAGCAAGCGTCACTGCGGAGTATCCTTAATAAGTGAACTATACATCCCAGCAACTCCAACTCCCAAATGTCTTTCCCCCAAATTTCCCCAGTGTTCACATTTGGGCATACTGAGGATTCGTGCCAAGTTTGGTCCTGAGTTTCCCATCCTTTCAATGGGGTTTGGTCTCTTCCTTTTCCGTCACGAATCTCAAAGGCTCGCTGTCAGGAGGTTTTTGGAAAGGTGGAAACAGGAAGTCATGAGTCCGCTGCAACCTTCATCCAATTACTGATCGAGACCAAACTTGGCATACATAACCCCCATGACTGCCTTCGGGGGAGGACTGACACGGGATGATGGGATTTGTAGTACTTTCACACCCTTCTGTTCCCACAGACCACTGCGTCCCCCAACAAACACCGATAAGGACCACACTCGGCACACAGACCCCCAGTGACCCACTCTACATCCTACTGAAGTTTGGAGGGGGCCAGAACATGGATGATGGGACTTGCAGTACCTTCCCTCACTGTCCAACCCTGCTACAAACCTAATGCAATGACTGATCAACACCACACCTGGCACACAGAGCCCTCATGACCCACTCTACATCCTGGTGCAGTTTTGTGTGAGACGGACCAAGGATGATGGGACTTGAAGTACCTTCACTCATTCCTAAAACCAATGCAACCCTCATCCATTCACCTATACAGACCACACTTAGCACACAGAGCCCCCATGACCCAATCTACATCCTACTACACTTTGGGGTAGGGTGGACCACAGATGATGGGACTTGCACTACCTTCAGTAATTTCATGATACCAATGCAACTCCCAATAATGATGGATCAAGACAAAACTTGGCACACAGAGCCCCCATGACCCACTCTACATCCTGCTGCACTTCTCAAATCCCCCGGGCACCGCCGGGTCCCCAAGCTAGTAGTAAATATAGTAAGTGAATAAATAAATTATGTAGATTAGCATGTAGTTCCGTCTTTAGGTGCGGCCCTCCATAATATTTTTTTGGTTCTCGTATGGCCCCTTGGAAAAAATAATTGCCCACCCCTGGTCTAAATGATAGGCATGTTTTAGAACCCAAAATTGGCGATTCTAAAATCAAATGGGGGGTTGATTAGTAAAAGAAAGACTTACAAAAAAATTTCCAAAAATTTCTAAAATGTAACTTAATTACTAACGAAATTCGTTAGTAGTTCGTATGCCAGCGCATGCGTATTCCAGATGGTTTTGGCCTACAACTCCCAGAAATCCTAACAGCTGGTAAATTGGCTGGGATTTCTGGGAGTTGTAGGCCAAAACTTGAATAAATCACACTGAATTCTAGATGGGACTCTCCAAATAGGAAGGAGGGAGGAGGGAGGGAGGGAGGGAGGGGTATTCTATTCTTGGAAGCAGCAAAAGAAAGGAGGAGGAGCCCCCCTCGCTCCTCGCTGCCTCTCTCACCCCGATCCCAAGGGAGCGAGGGCCCAAGTTTGCCCAGGCTGGTCATATACCTACATTCCATGCACATGCAATAATACAGCAGTAATAACAGTGGGTATAAGAAGAGGTAAAATTCAAACCGAAGTATTCTGACTGGTCTCTCCTCATGCGGTGCAACGGGCTCTTCTCTTATTAGCCCGGGAAATTAGCCGGGAACAGCCCGCGTTTTCTGCTTGGGTGCACACACATACCTATTATTTGGGGGGGGTTTTGGTGCAGAATCTTCTATTTTGTAGATTAGCATGTAGTTATGTATTCTGCAGCAAATCCCCCAAGAATATGTATGTGTGCTCCCAAGCAGCAACGCTGGCTTTTCCCGGCTAATTTCCCGGGCTAATAAGAAAGGGCCCGCTTGCACCGCATGAGGAGAGACCAGTCAGAATACTTCGGTCTGAATTTTACCTCTTGTTATTGTTATTACTGCTGTATTATTGCATGTGCATGGCATGTAAATATGACCAGTTGGATTACTTATAATATTAGGCACTTACAGTAGCATTCATTCTATGATACATTAGGTTGGTTTCTCACCCCAATACTCTTTGATGCTTTAGATCCTGGCAGGGCAGGAGAGGCAGGAAGCCTGGAAAATGTAAACAGAGAGGATTACTCAGTAAATCCACAAGGAGGGCCCTTCATCCAAAGTGCCCTCCTTTGCAGATTTACTTCTGAGTAATCCTCTCTTTACATTTTTCCGGGCTTCCAGCCGAAAGAAGGAGCGAGTTTAGGGCTTGCCTTGCCATAATACTTATTGGCAAGGGAGGCGGGAGGGTGGTGAGAGAGAATGAGGGTGCCCCCCCCCTTACGACCTAAAAACGACACTTAAGAAAATCCTGGCCCCCGAAGTTCGAAAAAGAAAGTCCACTTCCTGGTTGGCGTTCCAGGTGCGGAAATACTCGAAAGTAGCATTTATTACGCATTTCTTACGAAACGAATCATTTTCATAACTTTTTTCTCATGCCTACTAAATGGTTCTAAAGTACTTACAAAACTGAAGTTCTGGTGGTGAACACTAGGTGGCGCTGGTGCTTTGCTTCGACAGTGTTGCTAAAGTTCTGGAGGTGAACATTTCAGAACTCTAACAAAACTTTCAAAATTTCGTTACAAATGGCAGTTCCTAATTGGTTCTGTCTTAAAAATCGCCAATAATGAAATAATAATGAAGTTTTGAAAGTTTTGTTCGAGTTCTGAAATGTTCACCACCAGAAGGGAGGGATGGTCAGAACCGCCTCACTCGTAAAGAGAAGGCGTACTCCTTGTCAAACCAGCAACTGACACTTCCTTCCATGCAGATCATTGACGTGAAACCCCCTTCGGTCCGATTCCTGCCTGAAGGCACACGGATCGCTGCCTACTGGAGTCAACAGTACCGCTGCCTCTATCCAGGAACGGTTGTCCGAGGTGAGATCTTTTGCTAAGTGGAGAATTGTTTTGGAAGTCACGGGGAATGGGCCATGTTCGGAGTATACCTGGATGCAATGACTCAGCGCAAGCTGCAGTCCAATATAAGTAGGTGTGTCTGCAGCTTAGTACGCCTCTGTGTTCGTTGCCCTCAGTATTAAGAGGCTTCAATCTGAGAGAGGCTTCAAGCGCGTTGATGACTAAAAGGGCCAATCTGAGATAGGCAAGTTTGGCTGCAGAAAGCACAGCAGAAAGTCTCCTTGGGTGATGTTGTTTCCAAGTTGCGGTTCTTTCTGCGTTGTCGTTTCTCTTCGGGACCCATTCGGCGTGTCTTCTCGAAAGAAGCCGCAGCATTGTGGATAGTGCGTCTCCATGCCTCCCAATGTGAGGCCAAGGTGGACCATTGTTGGTGATCAATATGGCCGAGCCTGAGATGTTGTTTCAGGGAGTCCTTATATCTCTTTTTGGGGCGCCTCTCCTGCGCTGACCCGTGGCGAGTTCACCGTAGAGTAGTATCTTTGGGAGGCGGTGGTCCTCCATCCTAGAGACGTGCCCTGCCCAGCGCAGCTGTGTTCTCAATAGCATGGCCTCAATGCTGGTGGTCCCTGCTTGCTCAAGGACGGCAACATTCATCACATAGTCGGTCCAGTGTATATTTAGGATTGTGCGAAGACAGCGCTGACGAAAGCGTTCGAGGAGTCGTAGGTGTTGGCATAGGTGACCCATGTTTCAGACCCATAGAGGACAATAGACAGTACGATAGCTGGTGCTTTGCCTCAGGTGCTTGTTGCTCCAGACTCTTTTGTGAAGCCTTCCGAATGCACTCTATGCCTTTGCTAATCTCTGATCTATCTCTTTATCAATCTTGGCGTCTGAAGAGATGATGCTTCCCAGGTAGGTGAACTGCTGAACGGACTTAAGCACAGATGTGCCTATGCTGACGTGGGGATGATGGTGTTCTTCCTGTGGTGCGGGCTGGTAGAGGACTTCCATCTTCTTCAGGCTGACTTCCAGCCCAAACAGCGGGGATGTTGGTGTTCTTCCTGTGGTGCGGGCTGGTAGAGGACTTCCGTTTTCTTCAGGCTGACTTCCAGCCCAAACAGCGGGGATGTTGGTGTTCTTCCTGTGGTGCGGGCTGGTAGAGGACTTCCGTTTTCTTCAGGCTGACTTCCAGCCCAAACAGCTCTGCAGCTGCTGCAAAGCAGGATGTGAGGCACTACAGGGCTGCTTCTGAATGGGCGACAAAGGGCAGCATCGTCAGCAGAAAGCAGCTCACGGACTAGATAGTTTAGAGTCTTAGTGCGAGCCCTCAGGCGGCTTAAGTTGAACAAGCTGCCATCAGTACGATAGCGTATATATATGCCGTTGTCTTCTTCTTCGAGGTCTGCCGTAGCCCTTTGGAGCATCATGCTGAAGAAGACTGTCAATAGGGTCGGTGCAAGTACGCAACCTTGTTTCACTCCATTGGTTATGAGAAAGGCCTCCGAGACAGCATCACCGTATCTGACTTGACCGTGCTGGCCCTCATGGAACAGGATAATCAATGAGTCCAGCACTGAAAGGGTTAAATGTATGCAATGTCTTGGCAAAAGCTGCAGTTCAATATAAGCAGGAGTGGCTGCAGCTTAGTAGCCCTCGGTGTTAGTTGCCCTTGGTGTGAAGAGGCCTCACTCTGTAAGAAGGCCTCAGTATTAGTTTGCCTCAGTCTGAGAGAAGCCTCAGTGTGAAAGGCCTCGGTATTTTGTGTGTGTATCAAGAGCGACTTGAGAAACAACAAGTTGCTTCTGGTGTGAGAGAATTGGCTGTCTGCAAGGACATTGCCCCGGGGACACCTGGATGTTTTTCCACCCTTGTGGGAGGCTTCTCTTATGTCCCAACATGGGGAGCTGGAGCTAACAGAGGGAGCTCATCCGTTCTCTCCCCAGATTCGAACCTGTGACCTGTCGGTCTTCAGTCCTGCCAACATAGGGGTTTAACCCATTGCACCACCGAGGGCTCCTCAGTATTTGATTGATTGATTGATTTTATTATTTATGAGTCGCCCTCCACGTCAGTGCTCCGGGCGACCTACACACAAAAACACATAAAAGAATTCAATAGTTAAAAGCTAAAAGAATAGGAAGATTAATTAAAATAGTTCCAGTAGCTCAGGCTAAGTCTGGGAGGTGTCCTTAGCCGTAAGCCTTTCGGAAGAGCCAGGTCTTCAGTGCGGTCAGGAACTGGGGCATGTCCCGGATGGCTCTCTGATCCGCCGGCATCAGGTTCCAAGAACAGGGGCCGCGATGGAAAAGGCTCTCCGTCTCGTGGTGTCGAGGCGGGCCTCACTCACACCTGGGATGCGGAGAAGGTCCCTGTTTCCTGAACGCGGCGACCTTAAATGAGCTGGTTCGGACAAGCGGTCTTTTAAATAAGCTGGGCCGGCGCCATGGAGGGCCTTAAAGGCAAGCGACAGGATCTTGTGGATGGCTCTGAGCTCGACTGGCAGCCAGTGCAGGCGCTGTAGAGATGGCGCGATATGGCATCTCAGCGGTGTCCCGGTGAGGAGTCTGGCGGCTGCATTCTGCACCAGCTGGATTTTACGAGGGGTTGACTGCGGCACCCCACGTACAAGGCATTACAGTAGTCCAGCCGCGATGTCACTGTGGCATGGACCACCGTAGCCAGCGCATCTGATGGAAGGTAAGGTGCCAGTTGACGTGCCTGGCGTAGGTGGAAGAAAGCTCCCTTACTTGTCGCAGCAACCTGGGCCTCCAGCGAGAGTCTCGAGTCTAGTATCACACCGAGACTCTTCACCGACGGGGCCGGGATCAGCGGCTCTCCCTCAAAGAGAGGCCGCGGAATGGGTGGCTCTGGGCGTCCCGGCCATAGAATCTCAGTCTTTGATGGATTGATCTTGAGTTTGTATGAGCGGAGCCATCTGGTCACTGCCTCTAGTCCTTGTCTGAAATTCTCAGGCACCGATGTTACGCCTGGCTCAAGCTTCAGCAGAAGCTGGGTGTCATCTGCATATTGGTAGCACCCAAATCCAAAACTTCTGGCTATGCTTGCCAAGGGTTGGACGTAGATGTTAGAAAGCGTTGGTGACAAAATGGCGCCTTGGGGGACTCCACAGTCCAGGGTGGATTTCTTGGACGCTTGGCCTCGCCACTCAACACGCTGTATGAGAAGTATGAGAAGGCGCCAGTGTTAATAGACCTCAGTGTGAGGTAGGCCTCAGAGTTAGTGGGCCTCAGTGTGTGAGAGGTCTGGTGTGAGAAGGCTTCGGTGAGAGAAGCCCCAGGTTGAAGAATGTGTGTGTAAAGCTCTAGGGCAGGGGTGAGCAACTCCGGCCCGCGGGCCGGATGTGGCCCCCGGCTGATTCTGTCCGGCCCAGGAGAAGGGTGTCAGGGGCGGGGCCACGTGGAAGGGGTGCCGCTGCCACCGTCCCATCACGGGCTGTGGGGCCTGCTTCGGCAGACAGCCCGCCGTTCCGGAGAACCATCAGAGGAGCGGCGGCTTTGGAGTGCCTGCCATCCCGGGAAGCGATCCGGGCCTGCAGCGGGAGCAGTCAGCGACCTGCGGCGGCTGATCACCCTGGCGACCCGGAAGACTTGATCGATTTCCGGGTCGCCAGGGCGATTAGCCACCTCAGGTCGTCGACTGCTCCCGCTGCAGGCCCGGATCGCCTCCCGGGATGGCAGGCACTCCAAAGCCGGGATAGCGGGCACTCCATGGCAGGGCGATCAGCTGGGGTACGGCTGGGGGCGAGTGTGGGCAGATGCTTGCAGCCTCCGATCGTCTGCTGCTCTGCTCTTCTGCGGCGGCGGCTGGGTCCGCTTTGCCATCCTCTGGGCTGGGTCCATTGGGCCATTCCATCTCGGGATCTTTCCTCTCTTGAGCATGTCAGTCTCCACCTTGGTACGCACCGTGTCTTTTTGAATTTCATTTTATTTTATTTTAGTGGTTTTTATTATTATTATATAATTATTTTATTATAATAATATAATGTTATATTATATTATAATTTCAATATAATATAATGTCTATATACCGTATTTTTCGGACCATAAGACGGAAGAAAAATAAGCTGTGTCTTATGGAGCGAATACACTAACATGGGTCGCTGACTGCTCCCGCTGCAGGCCCGGATCGCTTCCCGGGATGGCAGGCACTCCAAAGCCGCCGCTCCTCTGATGGTTCTCCGGAACGGCGGGCTGTCTGCCGAAGCAGGCCCCACAGCCCGTGATGGGATGGTGGCAGCGGCACCCCTTCCTCTTGGCCCCGCCCCTGACACCCTTCTCCCTGGGCCGGACAGAACTCTTCCTCCTTCCCTCCCTCCCTGCGGCCTCTCTTTCGGGCCTCCTTACAGCGCGCGGCCGCCTCCCCTTCCTCCTCGGCAGAGGCGCTTCTTCCTGACGTCAGGAAGAAGCGCCTCTGGCTTCGGGCCCTTCCGCTGCTGCTGCGGCTGCTGCTACGGCTGCCGCTGCGTTGCCGTGGGGGCCGCCCTCGTGGCCTCCCCCCTCCTCCTCGGGTCCGTGAGTGGCGAGCCTGCCCCACGAGTCCCCTCTTCCGCCCCCGTTCCTCCGCGCCGCCGGCTGGCTGCAGCGACACGGCGGCAAGAGTCTGGGCATGCACAGGAGCCACCGGGAGCCGCCGGAGGGGGCGAGAATATAGCGTAAGTACATCGCGGCCCCCCCACCTCTGCTCCAGCGCCCCCCCCCCCTCCATGTTAGTGTAACTAGCCCCCATTTTTTTCCCCAAGTTTCCTCCTCAAAAATCAAGGTGCGTCTTATCAGCAGGTGCGCCTTATGGTGCGAAAAATACGGGTATATACTATAATATAATAATTATGATATAATCCTAATAATATATGCATATTTCTTGATATATTAATGTTAATATTAATGATGTGTATTATATAGTAAGTATAGTACATGAATAAATAAATAATGTAGATTAGAACAGTGTTTCCCAACCAGTGTGCCGGGGCACACTAGTGTGCCGTGAGCGATCATCAGGTGTTGCGTGGGAAACTGGAACCTCGGGGGGGGGGGGGTGGAGAGTCTAGTGTGTTGTTGAAGTATAAAAACCCTAAGAAACTTACCTCGATAAAGGCACAAAATTACAACCACCCCCCATCCCCACCCGTTGTCTACTTGGTCTCTCCCTCTCCGTGCATTGGGAAGGCCCGCCTCCCTTTCCCCAAGTAAGACCTCCTCTTGCCTCCTGGGGGTTCTGTGTGGGAAGTTTGGTCCAGTTCTATCATTGGTGGGGTTCAGAATGCTCTTTGATTTTAGGGGAACTATAAATCCCAGCAACTACAACTCCGAAATGTCAAGGTCCCTTGAACTCCATCTGTGTTCACATTTGGGCATATTGAGTATTCATGCCAAGTTTGGTCCTGATCCAACATTGTTTGAGTCCACAGTGCTCTCTGGATATAGGTGAACTACAACTCCAAAATTCAAGGTCAATGCCTACCAAACTCTTATAGCATTTTCTCTTGGTTATGGGAGTTCTGTGTGGGAAGTTTGTGTCTTTCTGCCATTCCTGCCAGGATATCTATGTTGTGTTCATCGAAACAGGCCCAGGTTTCACACTGAGTATATAAATACCGTATTTTTCGCACCATAAGACGCAGTTTTTTCCTCCCAAAGTAGGAAGAAAAATGAGCGCGTCTTATGGAGCGAAGATGCAGGCAGGAGGGGAGGCGCTGGAGCAGAGGGGGCCGGCGATATACTCACGCTATATTCGCGCCCCGGCGGCTCCCGCCTGCGCCAGCGCATGGCCAGGCTCCGCTGCCGTGTCGCCGCAGCCAGTTGGCGGCGCGGAGGACTGGGGGGGGGAAGAGGGGACTCACGGGGCGGGAGGGAGGGAGGGAGGGAAGGAGGAAGAGTTCCCTCCCTCCCTCCGGCCTCTCTTCTGGCCGTCCTTACAGCGCGCGGCTGGCGAGGCCTTCCTCTTCCTCCTCGCCAGAGGCGCGACGGAGTGACGTCACAAAGATGCGCCTCTGGCTTCGGGCCCTCCGGAGATGCAGCGGTAGCAGCAGCAGTGCCCCGGAAGGGCCCGAAGACAGAGGCGCATCTTCGTGACATCACGTCGGCGCGCCTCTGCCGAGGAGGAAGAGGAGGAAGGCCTCCGCCGGAGGGAGGGAGGTCCCCTCTTCCGCCCCCGTTCCTCGCGCCGCCGACTGGCTGCGGCGACACGGCAGCGGAGTCTGGCTATCTTGCTGGCGCAGCCGGGAGCCGCCGGGGGAATATAGCGTGAGTATCGCCGCCCTCTCTGCTCCAGTGCCTCCCCCTCCATAGTACTGTCCCATAGAGTAGACAGCCCCCATTTTTTTCCCCCAATTTTCCATCTCTAAAATCTAGGTGCGTCTTATCAGCAGGTGCGCCTTATGGTGCGAAAAATACGGTACATTTAAAAACATATTAACTATATGTATGACTGTGTTAGAGTGTCGTTTTGTGTCATTTTGGTTGGTGGTGTGCCCCAGGATTTGGTAAATGTAAAAAATGTGCCGCGGCTCAAAAAAGGTTGAAAATCACTGATCTACCATAACTGACAAAGTGTGTGTAGGTGTTCTTTCCCTCTGTTCTCCCTTCTGATTATTTTTCTTCTGCCTTCAGGGGCTCATGACCAAGAGGAGGATGGAGACTTGATCACCGTAGAGTTTGACGATGGCGACACTGGGCGGATCCCCTTATCTCACATCCGGCTTCTTCCAACTGATTACAAGATCCAGTGTGAGTCCGGCATTTGTCGAACCCTAGAGCCAGAAGGTGCTTCTGGGGTCACGTACTCCGTCTGCATACCGGGCAGTAATACACAACTGAAGTACTCCTGAATAAGCACTTCCGGCACAGTCTGGCTTTAGGCCGGGACATGGTACTGAAACAAAAGTAAATAAGAACCTGGAAAGAACACGAGTTCTATAGCTCAAAATATATATTTAAACATTGGTAGCAAGGAGACAATACTCACCATGTACAACTCAGAGATTATGTCTATTATCCAAAATGTTGCAATTATTTCATAAATCAAAAGTCCATAATATCATAAAGTATAGTCACACGACTGTAGATTCATCAAAAGTGGAGCCAAATCATATGCGGTAGAAGCCGGGTTGACGGAAGTCGCCGGGTTCCCGCTCCGTTTCGCGCTTTTGAGCGCTTTATCAAAACCCAATACGTCAAGGTAGGCGTTTTAAGGCATCCACATGTCTAAAGTAAATATATAAAAAGGTTCAGGTAATAACAAGCAGTCCAGTCCAACACATGAATAACATTTAATTGATTAATGAGGAGATTGAGAGACCTTCGTTTAATCCGCGAGGGTGCTCTGTGCAGAGGGAAGAAATCCAACGGGTTTCGGCCCGTATTAAAGCGATATGTAGGTCTAGATGGGAACTGGTAGTAACCTTCTCAACACAAGAAAATTTTAAATCTTCAGGGCGATGCTTAAATTTAAAACAATGATTGTATAATACAGAATCTCGTTTGCCCTGTCTCACACAAGATTTATGTTCAGAAATTCGCAGGCGGAAGGCCCTTTTGGTCTGGCCAATGTAAACAAAGGGGCGGGGACAACAACATTTGAGGGCATAGACCAGTCCGGAAGTATTGCAGGTCGCAAAGCATCTGATCGTGGCCTGAGTGTTAGCATGTACATTCTTAATAATCCGATCTCGGCTAATGTTGTTGCAAGCACTGCAATGGCCACAATCCTGTGAGCCTGGAGTCAAGGCACTCGTTAGTTGAGGAGGGCCAAATGTTGAATGTATGAGTAAATCCTTAACGTTACGTGTACGCTTATGAGCAATTAAAGGTGTTTTCTCAAGACCTGGGATGTCCGATACTAGATCCCAATGTTGGTAGACAATTTTCCGTAAACGATTACAATGGAGGGTTAAGGTGAGGGGCCAAACCACTCTGTCTAGTGCAGGTTTGGGGCGGGGGTGTAATAAAGACGTCCTGGGAATATTATTAGCCCTTTCCTGGGCTTTAATTAAGGTGCGTTTGGGATAACTCCGCTGAGATAAGTCTGTCATTAGGGAGGCTGCAGCCTTGTAGTAATCAGATGGAAAGGAGCAATTTCTTTTGAGGCGTAACGTTGGGAAAAGGGGAGGTTTTCCTTTAACGCAAAGGTATGGAAGCTAGAATGGTGGAGAAAAGAATTCCTGGCTGTTGTTTTCTTGTAAGTTTTGACCTTCAAAGAATTATCCCTTCTAAATACTGAAACATCTAAAAAATCAATTGAAGTGGAATTGGCACATACAGTAAATTGTATATTCTCGTGCCAGGAATTCATCCACGTGGTGAAGTCAATGATGTTAGTATCAATGGTACTGAAACAACCTTGGTCGCCTTGGTAGATAATCTACGCCGGGAGCTTGACAGGGGGAGTGTGTCCCTGTTGGTTCTGCTGGACCTCTCAGCCACTTTCTATACTGTTGACCACAGTATCTTTCTGGGTCGCCTCGCAGAAATGGGGCTTGGAGGTACTGCTTTGCAGTGGCTCTAATCCTTCCTGGAAGGTCGTACCCAGAAGGTGTTATTGGGTGACAGTACTGTCCCCGATGTTATTTAACATCTACATCAGGGCTGTCCAACCGGCGGCCGGGGGGCGTATACGGCCCCCCAGCCCCTTCCCTAAGGCCCCCTAAGCTTTTAATAAAAATAAAAATTGAAAAATAAAATAAATAATTTTTTTTTAAAAACCCTACTTCCGGGTTTGGAGAGAGAAGTATCGCGAGAATACGCAATCCACACGGATTTCGCTGTCAACGCGAGATCACGCCGGGCGTTGACAGCGAAATCCCGCGTGGATTGCGTATTCACGATACTCTTCGGCAACTCTACTACTGGATCGCTGAGGCCCACAGACGCGATTAGGACCTTCTTCGACTCAGTCGGTCGTCGCCTCTCTCGTCGTTTGGGTACTCCTGGATCCTGCGCGTTTGGAAAAAGTAGGCCGAAGCAGGGGGCTCCTCAGGGGGCTCCTCATTCCCTCCCCCCATGTCCCCTCATGTATTAAATATAAAATTAAATATATTTAAAGATGAAATAAGGGGAGATGGGATACATTAAAATAAGGGGGGAAGGGAGGATGGAATTAAATATATTTAATATTAAATAAAAATAAGGGGAGAGGGCGCCGGGAAAGGGGGCGCCGGGGGGGGGGCGGAGCCGAGGAGAGGGCGGAGCCGGGGGAGAGGGCAGACCCTACGCCCCCCCAGGTCATCAGTGACCGGAATTCAGGCCCCTGGGCCGGTAGAAGTTGGACAGCCCTGATCTACATGAAACCGCTGGGAGAGATCGTTCGAAGTTTCGGAGTATGTTGTTATCTATACGCAGATGACGTCCAGATCTGTCACTCCTTCCCACTTGTCACTAAGGAGGCTGTCCAGACTTTGAGCCGGTGCTTGGCCGCGGTGTCGGACTGGATGAGGGCTAGCAAGGGGAGAGGGGAGGATGGAATTAAATATATTTAATATTAAATTAAAATAAGGGGAGAGGGGGCCAGGGGAGAGGGCAGAGCCAGGGGCGGGGGCAGACCCTACGGGCCACCAGGTCATCAGTGACCGGAATTCAGGCCCCTGGGCCAGTAGAAGTTGGACAGCCCTGCACTAAGGCGACCAAGGCTGTCGGAATTCCGGTCACTGATCACCTGGGGGGCCAAAGGGTCTGCCTCCGGCTCCGCCCCCTCCCCGGCTCCAGGGAGGGAATATAAATACATTAATAAAATATAATAATATCAGAAAGGGAAATGGATGGAGGGAGGGGATATACATACATTAATAAAATATAATTAATGCTTCCTGCCTGGGGGAACCCTCCCAACCCCTGAGGCTGTGGGTTCATTACCTGGGGAGGCGTGAGCGGAGGCGGCGATGGCGTCGCAGGCCTGCCTCTGTGCAGGCGGGAAGGGTCCTGGAGGCCGGCGGAAGGCGGCGGAGGCCTCGGGCAGGAAGGAACCAGGGCCGGGCCCTCGCTGGCACCGAGCAGGGCGGCCAGGAGCTGGAGCAGGCCCAGGCGGAGCTCCTCTCACGCCTCGCCTTGGCCTTGTCCGGCCTCGCCCTGGCATAGCCACTGAATCCCGAGATTTCTGCAACTGTATTAACTATCGTGAGACTACGCCAGGTACACGGGATTTCGCTCTCAACGCGAGATCCTGCGTGGCTGGCGTAGTCTAGCGAGTGGGTAATTTTTAATTATTTAATTTATTTTCCTATTTTTATTTTTTATTTAAAAGATGAGGGGGCCATAGGAAAGGGGCTGGGGGGCCGTGTACGGCACCAGGGCCGCCAGTTGGACATCCCTGATCTATAATATAATACACATGAGAATTATAGCCAAAAACACGAGTAGTACCGTGTTTCCCCGAAAGTATGACACCCCCGATTGTAAGACGTATCGGGGGTGTCAGAGGGGTCGGCTTATATAAGCCGTACCCCGAAAGTAAGACGTACCGTGGGCGGCATGGCGTGGCTTCCTGGCTGGGCGACGAGAGGCTCCCAGAGGGGGCTCAAGGCCCGGAATCCTCCTCCTCTTCCTTCAGCGGCGCCTTCCATCCTCCTCCTCTTACTCCCAGAGGCGCCTTTCCCTCTCGCCCGGTTCCGCCCCTCCCCTTCAGTGAAGGGGAGGGGGGGAGCCGCCGCCGGCGAGAGGAATAAAAGCGCCCGGAGTCCGCCCCCCACGGCGACTCAGGCGTCTTTCCCGCCGCCGCCCGCTCGCCCGCGCTCCAAACACAAGCGGGGCGGCGGTGAAAAGCGCCTGAGTCGCCCTGCGGGCGGACTTCCGCCGCGCGCCTTCTCTCTCGCCGGATCCGCCCCTCCCTTCACTGAAGGGAGGAGGCGGAGCCGCCGCCAGCAAGAGGGAAGAAGGCGCGGCGGAAAGACGCCTGAGTCGTCGTGCGGCGGGACTTCTGCTGGTGCTTTCTTCCCTCTCGCGGCGCCGGCTCGCCCCTCCTCCCTTCACTGAAGGGAGGGGGGAACCGGCGAGAGGGAAAGGCGCCGCTGGGAGGAAGAGGAGGAGGATGGAAGGCGCGCTGGAAGGAAGAGGGAGGAGGATTCTGGGCCCCTTTTGAGCCCCTCTGGGAGCCTCTCGCCGCCCAGCCAGGAAGCCACGCCATGCCGCCGCGGTAAGTCTTACTTCGTCTTATTTTCAGAGGATACCGTCGCCCAATATAAGACGTACCCCGAAAGTAAGCCGTAGTGGGGATTTTGGGGGTCAAAAGAAAGTAAGACGCTGTCTTACTTTCGGGGAAACACGGTATGATAGGGGAGGAAAGTCCGATAGTAACTTCCCATCAGTGATTCAACCCAGAGTGTCACAGATTGCATTGACCGTGAATACGGTGAATCCACAAGTGTGGTAACTCAATAAATAGCATCGTTAATTGCTTTAATTAGTAAATTGGTTAAATCAAGATACTGTGAACACTCAGGGATTCATTTAACCCTAGAGGTTACTCACTAGCCAGTGATGTAATCCATTTTAATTCCATCGTAATAAAGCATCATGAAGGCATCCATGTGGTCTGATGAAGACCTTTTTCAAACCCATGAATTTGAAATCCGGAATTGAGTTATGGTTAAATTTGAAATGTTTATAGAGGGCTGGATCCATTCATCTCCTCCCTGTAGGCAGTAATCAATCAGCTATCTCTTTTGTGACTCCTTTCCCCGACACCAACAAATGCGCTGAACTCTGATCGTGTAGAACTGTGTTGGACATCGGCGGACTCTTGTTGTGTAGAATTCTTTATATGTTGGATATCGGTGAACTGGAATACAATTTCTATTGTTAGAGATTTTGTGATATTTGCATAGATAAATAGATATATATCATTGGTAATGATTTCTGAGTGTTGTGCTCTGTGGATTGATCCCGGGCTTGTTGTTCTTTAGATACGGAACATTGAGTAGATTTATTCTTGTGTGTTTTGTATTGCTCATTAAATCTTCCAGGTGTTTTCAAACCCCAAATCTCGAGAGCTCACAGAGTCAGGGAGTAAACCATCTTCCCTATGCCCTGTAGGGACATTCTCATGAGAAACTGCCCTATGAACTGGTTGCGATGGCTCAGGGACTTCAATGTCCAGTGACACCCATTTTGAGTAACATTGACAGCCATTCTCACACTTAGATGCTCATGATCAGGGGAACCCACACTTTTTCAGTCTGCAAGCTACTTTTAAGAAAACCAAGTCACAACAATCGATCTACCTGCTGCCGCCGCACGTTCCCGCGTGCTTTCCCACGCTCCCAGTGCCGCCTTCCTCCGCCCGCACGGTTTTGGAGAGCGCTTCGAGCGTTGGCGCATGCATGCTGGGCAGAAACGGAGGCGAGAGACCTTAAGCTTGGCCAAGGGAGAGAGGCAGAGCACGGAGCCCTTGAGGTGCGCACTGGGAAGGGCAGGGCGGCGACGGAGGAGGAGGAGGCCGAAGTGGCCCGAGGGGGAAGAAGCAGGAGTTTGGGAGTCAGCCTCGACGCGGGAAAAGAGCCAGGTCCGGCCTCTGCCTCCTGAGGGGTGTTGTGATTGACAGCTGGCCAAGAAGGAAGAAGCCGCGCAGGCAGAGGATCGCGGCGGCGGGAGAGCGTGCGGGGCCTCCGCCCTGCCTCATGTCCGGAAGCTGCAGTGAGAGAGGCAGGGCCTACGGAAGCCCCGCGCGCTCTCCCACCACCGCCTTCCTCCACCTGCGCGGTCTCTTCCTTCTTGGCTGACTGTCAATCACAACACCCCTCAGGAGGCCGAGCACTTAGAGGGCGGGCCGGGCCAGGCCTGGCTCTTTTCCCCCGTCGAGGCTGACTCCCAAACTCCTGCTTCTTCCCCCTCGGGCCGCTTCGGCCTCCTCCGTTGCCGCCTTGCCCTTCCCAGCCCGCACCTCAAGGGCTCCGCGCGCTGCCTCTGTCCCCCTCTCTCCCTTGGCCAAGCTGAAGGACTCTCGCCTCCGTTTCCGCCCAGCGCGCATTCGCCAACTCTAAAGCCGTGTGGGTGAAGGAAGGCGGCGCCGGGAGAGAAGGCGGCGGCGGGAGAGCGCGCGTGGCGGCGGGAGCAGAACATCGACCTCAAATGGTCTCGGGATTGACCAGTAGATCGCAATCTACCTAATGAGCACCCCTGCTCAAGATGTTTTGGACTTCTCTTCCAAGAGTCCCATTCGGTATGGTCAGTGGCCAAAGATTCTGGATTCTGAAGTCCGAAACATCTTAAGGTCCAGAGGTTTAGAATCGTTGGCCTATAACTCTGCCCGTCTTTAGGCCGCACCTACAGACACTGGGCATTATAAATAGGAGCCACGACCGAGCTCACCGATACGTGTTTTGCTTGCAATGTGTGATTCTATTTTGGGTGGATTTGGAGGGCAGTAATGCGTACATTTGGATGAGAGAGATAGAAGGGCAAGGAACTAGGAGCACAACGTCAACAATGTCCCTTGACTGTTGCAGGTGCCGAGCCTTCTCCGGCCCTCTTAGTACCCAGCATGAAACGCCGCAGCCGCAAGTCCAGTAAGGATACTGGAGAAGGAAAAGAAGGAACTGGGGTGGAATCGGAGGAGACCGCTTCGAAAGGCAAAGGACGAGGGAGGAAAACAAACAACAAGGAGAAAGCTGGTATAAACACCACAGCCTGCCTTAGTGGGTTGGGAACACTGAGAGGAGACACTAGGAAAGCTGCCTTCTTGTCCCCGTAGCCCAGAGTGGAAGGAAGGAATGTTTGATTCCATCTCAATGTGTGGTTTTGGGGATTTTACAGTTAAAAAAATGAGAAAAGTTGGACCAAAACATGGGGATTGTTGCACCCCAGCCAGGATTCACCTTGCACTCAACACCAGCCAAAATCCCAAAAGTGGTAATAAAACAGTTTATTAAGAAAGGTACATATAAAAAAAGGGGGGGGGGATCACCATCTATATATATAAAATCCTTCATGTGGTGGTTCCTGTCTTGTAGACAAAGAAACCACACAAGGCAGACACACAAAAACAGCCCACATACCCAGAAAACCCTACGAGCTATGCATACCACCAAAAAAAAACCCGGCCACAAATTCAAAAAAACCCCATTATGGACTACAACTCCCATGATCCCACACACCACCTCCCTCTGGCAGTTTAGAGTGTCGGAATGTTGGTGGAGCTGGCCAATTGGAGGCATTTATGCAAATACTCCCTCAGTTAGAATGTAGAAGCTGGGAGCCACACACACACACCCCTCCCCGGCAGTTTAGAGTGTCGGAATGTTGGTGGAGCTGGCCAATTAGAGGCATTTATGCAAATACTCCCTCAGTTAGAATGTAGAAGCTGGGAGCCACACACACACACCCCTTCCCGGCAGTTTAGAGTGTCGGAATGTTGGTGGAGCTGGCCAATTGGAGGCATTTATGCAAATACTCCCTCAGTTAGAATGTAGAAGCTGGGAGCCACACACACACACCCCTCCCCGGCAGTTTAGAGTGTCGGAATGTTGGTGTCGGAGCTGGCCAATTAGAGGTATTAGGCAAATACTCCCTCAGTTAGAATGTAGAAGCTGGGAGCCACACACCCACACACCCCCCCGGCAGTTTAGAGTGTCGGAATGTTGGTGGAGCTGGCCAATTAGAGGCATTCATGCAAATACTCCCTCAGTAAGAATGTAGAAGCTGGGAGCCACACACACACACCCCTCCCCGGCAGTTTAGAGTGTCGGAATGTTGGTGGAGCTGGCCAATTAGAGGCATTTATGCAAATACTCCCTCAGTTAGAATGTAGAAGCTGGGAGCCACACACACACACCCCTCCCCGGCAGTTTAGAGTGTCGGAATGTTGGTGGGGCTGGCCAATTAGCGGCATTTATGCAAATACTCCTCAGTTTGACTGTAGAAGCTGGGAGCCACACACACCCACCCCCACACGGCAGTTTAGAGTGTCGGAATGTTGGTGGTGCTGGCCACACACCCCCCGGCAGTTTAGAGGCGGAATTTATGCAAATACTCCCTCAGTTAGAATGTAGAAGCTGGGAGCCACACACACACACCCCTCCCCGGCAGTTTAGAGTGTCGGAATGTTGGTGGAGCTGGCCAATTGGAGGCATTTATGCAAATACTCCCTCAGTTAGAATGTAGAAGCTGGGAGCCACACACACACACCCCTCCCCTGCAGTTTAGAGTGTCGGAATGTTGGTGGAGCTGGCCAATTAGAGGCATTTATGCAAATACTCCCTCAGTTAGAATGTAGAAGCTGGGAGCCACACACCCCCCCCTCCCCGGCAGTTTAGAGCAGTGGTTCTCAACCTGTGGGTCCCCAGGTGTTTTGGCCTACAACTCCCAGAATTCCGAGCCAGTTTACCAGCTGTTAGGGTTTCTGGGAGTTGGAGGCCAAAACATCTGGGGACCCACAGGTTGAGAACCACTGGTTTAGAGTGTCGGAATGTTGGTGGAGCTGGCCAATTAGAGGCATTTATGCAAATACTCCCTCAGTTAGAATGTAGAAGCTGGGAGCCACACACACACACACCCCTCCCCGGCAGTTGAGAGTGTCGGAATGTTGGTGGTGCTGGCCACTCAGAGCATTTTGCAAAACAGACAGATAAAAAACCGCAATCCAAAAGGTAGAAGCTGGTGAAGGGACTAGCAACAGGAAGGGAAAAAAGGTAGGGAGGGAATGGAGGGAGGGAGACAAGGCGATCAAGAACTGATACAGAAAGGGGAGGGATGGCAGGAAGGAGGGAAAGGAAAGAAGAAAGGGAAGGAGAAGAGGCAGGAGGACAGAGAGAAGAGAAAAGCTGAGGGATGAGGGGGAGAGGGAAGAAAGGAAGTATAAAAGGCAGGAAGAGATGTTACTGTTGGTCTTCGCCACATGCACACGCATATGTACATATAGACATGCACATATACACACATATATACATGCACTGAAATATACACATGCACACATACATACACACATCTGTACTTACACACATCTACACGCATATACATATACACATATACATAACTACACACACATATACACAAACATATGTACACATAGACACAAATCCATATATATATACATACATACACACACAAAACACATATATATAGACTGGGACAAATGAAAGAGAAAAAGCCACAGCAGCGCGTGGCCAGGTACAGCTAGTAAGAAATAAAAAATATAAATCCAACAGATAAAGGGAAAATAGTCATCAAATAATAAACTAATCCAAGCCGGCATTAGGATAAAACACTCCAAACACAATGATCCAAACAGGCCAAATCTGTTCCATAAACAATGTTAGAGAGTTATGGTTTGTGTAGTCAAACACATAAAACTAAGCAAAGCACCAGCAGCACCTAGTGTTCACCACCAGAACTTTAGCAACACTGTAGAAGCAAAGCACCAGCGCCACCTAGTCTTCACCACCAGAACTTTAGCAACACTGTAGAAGCAAAGCACCAGCGCCACCTAGTGTTCACCACCAGAACTTTAGCAACACTGTAGAAGCAAAGCACCAGCGCCACCTAGTCTTCACCACCAGAACTTTAGCAACACTGTAGCAGCAAAGCACCAGCGCCACCTAGTGTTCACCACCAGAACTTTAGCAACACTGTAGCAGCAAAGCACCAGCGCCACCTAGTCTTCACCACCAGAACTTTAGCAACACTGTAGAAGCAGAGCACCAGCACCACCTAGTCTTCACCACCAGAACTTTAGCAACACTGTAGAAGCAGAGGACCAGCACCACCTAGTCTTCACCACCAGAACTTTAGCAACACTGTAGAAGCAAAGCACCAGCGCCACCTAGTCTTCACCACCAGAACTTTAGCAACACTGTAGAAGCAAAGCACCAGCGCCACCTAGTCTTCACCACCAGAACATTAGCAACACTGTAGAAGCAAAGCACCAGCGCCACCTAGTCTTCACCACCAGAACTTTAGCAACACTGTAGAAGCAAAGCACCAGCGCCACCTAGTGTTCACCACCAGAACATTAGCAACACTGTAGAAGCAAAGCACCAGCGCCACCTAGTCTTCACCACCAGAACTTTAGCAACACTGTAGAAGCAAAGCACCAGCACCACCTAGTGTTCACCACCAGAACATTAGCAACACTGTAGAAGCAAAGCACCAGCGCCACCTAGTCTTCACCACCAGAACTTTAGCAACACTGTAGAAGCAAAGCACCAGCGCCACCTAGTCTTCACCACCAGAACTTTAGCAACACTGTAGAAGCAAAGCACCAGCGCCACCTAGTCTTCACCACCAGAACTTTAGCAACACTGTAGAAGCAAAGCACCAGCGCCACCTAGTCTTCACCACCAGAACTTTAGCAACACTGTAGAAGCAAAGCACCAGCAGCACCTAGTGTTCACCACCAGAACATTAGCAACACTGTAGAAGCAAAGCACCAGCGCCACCTAGTCTTCACCAGAACTTTAGCAACACTGTAGAAGCAAAGCACCAGCGCCACCTAGTCTTCACCACCAGAACTTTAGCAACACTGTAGAAGCAAAGCACCAGCGCCACCTAGTCTTCACCACCAGAACTTTAGCAACACTGTAGAAGCAAAGCACCAGCGCCACCTAGTCTTCACCACCAGAACTTTAGCAACACTGTAGTAGCAAAACACCAGCAGCACCTAGCGTTCACCACCAGAAATTTAGCAACACTATAGAAGCAAAGCACCAGCGCCACCTAGTCTTCACCACCAGAACTTTAGCAACCCTTTAGAAGCAGAGCACCAGCACCACCTAGTCTTCACCACCAGAACTTTAGCAACACTGTAGAAGCAAAGCACCAGCGCCACCTAGTGTTCACCACCAGAACTTTAGCAACACTGTAGGAGCAAAACACCAGCACCACCTAGCGTTCACCACCAGAAATTTAGCAACACTATAGAAGCAAAGCACCAGCGCCACCTAGTCTTCACCACCAGAACTTTAGCAACACTGTAGAAGCAAAGCACCAGTGCCACCTAGCGTTCACCACCAGAACTTTAGCAACACTGTAGAAGCAGAGCATCAGCACCACCTAGTCTTCACCACCAGAACTTTAGCAACACTGTAGAAGCAGAGCACCAGCACCACCTAGTCTTCACCACCAGAACTTTAGCAACACTGTAGAAGCAGAGCATCAGCACCACCTAGTCTTCACCACCAGAACTTTAGCAACACTGTAGAAGCAAAGCACCAGCGCCACCTAGTGTTCACCACCAGAACTTTAGCAACGCTGTAGAAGCAAAGCACCAGCGCCACCTAGTGTTCACCACCAGAACATTAGCAACACTGTAGATGCAAAGCACCAGCGCCACCTAGTGTTCACCACCAGAACTTTAGCAACACTGTAGAAGCAAAGCACCAGCGCCACCTAGTGTTCACCACCAGAACTTTAGCAACACTGTAGAAGCAAAGCACCAGCGCCACCTAGTGTTCACCACCAGAATATTAGCAACACTGTAGAAGCAAAGCACCAGCGCCACCTAGTGTTCACCACCAGAACTTTAGCAACAGTGTAGAAGCAAAGCACCAGCGCCACCTAGTGTTCACCACCAGAACTTTAGCAACACTGTAGAAGCAAAGCACCAGCGCCACCTAGTGTTCACCACCAGAACTTTAGCAACACTGTAGAAGCAAAGCACCAGCGCCACCTAGTGTTCACCACCAGAACTTTAGCAACACTAGAAGCAAAGCACCATCACCACCTAGTCTTCACCACCAGAACTTTAGTTTTGCAAGTACTTTAGAAGCATTTAGAGCAATGATTGCCCAGGCCTAGGACATTAAACATGACAGGTAATGATGTAATCTTTTGAGGAGAGTCTTCTAAACCTAGAATGGTGTTTTGTTTCTGTTTCATTGATGTGCTTTTTTGTTGTTTCCCAGAAGAAAGTGTCCTAACAGAACCAACGACCCAGGAGGAGATACCCACAAACCCTTCCCATCTGCCCGAAAAGACTGTGAAAAGCTCAAAGAAAACGCAGCCGGCCCCAGACGCCACGGAAGAAAAACACCAGAGTAAAGGCAGCAAGATGAAGATTTCGGCCAAAATGCACAGCCCGTCTCAGTCCTCTTTCCAGTCGCCGGTGTTTAGCAGCGTTCGTGGCAACGAACAGTACGCCGAGCTCTCTGGCATCTTGGGAGCCTTCGGTTCTTCTGACGCCTCTTCCCACAAAGTCAAGTCAAAGAAAGGGAAGTCCTCCGAGGAATCCCAGGAATTTGGGTCAACGGCCAAAGCCCAGAGGAAGGTCCCGGACAGCGAGGTCCTGGTCAAGCTAGACCACGAGGGGGTCATGTCTCCCAAAAGCAAGAAGACGAAGGAGGCCATGCGGATGCTGGGGAGCTCGAACCTGGCCGGCAGACGGGACGCCAAGAACATCCTGGGAATGAGCTACAACTCCGTGGCCGGTGCCGACGCCAAGCAGAAATCTCCGAGGAGCAAAGCCTCCGGCGGAGAAGCCACTAAGTTTTCCAGCAAGTTTGGCGGCGGCTCCGGAGAGACTCCTTCGCCTTCCAAAGATCATGAGTACAAAGACCAAGCGGAGCCGGCCGGAGACGAATCCGAAAGCAACAGTAGCGGCAGCAGTTCGGAGTCCGAAGGGGAAGAAGAAGCAGAGAAGAACGGCGGAGGCGCCCAAGATGACAGCTCCGCCAGCTCACGAGCCTCCACGCCCATGTCTTCGTCAAACTCCTCTTCTTCCTCTTCTTCCAGTAGCAGCTCCTCCTCTTCCTCCTCCACTTCCTCCTCCAGCTCCAGCTCTTCCTCTTCGTCTTCTTCTTCCACGACGGATGAAGACTCCTCCTGCAGCTCGGACGAAGAGACGTCTGAACCCCAGCCCGGCGTTTCTTCGGCCCAGCAGGCAATGCCGTCCAAGCCAACCAAGCAGGCCGGGAAGTCTCGGTCGGCTTCCCACCCGCCGGGCTCCAAGCAACAGCAGACGCCGCAACCGTCGCCACCACAAGCACAACAGCAACAAACGGCACAGAAGCAGCAGAGCGGGAACAAGAACCGGCCCAAGAAGCGTGAGGGGATCCACCTGCCCACCACCAAGGAGCTCGCCAAGCGCCAACGGCTGCCTTCTGTGGAGAACAGGCCCAAAATCGCCGCCTTCCTACCTGCGCGACAGCTTTGGAAGTGGTTCGGGAAGCCAACCCAGGTGAGGGAGGATTGGGCCGCGACTCCCATGGCCACTCACTCTTGGCTGCGCAAGAGTGGGTTAATGGCAGTTGCTTCTAGGGGGGCAGTGAGTAAATTTTTTTTCTGGAAAGGGAGCGGTAGGCCAAAAAAGTTTGGGAACAATATAATACTAATAATACAATATTATAAATCAGTATTTTTCGCACCATGGTTTTTTTCCTCCCAAAGTGGGATGAAAAATCAGCTGCGTCTTATGGAGCGAAGAGCAGGCCGGGGGGGCGCTGGAGCAAAAATGGCGCTGCCTCTCCTCTTCTGTGGTCCGTTGCGGGGCAGGGAGGGACGAAGAGAGCTAGCCCTCTGCCTCCTTTTCCTTCCCCACCTTTGCTTCCCTCGAGGAAAGGGCGGAGGGAAGGAAAAGGAGGCACGGGCGGAGCGAAGGCGGCGCCAAGAGCCCTCTGCCTCCTTTTCCTTCCCCCCGCCCCTCAAGGGCCTGCCGTGTCGCGCGCTGCCCCGGTTTGGCACCCCTCTGCCTCCTTTTCCTTGCCCCCGCCCTCAAGGGTGGCGGGAGGGCGGAAAAGGAGGAGTAGGCGGCGCCAAGAGCAGCTCAGCGTCCAGGCCAGCGTGACGCGCGCTGCGGTTTGCTCTCCCTCTGCCTCCTTTTCCTTCCCCGCCTTCAAGGAAAGGGCGGAGGAAGGAAAAGGAGGAGGAGGCGGCAGCCAAGAAAGCGTCACAGGCCTGGCGTGACGCGACGCCTTGGCGCCCCTCTGCCTCCTTTTCCCCCCCCGCCCTCAAGGAAGGGGCGGAGGAAGGAAAAGGAGGCGTGCCAAGGGGCAGCGCGTCACGCCAGGCCAGCTGACGCGCTGCTCTTGGCTCCCCGCTGCCTCCTTTTTTCCCCCCCGCCCTCAAGGGCGGGCGGAGGGAAGGAAAGGAGGCAGAAGGCGGCGCCAAGGGGCAGCGCGTCACAGCTGGCCTGTGACGCTCCGCCCTCTGCCTCCTTTTCCTTCCCCCACCTTTTCTTCCCTCAAGGAAAGGGTGGGCCTGGGGTTGGGGGGCAGGGCCTGGAAGGGCACCTGCTGATAAGACTTACCTAGATTTTAGAAGTGACGAAAATTTTTTTCCTATTTTCCTCCTCTAAAATCTAGTTGGATCAGCACTGTTATAAATTATATATTTTATATTACACTAGCTGTACCCGGCACGCGTTGCTGTGCCCTATTTAGGAGATGCGAGAAAGTCTGAGTATGTAAGGGTTGGAATTGTTGTTAGTTATGGTGTTGTTGGGGCCATGGCTGTGTCGTTGTGGGTTGTTCTGGTGGGTGGGATGTTGAAGTCCTGGGGAGTTGTTGTTGTGTGGTGTTGCTGGCGTTCTGCATAGCTTGTGGATATACAATGTTTTTTGTCTTTCCGTCTGCTGTGTTGATGTAGAGGTTGATGCTTGTGTGGGTGGGGTACTTTGGAAGTGAGTGGAGGTACTTGAAATCCCATTATCCATGGTGTGTCCTCCTCTGAACTGCAGTCGGATGGAGTGTGGGTCATGGGGGGGGGCATTGTGTCTTGGTTCTATTATTTATTTATTTATTTTAAGTTTGGTCTTTATCGGTCTTGGTTCTGGGTAAACATAAAACATAGAGCACAAAAGTGGTCTGTACAGTGGTCTGGGGAATGATGGGTTTTGAAGTAGTACAAATCCCATTATCCATGGAGGTACTTCAAGTCCCATAATCCATGGTCCACCCTCCTCCAAACTGTAGTAGAATGTAGCGTGTCATAGGGGCTCTGTGTCAATAGGTTACTGTAAATTCAGGCTCTGTCCCATGAGCTGCCACAGGTAAGGTTACTGTAAATTCAGGCCATACACAATGTCCCATGAGCTGAGGCCTTACTGTCAATTCAGAGCACAAACAGCATTCCAAGGCCTTAATGTTAATGGAGCCTTACTGTCATTTTGTCAATTCAAGGCATACGGGAGAACAATGCCTTACTGTCAATGCACAAACAGCTGAGGCCTAGTCAGGGAAATTAAGTTAATGAAGCCTTAGAATCTGTGATTTGTAGGGGTGTAAATTTTTAATGAAGTGTTTGTGTTTGTGCCTCAGCCCTTTGCCTTATCCTCCTCTCAATTTCAGATGTTGGCTGGCCACAAACAGCATTCCATTAAGCTGAGGCCTAGGATGCAGGTTTTTTTTTCGTTGTTTTGGGGGCCTTTTAGGTTTTGGGGGAAGTTTCTTTGCTACAAACCTACCTTGCTTGAGGCCTATTTCTTAATGAAGCCTTACTGTCAATTTGCCCTGGTTATTTTGGAAAAGCATTGTTCATCTGTGCTCCAAGGCTAGTCTAGATAAATGTCAGATGGGTTCAGTTGATGTGGGTGAACTACAACTCCCATATGAGAGTCCAATAGTTCATTCTCCTCCAAACTGCACCGGGATGCATGGTGGGTCCAGGGGGCTCTGTGTGCCAAGTTCGGTTTTGATCAGTCATTGGTGTGGGTCACAGTTGTGGCAGGAAGTGAGTGAAGGTACTCCAAATCCCATCATCCATTGTCTGGCGTCCCCCAAATAGCACCAGGATGTAGAGAGGGTGATGGGGGCTCTTTGTGCCAAGATTGGTCTTGCTCAGTCATTGGTGTGGGTGGCAGTGGTCTCAGGAAGTGAGTGAAGGGATTCCAAGTCCCATCATCCGTGGTCCATCCTTCTCCAAACTGCACCAGGAGGTAGAGTGGGTCATGGGGGCTCTGTGTGCCAAGTTTGGTCTTGATCAGTCATTGGGTGAGTGTCGCAGAGGTCTTAAGAAGTGAGTGGAGGTACTTGAAGTCCCATCATCCGTGGTACATAATCCTCGAAACTGCACCAGGATGTAGAGTGGGTCTTGGGGGATCTGTGTGGCAAGTTTGGTCTTTATTGGTCTTTGTTGGGGGCCACAGTGGTCCGTGGGAACCTAGGGGTTTGAAAATACTGCAAATCCCATCATCCTTTGTCTGTCCTCCCCCAAACCTCACCACGACATAAAGGGGGTCATGGGAGTTATGTGTGCCAAATTTGGTCCAGGTTCGTCACCCGTGCTGGTCACTGCGGCCTGTGAAAGTGGGAGCCAATCAGGACGCTGCCACATATCCGCCTTTCCGTCCTCTGCACACATACAAACACTGACTTTTATTATATACACTAGCTTGGGGACCCGGTCCTGCCCGGGTTATTTGAGAAAGGCATTGTGTGCCAAGGTTGGTCCTTATCAGATGTTTACGTGGCTTGCAGTGGTCTCAGGAAGTTAGTGAAGGTACTGCAAGTCCCATCGGCCATGGACCATCCCCCTCCTAACAGCACCTGAATGTAGAGTGGGTCATGAGGGCTCTGTGTGGCAAGTTTGGTCTGTATTCGTCATTGGATGAGGGTCACAGTGCTCTCAGGAAATGAGTGAAGGTACTTCAAGTCCCATCATCCGTGGTCCGTCCCACACAAAACTGCACCAGGATTTAGAGTGGGTCACGAGGGCTCTGTGTGTCAGGTTTGGTCTTGATCAGTCATTGGATTAGATTTGCAGCAGTTATGGGAAGTGAGTGAAGGTACTTCAAGTCCCATCATGCATGGTCTGCCATCTTCCAAACTGCACCAGGATGTAAAGTGGGTCATGGAGGCTCTGTGTGCCAAGTTTGGTCTTGATCAGTCAGTGGGTGAGGGTCGCAGAGGTCTTAAGAAATGAGTGGAGGTACTTGAAGTCCCATCATCCGTGGTACATACTCCTCGAAACTGCACCAGGATGTAGAGTGGGTCTTGGGGGATCTGTGTGGCAAGTTTGGTCTTTATAGGTCTTTGTTGGGGGCCACAGTGGTCCGTGGGAACCAAAGGGTTTGAAAATACTGCAAATCCCATCATCCTTTGTCCTCCCCCAAACCTCACCAGGACATAAAGGGGGTTATGGGAGTTATGTGTGCCAAATTTGGTCTTGATCAGTCAATGGATGAGGGTTGCAGCGGTCTGGGGAAGTGATTGGAGGTACTTCAAGTCCCATCATTCATGGTCTGCCCTCCTCCAAACTGCACCAGGATGTAGAGTGGGTCTTGGGGGCTTTGTGTGCCAAGTTTGGTCTTGTTCTGTCATTGTTGGGAGGCGCAAAGTGTTTTGGTCTGAAACTCCCACCATGGCTGACTGCCTGCCTTATCCCCCTCTGGCAGTTTAGAGTGTCGGAATGTTCGTGTTGGCTGGCCAATTAGAGGCGTTATGCAAATACTCCCTCACTGGCAACCAATCATGTTGTCAGAATGTAGAGGCCAGAAGCCAATCAGAACGCTGCCACATACATACATACATACATACATACATACATACATACAAACATTCTTTTTTATCATATATACAGATACAGATAGATGACTTTTATATATATAACACACATTTCAACCGACCACCCCCTACAAACGTGGCACAAAAAAAACCAAAGCATAACTCCTAAGACCCTAAAACCGGCATTTTAAAAACCCCATACAAACCTATGGAGGGATCCGGAACACCAAAAAACTACAACCAAAATGGCGCAAAAACCACTTCCTGTCCCACAAATAACACTCCCCCGGAAGTTGTTCCTCAAAAAAACACCCGGCAGGAAACACATACCTAAAACACTCACAGACAGTTCGTCGCCTTCTCCCTCTCCTCCGCTGCCTCTCTTCCGCTCCCAGCAGAGGAGGGAGGGGAAGGGAGAGGGACCTTGCGGGCCACTTTCACAGGAGGAGCTGAGGACGTGCGCCCGACCACAGCAACGCTCTCAACGCAGCCCTCCTCCCTCCGAAGGTCACTCTTGGCCCACCCTGTGGCTGGGAAGTGACGAAGGGGGGAGCGATGGCGCGGCGCCATAACCGCTCTTCGGACCCTTTTCGCTCTCCTCCGCCGCCTCCGTGCTGCTCCTGAAAAGGAGGGCGAAAGGGACCCCGCGCGTCGCTCTCACTTCGCCCTTTTTCTGAAGCGGAAGAGAGATCGCGCGGGGCCCCGTCCTCCTCTTCAGGGAGCAGCACTGAACCGGCGGAGGAGAGTGCACAGGGCCGGAAGAACGGCCATGGCGCGCCGCCATCGCTCCCTTCGCCACTACCCTGCCACAGGGTGGGGAAGAGCGACCTTCGCAGGGAAGAGGGCTGCGGTGGAAAAGGTGCTCTGGTCGGGAACCACGTCCTCCACCTCCTCCTGCGAAAGGGGCCCGCACGGTCTCTCTCTCCTTCCCCTCCTCTTCTGGGAACGGCAGAGAGGCACCGGAGGAGAGCGAGAAGGCGGCCATCAGGAACCAGAACAGACGGACAACGAAGACACAGGCAAGCTGACAAAAAACAAAACAAAAAACCCCCCACTACTGCACAAAAAACACAAACCTACACAAATAAACACATACATAGACACCAATAGTATATACACACACACATACAAATATATACACACACAAAACCACAAACACATATATACACAAACCCATACATTCACCCACACACAAAAAAACAACCCAAATATACACAGACACAAATAAAAACACACACACAACAATTAAACACACATACAGCCATACATACACACAACCAAACACATATGTACACACACACAACACACACTCACATCATAACATACCCTTACATACTTTTCAACATCTCCTACATAGGGCACAGCAACGCGTGCCGGGTTAAGCTACCGTGTTTGAAAGTATGACACCCCGATTGTAAGACGTATCGGGGGTGTCAGGGGGGTCGGCTAATATAAGCCGTACCTCGTCGCCGTACCTGGTCGCCGCCGCCGCCGCAACCGGCCCATCGGCCGCGGCACACCTCCGCGGCGCACCTTTCTGCTAGGCCTCTCCAAGGAAGGGAAGAGGAAGAGTCCCAGAGGCGTGGCTAAGCGGCGACGCGTCACTCTCTGGGACTCTTCCTCCTCCCTCCCTTTGTCCAACGAAGGGAGGGGGAAGAGTCCCAGAGGCGTGGCTAAGCGGCGCTGCGTCAGAGTGACGCGTCGCCGCTTAGCCACGCCTCTGGGACTCTTCCTCTTCCCTCCCTGTCCCAGGAAGGGAAGAGTCCCAGAGGCGTGGCTGGCGGCGGCTGCGTCAGAGTGACGCGTCGCCGCTTAGCCACGCCTCTGGGACTCTTCCGCTTCCCTCCCATTCTCTTGGAGAGGCCTAGCAGAAAGGTGCACCGCGGAGGTGTGCCGCGGCCGATGGGCCGGTTGCGGCGGCGGCGGCGGCGGTGCAGCGGCGACGGGGTACATCTTTGTTTATATAAGATGTACCCCGAAAGTTAGACGTAGGGGGACTTTTTGGGGGGAAAAGAAAGTAAGACGCTGTCTTACTTTCGGGGAAACACGGGTAGTAATATATATTTTGAGGGGTATGATTCCTACCCACCTACTTTTAAGATCTTTCCGGGCGTTCTGGGTGTGGCTTAGGATCTGGATCCATCCTAATGTTTTGGTCTGAAACTCCCACCATGGTTGACTGCCTCCCCCTCTGGCAGTTTAGAGTGTCGGAATGTTTGTGTTGGCTGGCCAATTAGAGGCGTTATGCAAATACTCCCTCACTGGCAACCAATCATGTTGTCAGAATGTAGAGGCCGGGAGCCAATCAGCTTATGGGGCCCTGCGTTCTTCTGTTCCACAGAGGCGTGGGATGAAAGGAAAAGCCCGGAAGCTCTTCTACAAAGCCATCGTCCGCGGAAAGGAGATCATCCGCATCGGAGACTGCGCCGTCTTCTTATCGGCCGGACGGCCCAACCTGCCCTACATTGGCCGGATCCAGAGCATGTGGGAGTCCTGGGGGAACAACATGGTCGTCCGGGTGAAATGGTTTTACCACCCAGAAGAGACTAATCCTGGGAAGAAACTCAATGAAGGCAAGGTAGGCGGCCTCTGAAGCGTGAAAGTTCTGGCTCGGTCGTGGAGAGAAATGATCTCAACTTAGTGAAGAAAGCCTAATAACAGAACGGTTTTACTTATAACATGGCCCATATCCCTTCTTATTTCTGTTTTGAACTCCATAAGGAGTCTACCATGATAGTGCATCCTAGCGGAGGGTTCACTGTCTCGAAATATAATTAGTAGGCCTGGGCAATCCTGGTTCGAAATGGTTCTAAAGTACTAAAGTTCTGGTGGTGAACACTAGGTAGCGCTGGTGCTTTGCTTCTACAGTGTTGCTAAAGTTCTGGTGGTGAACACTAGGTGGCGCTGGTGCTTTGCTCCTACAGTATTTCTAAAGTTCTGGTGGTGAACACTAGGTGGCGCTGGTGCTTTGTTTCTACAGTGTTGCTAAAGTTCTGGTGGTGAACACTAGGTGGCACTGGTGCTTTGTTTCTACAGTGTTGCTAAAGTTCTGGTGGTGAACACTAGGTGGCACTGGTGCTTTGCTTCTACAGTGTTGCTAAAGTTCTGGTGGTGAACACTAGGTGGCGCTGGTGCTTTGTTTCTACAGTGTTGCTAAAGTTCTGGTGGTGAACACTAGGTGGCGCTGGTGCTTTGCTCCTACAGTATTGCTAAAGTTCTGGTGGTGAACACTAGGTGGCGCTGGTGCTTTGTTTCTACAGTGTTGCTAAAGTTCTGGTGGTGAACACTAGGTGGCGCTGGAGCTTTGTTTCTACAGTGTTGCTAAAGTTCTGGTGGTGAACACTAGGTGGCACTGGTGCTTTGTTTCTACAGTGTTGCTAAAGTTCTGGTGGTGAACACTAGGTGGCACTGGTGCTTTGCTTCTACAGTGTTGCTAAAGTTCTGGTGGTGAACACTAGGTGGCGCTGGTGCTTTGCTTCTACAGTGTTGCTAAAGTTCTGGTGGTGAACACTAGGTGGCGCTGGTGCTTTGCTTCTACAGTGTTGCTAAAGTTCTGGTGGTGAACACTAGGTGGCACTGTTGCTTTGCTTCTACAGTGTTGCTAAAGTTCTGGTGGTGAACACTAGGTGGCGCTGGTGCTTTGCTTCTACAGTGTTGCTAAAGTTCTGGTGGTGAACACTAGGTGGCACTGGTGCTTTGTTTCTACAGTGTTGCTAAAGTTCTGGTCGTGAACACTAGGTGGCACTGGTGCTTTGCTTCTACAGCGTTGCTAAAGTTCTGGTGGTGAACACTAGGTGGCGCTGGTGCTTTGCTTCTACAGTGTTGCTAAAGTTCTGGTGGTGAACACTAGGTGGCACTGGTGCTTTGTTTCTACAGTGTTGCTAAAGTTCTGGTGGTGAACACTAGGTGGCACTGGTGCTTTGCTTCTACAGTGTTGCTAAAGTTCTGGTGGTGAACACTAGGTGGCGCTGGTGCTTTGCTTCTACAGCGTTGCTAAAGTTCTGGTGGTGAACACTAGGTGGCGCTGATGCTTTGCTTCTACAGTGTTGCTAAAGTTCTGGTGGTGAACACTAGGTGGCGCTGGTGCTTTGCTTCTACAGTGTTGCTAAAGTTCTGGGGGTGAACACTAGGTGGCGCTGGTGCTTTGTTTCTACAGTGTTGCTAAAGTTCTGGTGGTGAACACTAGGTGGCGCTGGTGCTTTGCTTCTACAGTGTTGCTAAAGTTCTGGTGGTGAACACTAGGTGGCGCTGGTGCTTTGCTTCTACAGTATTGCTAAGGTTCTGGTGGTGAACACGAGGTGGCGCTGGTGCTTTGTTTCTACAGTGTTGCTAAAGTTCTGGTGGTGAACACTAGGTGGCGCTGGTGCTTTGCTTCTACAGTATTGCTAAAGTTCTGGTGGTGAACACTAGGTGGCGCTGGTGCTTTGCTTCTACAGTTCTCCGCCAGAACTTTAGCAACACTGTAGAAGCAAAGCACCAGCGCCACCTAGTGTTCTCCGCCAGAACTTTAGCAACACTGTAGAAGCAAAGCACCAGCGCCACCTAGTGTTCTCCGCCAGAACTTTAGCAACACTGTAGAAGCAAAGCACCAGCGCCACCTAGTGTTCACCACCAGAACTTTAGTTTTGTAAGTACTTTAGAACCATTTAGAACCATGACTGCCCAGGCCTAGTAGAAATCTTTGAGCGTTGTCATTTGTGATTCCTGCTAATCTCGCTCCTTTTTCCCCATTGTTTCTCTGCTCTGTCTCCTCACCTTCGCTCTCTTCGTTCTTCCTGACCTCAGCGTTGGGATCAGAAGTCTGGGAGGAGCCTTTCCACCGCACTCCAGGGTTCCAACCAGAGGAAAGACTTCATGGAGGTGAGTGTGGGCAGGGGATGTGGGCAGGGGGGACCTCTCGATCCTTAGGGGAAAAAGTATGCAAAGGACTCAACCTTCCTGTTCTTGGCGTGGTCCGAAAAAGCCCCAAGCAAGACCTTTGTGTGTGTCGTTCTGCCTTTCCTGCCAGGATATCTATGTTGTGTTCATTGAAACAGTCCCAGGTTTCACGCTGAGTGTATAAATACATTTAAAAACATATTAACTATATGTATTACTATGTTACAGCAGTGTTTTTCAACCTTTTTTGAGCCGTGGCACATTTTTTACATTTACAAAATCCTGGAGTACGCCACCAACCAAAATGACACACAATGACACTCTTAACACAGTAATACATATAGTTAATATGCTTTAAAACGTATTTATACACTCAGTGTGAAACCTGGGCCTGTTTCGATGAACACAGCATAGATATCCTGGCAGGAATGGCAGAAAAGACACAAACTTCCCACACACAACTCCCATAACCAAGAGAAAATGCTATAAGAGTTTGGTGGGCATTGACCTTGAGTTTTGGAGTTGTAGTTCACCTATATCCAGAGAGCACTGTGGACTCAACCAATGTTGGATCAGGACCAAACTTGCCATGAATACTCAATATGCCCAAATGTGAACACAGATGGAATTTGGGGAAAATAGACCTTGACATTTGGGAGTTGCAGTTTCTGGGATTTATAGTTAACACACAATCAAAGAGCATCCTTTTAACTCTTGCAACAATGGAACTGAACCAAACTTGGCATATTGAACTCTCATTACCAACAGAAAGTACTGAAAGGGTTTGCGGGGGAAGAAAGGGTATTTGGAGGTTCCAATTTCCCACGGCACACCTGATGATCGCTCACGGCACACTAGCGTGCCACGGCACACTGGTTGGGAAACACTGTGTTAGAGTGTCATTTTGGTTGGTGGTGTGCCCCAGGATTTTGTAAATGTAAAATAATGTGTCGCGGCTCAAAAATGGTTGAAAATCGCTGGTCTACAGCAGGGCTGTCCAACTGGCGGCCCGGGGGCTGTACACGGCCCCCCAGCCTGTTGGACACGGCCCCTGCTATGCCCTCGGCCGCCAATTTTTTTAAATTGGCGGCGGGTGGGGGTGGGGGCGGCGGGGGAGGGAGGAGGAAGTGCGCTGGCTCCTCCTCCTTCGCCCTTCCTCCTTCCCCTCCCTGCGCCGCGGCTCGCGATGGAGCCGCGGGCGTCCGCTGGGGAGGAAGAGGGGCAAGGAGGAGGAAGTCAGCTGGCTGCCTTCTTCCTCCTTCGCCCCTCCTCCCCCCTCCCGCACCGGCGCTCGGGATCGGGGCACGGGCGCGCGCGCGGGGAAAGATGAGGGACGAAGGAGACGGCAGTCAGCTGATTGCCTTCTCCATTCTCTCTCTTTCCCCGTGCGCGGGGACCCTGGCGCTGGCGCGTCTTGTGGGGAAAGAGGGAGAAAGGAGAAGGCAGTCAGCTGATTGCCTTCTCCTTTCTCTCTCTTTCCCCGTGCACGGGGACCCTGTGCGCTGGCGCGCTGCGAAAAAAGGAGAAAAGGGGAGAAGGCAGTCAGCTGATTGCCTTCTCCTTTCTCTCTCTTTCCGTGCGCTGGGACCCTGGACGCTGGCGCGCGCGCGGGGAAAGAGGGAGAAAGGAGAAGGCAGTCAGCTGATTGCCTTCTCCTTTCTCTCCCTCCTCCTCCTCCTTTTTCCCCGGCGCCGCAGCGCACGGGACACCGGCTGCGCCGGGAAGGGCGGGAGGGTGCGAGGAGGTGGGCCTCCTCCTCCTTCCCGGCGCCGCTGGTGTCCCATGCGCCACGGCGCCGGGGAAAGAGGAGGAGGAGGAGAATGACAGCAGGAGGGGCGGGGCGGGGCGGGCTGGGGAGGGGGGGGGGGGGCCGGGGCGGGGTCGAACGGCCCCCCAGGTCATCAGTGACCTCAAGTCCGGCCCTTGGCCGGTTAGAAGTGTGACAGCACTGGTCTACAGCACAGGGAGGACACCTTCCACATCGCCGGCTAACCTCTCTCCTTCCCTTTTCTCTTTCTCTCCTTTTCGATCCAGCGTGCGCTGTACCAGTCTTCCCACGTTGACGAAAACGACGTCCAGACAATCTCGCACAAATGTCTGGTGGTCGACTTGGAGCAATACGAGCAGATGCTGAAAACCAAGAAATACCAGGACAGCGAAGACCTTTACTACCTAGCGGGGACGTACGAGCCCACCACGGGGATGATATTCAATACAGATGGGGTCCCGGTCATCTGTTAATAACTACTTTTTTTTAAAGGGTTGGGGGTGTGAAAGACAGAATTCTTGGAGGAATCCCACCCTCCTAATGCTTACGGAGTAACACCCCTCACCTCTCCAAGGAGGAAGAAAGAGACGACGACAAAGAAGAATGGGATGTAACGAAATGTATGTGCCTGTTTTAACGACAGCATGATTGTTTTAACACTCGGTCACATCGTTCCAAAAATACAAGGAGGATTTCCTTACGGGGTCTTTCAGAAACAGAATGATCGAACTCGTGCAAAAGAAGGGAATATGGTTGGTTTTTTCCCGTTTCACAAAACGAAATAGGGCAGCAAGTTCGCAACCTGTCCGTACACGAACTGGTACTTCTTTTGGGGTGCCGTGCCACATCTGTCGTAAAGCGGAACTATGGGCACCTCCTCACCTTCCCTCCCTCGGTTCAGGCTTTCATAGGATATTTCAGGAAACTCAAACCTTCAGGGTCATCCACCCAGCCTTCCTCACCAAGAACCGCAAGACGAACTAGGGTGAAGAATCCCGAGGTCAGCGAGATGCTCAGGTGTTTGCTCGGCCCGAAAGTCTGCCCGCAAATGGAGACGTGAAGGAAGGAGCCGCGGTTGAGAATAATAGTGTTGCTTCGACAAAGATTTGCTGCCTCGAGATGCCGAGAGAGAGAGAGAGAGAGACCAACCACTCGACTGTGTCATACCTGGATTCATTTTCCTGCTCCTTCCAAACATTTGTTGTTGTTGTTTCTTTTGTGAGGGACGGTTCTTTTTATTCCAAGCTGGGGTGGCCGAACGAGCGGCATTTCTTCCTCCTATTAAGATGAATGTAAAGTGAACAGGTCCTGCTTGGAAATCCCCGGATCTTGCTTCCGTCAGGACCCAAGATTTTGGGGAAAGACGTGTATTTGGGACGTTGGCTATTTGCTGCTCCTGCGTCAGGAACTCGAGAAACACAGGAACTCGAGAAACACGTACCCTTCCATATATCTATCTATCTCACATGCACTAGGGGCTCCCTGGTGGCACAGTGGGTTAAACCACTGAGCTGCTTGGCGGTTCAGATCCAGGGAGCGGGGCGAGCTCCCACTGTTAGCCCCAGCTCCTGCCAACCTAGCAGTTCGAAAACATGCAAATGTGAGTAGATCAATAGGTACCACGGTAAACGGCGCTCCGTGCAGTCATGCTGGCCACATGACCTTGGAGGTGTCTACGGACAACGCCGGCTCTTCGGTTTAGAAATTGAGATGAGCACCAACCCCCCGGAGTCGGACACGAGTAGACTTAATCTCATAATCTATATATCATGCACCTGGACCTGATGAAGACTCCTCGGTGTTTCAGACAGGACAAAATACCGAAAACCATTTCCCCCTTTCTTTCTGACCCTCATAAAGACTTCAGGAGAAGATGGCACTTGCAGAAACGCGTTACGTTTACCCCGCAAAGGGGAAGCGTCGCCCGTGGCGCTGCATGGAACCGGGTGCGAAAGACCAGCGTCAACCAATCCTATCCGCCGATTCCCGCCTTCCCCGTGAAGTTTAGCGAGCCCACCGACACCCCGGGTGCGAAAGACCAGCGTCGACCAATCCTAGCCGCCGATTCCCGCCTTCCCCGTAAAGTTTAGCGAGCCCACCCACGCCCCGTCCCCCCGTCGACGCGTCAGTCGAGCCCTTTGCTTCTCCTCTTGCCACGAGATATACAGGGACACAATCAGAGAGGAAAGAGTTTGGGGATGGGGGCGAGGTGAGAACGGACAATAATGATTCTGTATTTTGCACTTAAGAAACAAAACGAACGAACTCGTACACTACACGCACCGCTGTGACGCCGTGATTGTTTCTGCCTGAGTCGGACTGTACCATTCCAGCACTACAGTGGGGGTGATACACGGATGGATTTTTTTTTTTTTTTTTTTTTTTTTAGTCTGCGGCGAAGCATCTGGTCCAGGGGGGAAAAAAGACGTCTTTCCACCCTTTTTCCGGGAATCCTTCACGACCGATTTTTACACGAACCACACTGGTGCTGCTTTGTATCCCCCGAACCCTGGACCGCCGTTCCCGGAAAGAGAGACTTTTTCGACAGATCGACGTTGTCTTTTAAACTCACTCAACCCACCCACCCACAAACGACTCTGTACAGTTTGAAATCTACCAAAAGACTCACGCAGTGTGTTCTCCTTCCCTTCTGTATAGTAATAATCCCTCTCGGAAGAAGACAAAAACGTGAGAGGAGAAGAGGAAAAAAGGAAGACGGGAAGGAGGGGGGAACTGTAAAAAAAAAAAAAAAAAATTACAAAAAACGGAATTCAACTTTTTAATTAATAACTATAAAGTATAAATATATAAATATATATAAATATATAAACATTTTTGTAAAAAAAAATACCGAGGGGAAAAAAATTTAAACGAAATTTACGAGCGCAAAAAAAAAAAAAAAAAAAACAAGCGAAAACACGGTCTGACATTTTAGACACTTCTATTTTTTAATTTCCATGTTGGATTTCGTGTGACCGCAAAGGGGAAAAAGAAGAAGAAGAAAAATCCGTACGGAAACTGTGTCTCTCTCTGTGCTTGTGTCGAAGCAACTTTTTGTGTTGAGCAAGTGTGTTGTTGTTATTATACAAGTAATAATAATAATAATAATAAAGTGACACAGAGAGCGAGGATTGTGAAGCGAATGTTAAATAGAAAGCACTTAACTGCCCATTGCCTTCTATGGAACACAAGGATTTTTTGTAGACAATCGAGAGGAAAGGAGCCAGGTTTTTTGTCCCTTTTGTCCCACCCACCCCCAACACTGTTTTATTATTATTGTTTTGTTTTGTTATGTTTTTCGGTTCCTCCCCCGCACCCACACACACACACCCCTTTTTTGCATTCTGTTCGTTGCCGAATTATGTGTGATTCCTTTTCATAAAAAAAAAAAATCTATGATTGAAAAACTAAACAACCAGAACTCTGCCTTTGATTTTCGTCTTGGGTTTGATCGCTTGTTTCCTTCCACAGAATCGACAACACAAAGCCTTTGCCCAACATTAAGAATCCTCTCCCTGCTTCCCCCCTTTCTCAAGATACAGGGGCGGGGGGCTATGTTCCAGAATTTATTCATTTACTAGCTTGGGGACCCGGCGCTGCCCGGGTTATTTATTTATTTATTTATTTCTTCAGTTTTGTATTCCGCTCCTCCCTACAGGCTCGGGGCGGATAACAATAAAAATACACATGGGCAGCATGTCGCAGACATGTAGCCCTACAATAAACATAAAAACAGGTTAAAACAATTCAACATATCACGAGGTGCAGGGAATACAGAGAGTATACAATATACTATCCGTTTGGGTTTAATTGAACGCTAGTCCAAAGAGGGCGGTCTTACAAGCCCTTCTAAAAGGGACTAGTTCCGAAATGGCTCGAACACTGTCCGGCAAAGAGTTCCACAGCACTGGAGCTGCCGCTGAGAAAGCTCTCCGTCGAGTCGCGGCTAGGTGGCAGGAGCGGACAGATGGAATGGCCAGCAGATTCTGTTCATCTGACCGCAGTGATCTCGGGGGCAAGTACGGGGTAAGGCGGTCCCTCAGGTACGCAGGCCCTAGGCCGTGAAGGGCCTTAAAGGTCAGTACCAACACCTTGAAGACAATTCGGTACTCAATAGGAAGCCAGTGCAGTTGCCGGAGAATGGGCGTAATATGCTCCCTTACTGACGAACCCGTCAGCAGCGGCGGCGGCATTCTGCACTAGCTTGAGTTTCCGGAGTGTCGACAGGGGAAGGCCAACGTAGAGGGCGTTACAGTAGTCTAGTCTCGAGATGACCGTCGCTTGGATTACCGTCGCCAGGTCATTCCCGGACAGGTAGGGTGCCAGTCGCCTAGCCTGTCGCAGGTGATAGAAGGACCCCCTGCAGACCGCGGAGACCTGGGCCTCCATGGTCAGCAGGGAGTCCAACTGAACACCTAAGCTCTTAACCGAAGATGACGGGCTAAGCTGCTCGCCATCCAGGGTAGGCAACCGGCACCCACCCAGCCCGGGGCGACCGGGCCACAGGATCTCCGTCTTCGACGGGTTCACCTTCAGCCGGCTGGCACGCAGCCAACCAGTCACGGCCTCCAGGCATCGATGGAAACAATCGGGTACGGTGTCCGGCCTGCCGTCCATTCTCAGCAGAAGCTGGGTGTCATCCGCATACTGATAACACTCCAGACCAAAGTCGCGGGCCAGCTGGGCCAGGGGGCGCATATAGACGTTGAATAATAAGGGGGAGAGGATGGCCCCCTGGGGGACCCCACAATTAAGTGGGGACCTCCCGGAGACCCCCCCCGGCCCCTCCACACGTCCCCGGAGGAAGGAGGCCACCCCATATTTGAGGAAGGCATTGTGTGCCATAGTTCGTCATTGGTGTGGGCCACAGTGCTCTAAGGCAGGGCTGCCCAACTGGCGGCCCGGGGGCCGTATACGGCCCCCAGCCCCTTCCCCACGACCCTCTAAGCTTTTTAATAAAAAAAATAGAAAAATAAAATAAATAATAAAAATTTAAAAAAATACCTACTTCCGGGTTCGGAGCAAGTATCGCGAGAATACGCAATCCACACAGGATTTCGCTGTCAACGCGAGATCACGCCGGCGTTGACAGCGAAATCCCGTGTGGGTTGCGTATTCTCACGATACTCTTCGGCAACTCTACTACTGGATCGCTGAGGCCCACAGACGCGAGTAGGACCTTCTTCGACTCAGTCGGTCGTCGCCTCTCTCGTCATCCGGGTACTCCTGGATCCTGCGCGTTTGGAAAAGGTAGGGCGAAGCAGGGGGCTCCTCATTCCCTCCCCCCATCTCCCCTCATGTATCTATATATATAAAAGGGAAGTGGTAGTGCAACGGGGCAAATGGACAGGAAAACTAAATGCCCCCGAGGCACAAAAACCACCCAATACATTACCACCAACCACACGGTACATTAAGGGCACAAAAACCGCGCCCAACCTACCTCATAAGACCTAAAATTAGACCCCCAAAACTGCCACCATAGACCACAATGCTCACACACACACAAAATGGCCACCATACACACGTCACAATACCAAGCATGCGCAACATCATAATCCATGCCCCCCCCCTCTGCCGCTTACAGGACACTCCTGAGACCAAGGGACAAGCTTCCCACGCAGGCCCACACAGCGCACGGCTCAGAGACTCTACCATCTCCTAAATACGGCACAGCAACGCGTGCCGGGATCAGCTAGTTAAATATAAAATTAAATATATTTAAAGATGAAATAAGGGGAGATGGGATACATTAAAATAAAGGGGGAGGGGAGGATGGAATTAAATATATTTAATATTAAAATAAGGGGAGAGGGCGGGGAGGGGGCAGAGCCGGGGAGGGGGCAGACCCTACGGCCCCCCAGGTCATCAGTGACCGGAATTCAGGCCCCTGGGCCGGTAAAAGTTGGACAGCCCTGCTCTAAGGAAGTGAATTGAAGTACTGCAAGTCACATAATCCATGGTCCACCCTTCCTCAAACTGCACCAGGATGTAGGGTGCATCTGGGGGGGGGGGGTCTGTGTGCCAAGTTTGGTCTTGTTCTGACATTGTTGGGGGCCTAGTCAGGACAATCAAGTTGAGGAAGCCTAACAATATCCCATGAGCTGAGGCCTAGTCAGGAAAATCAAGTTGAGGAAGCCTTGCTGTCAATTTTGGGCCTGGTCTGTGATTTATAGGGGCTGCAGTGTTGTTTGGGAAGTGAATGAGGTGAAGGTACTGCAAATCCCATCATTCGTGGCCCACCCTGCCCTAAACCACACCAGGTTGTGAAGTGGGCCGTTGGTCCCTTGTTTGCCATGTTTGGTCCTGATCCGTCATTGCTGTGGGCCGCAGTGGCTGAGTGCCTGAGGCCTTTTGCTTTCCCTCTGAGTCACCTTAGAAGTGTCTTGGGTGAAGGTCCTGAACATTCCATTTCCAACAGAAAAAACTGTCAGCTGGCTAACTTCAACTCCAGCCATTTGTGCCTGCCTCAGGCCCTTCCCTTTCCTCTCTGTGCTGCCTTGGATGTTGGAATGTTGGGAGGCTGGCCAGTCACAGCCATTTATGCAAATAATCCCACAGTTGCAGCCAATCGAAACGCTGGCACATATTCGCTCGGTCGCACCACCCACCGCCCGCAAACACTGACTTTTATTATATACATAGATAGACTAGCTTGGGGACCCGGCGGTGCCCGGGTTATTTGAGAAAGGCATTGTGTGCCAAGGTTGGTCCTTATCAGTTGTTTATTTGGCTCGCAGTGGTCTCAAAAAGTGAGTGGAGGTACTTCAACTCCCAGAATCCATGGTCCATCCTCCTCTAAATTGCACCAGGATGTAGAGTGGGCCATGGGGGTTCTGTGTGCCAAATTTGGTCTTGCTCAGTTATTGGATGAGGGTCACAGCAGTCTTGGGAAGTGAGTGGCGGTACTTCAAGTCCCATCATCCGTGGTCCATCCTCGATACTGCACCAGGATGTAGAATGAGTCATGGGGGCTCTGTGTCCCAAGTTTGGTCTTGATCAGTCACTGGATGAGGGTTGCAGCAGGCTCGGGAAGTGAGTGGAGGTACTTGAAATCCCATCATCCATGGTCTGCCCTCTAAAGTGCAGTAGGATGGAGTGTGGGTCATGGGGGCACTGTGTGCCAAGTTTGATCTTTTATCGGTTTTGGTTCAGGGCCGCAGTGGTCTGTGAGGAATGAAGGGGTTGAAACTACAAATCCCATAATCCGTGGAGGTACTTCAGGTCCCATCATCCGTGGCCCATCCTCCTCGATACTGCACCAGGATGTAGAATGAGTCATGGGGGCTCTGTGCGCCAAGTTTGGTCTTGATCAGTCTTTGGATGAGGCTGGCAGCGGTCTTGTGAAGTGAGTGGAGGTACTTCAAGTCCCATCATCCATGGTCCACCCTCCTCTGTACTGCAGCAGGATGTAAAGTGGATCATGGGGGCTTTGTTTGCCAAGTCTGGTCATGATCATGCACCGGATGAGGGTCGCAGCGGGCTCGGGACATGAGTGGAGGTACTTGAAATCCCATTATCCATGGTCCGCCCTCCTCTAAACTGCAGTAGGATGGAGTCTGTGTCATGGGGGCAGTGTGTGCCAAGTGTAGTCTGTATCAGTCTTTGTTCAGGGCTGCAGTGGTCTGTGGGGAATGAAGGGTTTGAAAGTACTACAAATCCCATAATCCGTGGAGGTACTTCAGGTCCCATCATCCGTGGTCCATCCTCTAAACTGCACCAGGATGTAGAATGAGTCATGGGGGCCCAGTGTGCCAAGTTTGGTCTTGATCAGTCTTTGAATGAGGCTGGCAGCGGTCTTGTGAAGTGAGTGGAGGTACTTCAAGTCCCATCATCTGTGGTCCACCCTTCTCCAAACTGCAGCAGGGTGTAAAGTGGATCATGGGGGCTTTGTGTGCCAAGTGTAGTCATGATCATGCACCAGATAAGGGTCGCAGCAGGCTCGGGACGTGAGTGGAGGTACTTGAAATCCCATTATCCATGGTCTGCCCACTAAACGGCAGTAGGATGGAGTCTGTGTCATGGGGGCACTGTGGCAAGTTTTGTCTTTATCGGTCTTTGTTCAGGGCTGCAGTGGTCTGGGAAATGAAGGGTTTGAAAGTACTACAAATCCCATAATCTGTGGAGGTACTTCACGTCCCATCATCCGTGGTCCATCCTCCTCCAAACCAGTAGAGCAGGGGTGCTCACACTTTTTCAGCATGGGAGCTACCATATGAAGAACCAAGTTTAAAAGATCACCTGGTGCACGCATGCGCTCATGCGCCTGCACCCACTCTTGCTGCCACCTTCCGTTCGCACGGGGCTTCTTTCTTTCTCAGAAATGTAAACAATGGGACATGCAAAAATACATCCAAAGCACCCATTTCTCCCTCCCTGCCATATTTCCACAGATATCATCAGGCAGAAAACAAAACACACAGACCTTTGAGCTGCAAGGCTATTTGTTTCTCAGATGGGACATGCAAAAATACATCCAACCTCCCCCTTTCTCCCACACTGCCATATTGCCACACATATTATCACCCAGAAAGTAAGAAGAGAGGCTTTTGAACTGCAGGCCATTTAATACTCAGCAAGGTAAACAAAGGGGCATGCAAAAATACATCCAACCACCCCATTTCTCCCACACTGCCATATTACCCAGAAAGTAAACTGACCGACCTTTGAGCTGCAGTTTGGTCAGTAAATGGCTCCAAAAGCGTCTTCTGCTTCTCCGTCGTTGCTCCTTCCTCGCCGCTTGTCCTCTTCACGCGCCGCCTGCATTCTCAAAGTCCTTCTATTTCTTCTCCGTCGTTGCTCCTCCACACCGCCTGCATGCGCGCCACCTCCAAGAGCTCATGAGTCCAACAGGGAGAATGGCCGCTTCTGCGCATGCGCGCCAGCGAGCCACGCATCGCGTCATTCAGGCCGCCCCTCCTTGGGTCTGCGACCACTCTGAGTGGCCGGAGAGGGCCGGAGGGAGGAGGAAGGCAGAAGGGCAAAAGAAGTGGCGGCCTGAATGACGCGATGCGTGGCTCGCCGGCACGCATGCGTAGAAGCGGCTATTCTCACTGTTGGACTCATGAGCTCTTGGAGGCAGCCAGGTGGCACGTGAAAAGGACCAGCTGCGAGGAAACGCGATTGACCGGGTGACGGCCTGAAAATCACCCGGATGAGGCCCAAAGATCACCCGGCCGATCGCGATCACCGTCCTGAGCACCCCTGCAGTAGAGTGTAGCGTGGGTCACAGGGGCTCTGTGTGCCAAGGTTGGTTACTGTCAATTCAGGCCATACACAATGTCCCATCAGCTGAGGCCTAGTCAGGGAAATCAAGTGAATGAAGCCTTACTGTCAATTTTGGGCCTAGTCTGTGATTTGGAGGGGTTACAGTGTTTTTTGTGAAGTGTAATTGGGTGAAGGTACTGAACATTCCATTTCCAACGGAAGAAACTGTCAACTGGCTAACTGCCCAAACCAAGATGGCGTCTCTTAAAGGTATACGTCCCTTATATCTACACAGCATGATGTATACAGTAAACGTGGATCTGTCTTGACTCAGTATCATCAGGCCCTTTCCTTTCCTCTCTCTGCTGCCTTGGAATGTTGGGAGGCTGGCCAATCAGAGGCGTTATGCAAATAATCCCACAGTGGCAACCAATCGAAGCGCTGCCACATATTCCTCCGCACCTCCCGTCCTCTGCAAACACTGACTTTTATTATATACATAGATTTATTTAGTACATTTTTATACTGCCATTCTCAGCCCGAGAGCGAATCATGGCGATTTACAAAGCGGCACAATGGAAAAGCCTGCTCAAATAACTAGGTCTTAAATTTTTAACGAAATGTTAAGAGGGTAGGGGCCAATCTAATGTCCGGGGGGGGGGGCGTTCCACAGCCGAGGGGCCACCGCGGAGAAGGCCCTGTCTCTCGTTCCCGCCAGCCGCATCTGTGAGGATGGCAGGACCGAGAGCAGGGCCTCCCCAGAATATCTTAAATTTCTAGATCAGTGTTTCTCAACCTGGGGGTCGGGACCCCTGAGGGGGTCGCGAGGGGGTGTCAGAGGGGTCGCCAAAGAAAGCATAGTATTTTCTGTTGGTCATAGGAGTTCTGTGGGAAGTTTGGCCCAATTCTATCGTCGGTGGGGTTCAACATGCTCTTTGATTGTAGATGAACTATAAATCCCAGCAACTATAACTCCCAAATGTCAAGGTCTATTGTCTTCAAACTCCACCAGTGTTCACATTTGTGCATATTGGGTATCCGTGCCAAGTTTGGTCCAGATCCATCATTGTTTGAGCCCACAGTGCTTTCTGGGTGCAGGTGAACTACAACTCCCAAACTCAAGGTCAATGCCCACTAAACCCTTCCAGTATTTTCTGTTGGTCATGGGAGTTCTGTGTGCCAAGTTTGGTTCAATTCCGTCGTTGGTGGAGTTCAGAACGCTCTTTGATTGTAGGTGAACTATAAATCCCAGCAACTATAACTCCCAAATGTCAAGGTCTATTGTCTTCAAACTCCACCAGTGTTTACATTTGTGCATATTGGGTATCCGTGCCAAGTTTGGTCCAGATCCATAATTGCTTGAGTCCACAGTGCTCCTTGTATGTAGGTGAACTACAGCTCCCAAACTCAAGGTCAATGTCCACCAAACCCTTCCAGTATTTTCTGTTGGTCATGGGAGTTCTGTGTGCCAAGTTTGGTTCAATTCCATCGTTGGTGGAGTTCAGAACGCTCTTTGATTGTAGGTGAACTATAAATCCCAGCAACTACAACTCCCAAATGACAAAATCAATCCCACTATTAAAATTAGGGAGTATCAGATAGTGGTGCAGATATTGACGTTACGATTCATAACAGTAGCAAAATTACAGTTATGGAGTAGCAACAAAAATAATTTTATGGTTGGGGGTCACCACAACATGAGGGTCATGGCATTGGGAAGGTTGAGAAACACTGTTCTAGATGGTTCATAGGGAGAGAGGCGTTCGGACAGACAGGTAGGGCCAGAACCGTTTAGGGCTTTAAAGGCTAAAGCCAGCACTTTGAATTGTGCCCGGTAGCAGAATGGCAGCCAGTGGAGTCGGCGCAACAGAGGAGTAGTATGCTACCTGAGCGCCGCTCCTGTTAGCAACCTGGCTGCCGCCCATTGTACCATTTGGAGCAGTGCTGTCCAACTTCTGCCGACCCAAGGGCCGGACTTCTGGTGAGTGATCACCTGGGGGCCGAGTGGCCACGCCCCCCAGCCACGCCCCCAGCCACGTGGCTCCGCCCCCTCGCCCAAAGCATCACAACAGCTGTTGTGACATTGGGGGAGAGGGCGAAGCCGCGAGGAGGCTTCCGCGGCTCCGCCCCCCCTCTCCCGCAAGCCTGGATGGCTCGCGGGGAAGTGAGCGCCTGATTCTCGCTTCCCCCCGCGAGCCATCCAGGCTTGCGGGAGGGTTTTTCGGCTGGCTCTCGTGTCCCTCTGGTCAGAGGGACGCGAGAGCCGAGCGAAAACTCCCACAGGCCTCCCTGGAAGGCCTGCCCCCTCCCTCCCGTCCTTCCCGGCGCCGCCAGTGTCCCAATTCCTCCTCCTTCCCCAGCGCCACGGCGATCAGGACACCAGCGGCGCCGGGAAGGAGGAGGAGGAAGGGAGGATTCCTCCTCCCCTCCCTCCCCCCGCCGCTGCGAACCGGATCGCAGCGGCGGGGCGGAGAGAGGGACGGAGGGGGCAAGGCAAGGAGGAGGAGGGAGCTGGCTCCCTTCCTTCTCCCTGCCCCGCCTCCTCCCCTCCCTCCCGCCCGTCGCTGCGATCTCGCAGCGGCGGCGCGGAGAGAGGGACGGAGGCGGTGCAGGGAGGAGGAGCTAGCTCTTTCCTCCTCCCTGCAGCTCCCTCTTTTTCCCTCTCTCACCGGTGCCGATGCGATCCGGTTTGCATCGGCGCCGGCGAGGGAGGGCCAAAGAGGGCGGTGCGGGGAGGGGGAGCTGGCTCACGTCCTCCTCCCTGCCCCGCCTCCCCTCCCCCGGGCCGCCATTTTTTAAAAAAATGGCGACCGGGGGCATAGCGGGGACCGTGTCCAACAGGCTGGGGGGCCGTGTATGGCCCCCGGGCCGCCAGTTGGACAGCCCTGATTTGGAGCATCTGAACAGTCTTCAAAGGCAACCCCACGTAGAGAGCGTTGCAGTAGTCTATATGGGATGTAACCAGAGCATGGACCACCGTGGCTAAGTCAGACTTCCCAAGGTACGGGCGCAGCTGGCGCACAAGTTTTAATTGTGCAAATGCTCCCCTGGCCACCGCCGAGACCTGGGGTTCCAGGCTCAGCGATGAGTCCAGGATCACACCCAGGCTGCGAACCCGTGTCTTCAGGGGGAGTGTAACCCCGTCCATCACAGGCTGTAACCCTTTGCCCTGTTTGGCCTTTCGACTGACCAGGAGGACCTCTGTCTTGTCTGGATTTAGTTTCAATCTGTTCGCCCTCATCCAGTCCGTCACAGCAGCCAAGCATCGGTTCAGGACCTGAACTAGCTTCCTAAAGATCAGGAGGGAGGGGGCAAATCTAATTTTCTTTGGGAAGGAATTCCACAGCCGGGGGGCCACCACAGAGAAGGCCCTGTCACCCGTCCCCACCAGACGCAACTGCGAAGGTGGTGGGACCGAGAGCAGGGCGTCTCCGGAAGATCTTAACGCTCTCGATGGTTCATAGGGTGGGAAGTATCATGTATCAGATGGGAAGGAGTGACAGGGTTGGACGTCATCTGCGTACAGGTGACACCGCACCCCGAAACTCCGGATGATCTCCCCCAACGGCTTCATGTATATGTTGAACAACATAGGGGACAGTATTGAACCCTGAGGAACCCCACAAGACAATGGTTGTGGGGTCGAGCAGGAGTCCCCCCCAACGACACCTTCTGAGATCGGCCCTCTAGGAAGGACCGGAGCCACTGCAAAACAGCCTCTGACTGTCTGTCTATATGTGTTGTGTGACTATGGCAGGGGTAGGGAACCTATGGCTCGGGAGCCAGGTGTGGCTCTTTTCATGATTGCATCTGGCTCTCCAGAGCAGCCCGGGCCTCGGTTTCCCAGCATGCAGCGGGGAGGAGTGACGCAAATGTGCCGCGACTGCCGCTTCCGCGCGGCCATCGCCGCCTCTTCCTCATCCCCCGTTGCTCTCGGGGGGGGGGGGCTGCGCCCTCTTCGCTGGGGATGGCGGAGCCTGGGGTGGTGCCTCATCCTTGTCTTCCTCTTCGTCCTCCGCCATGGGCCTCGGGGGAGGCAGCGGAGGCGGGCCTGGCCCTGGCGTCGCGGACCTGGCCTCGCTGCCCCCCGGGGACGCCCACCTCATCGCCCTCATCGTCAGGCAGCTCAAGAGCCGCTGCCTCTTCAACGCCTTCCGGAGGGACTGCCTCACCGACACCAAGGTCCGCCTTGGCTCCGCGCCCTCTTCTTCCTTCTTTCCTTCCTTTCTTTTTCCCTCTCTTTTTCTTTCATTCTTTTTCCTCCCACTCTCCCTACCTTCTTTCCTCCCTCCCTCTTCGTTCCTTCCTCTTCCATTCTTTCCATCTCTCCTTCCATTTCTCTCCCTCTCTCCCTTCTTTCCTCCATTCTCCCTCTTCCTTCCTTTTTCCCCTTTACCCTTTCCTTCTCTCCTTCCCTTTCCCTCCCTTTTCCATTCCTTCTTTCCTCCATTCTCCCGCTTCCTTCCTTCCTCTCCTTCACCCTTTCCGTCTCCTTCTCTCCTTTTCCCTCCCTCTTTCCCATTCCTTCTTTCCTCCATTCTCTTCCTTCCTTCCTTCCTCCCCTTCACCCTTTCCTTCTCCTTCTCTCCTTCCCTTTCCCTCCCTCTCTCCCCTTCCTTCTTTCCTCCATTCTCCCTCTTCCTTCCTTTCTCCCCTTCATTCTTTCCTTCTCTTCCTTCCTTTTCCCTCCCTCTTTCCCCTTCATTCTTTCCTCCATTCTCCCTCTTCCTTCCTTCCTTCCTCTTCTATTCTTTTTCTCCAAGTCTTCTTTCCTTCTCCTTCCTTTCTTTTCCCTTCCCTCTCTCTCCCCTTCTTTCTTTTCTTCTTTTCTCATCATTATTTTACTTTTCCCTCACTCCCTTTCCTTTCTTTTCCCCACCCTTCCCTTTCCTCCCTTCCCATTTCCTTCTTTCTTTCCCCCTCCTTGTCTCTCATCTGCTTTTCTTTTCTTCCTTCTCCATAGTTCGTTCTTCTTTTCCTTCTTCCTCTCCCCCTCCCTCCTTTATTTCCTCTTTCTTTCCCCCTTCCTTCCTTCCTTCCTTCCTTCCGCCTTCTCTTCCTTCCCAGAGTCCTGAGCGTGCCTTTTGCAGAGCCAGGTCTGAAGTGTCCCAGAGTCATCCTGCCGGGGGAATCCTTTTCTCATCGTATGTACGTATAGACTCACATTGAGTTGAATTCAGTCTTGAAATATATATATTACTAGCTTGGGGACCCGGCAGTGCCCGGGTCATTTGAGAAGTGCACCAGGATGTAGAGTGGGTCATGGGGGCTCTGTGTGCCAAGTTTGGTCTTGATCCATCATTATTGGGAGTTGCAGTGGTATCATGAAATTACTGAAGGCAGTGGAAGTCCCATCATCTCTGGTCCACCCTCCCCCAAAGTGTAGTAGGATGTAGATTGGGTCATGGGGGCTCTGTGTGCTAAGTTTGGTCTGTATTGGTGAATGGATGAGGGTTGCATTGGTTTTAGAAAGTGAGTGAAGGTACTTCAAGTCCCATCATCCGTGGTCCGTCTCACACAAAACTGCACCAGGATGTAGAGTGGGTCATGAGGGCTCTGTGTGCCAGGTTTGGTGTTGATCAGTCATTGGATTAGGTTTGCAGCAGTCTTGGAAAGTGAGGGAAGGTACTGCAAGTCCCATCATCCATGGTCTGCCGTCCTCCAAAGTGCAGCATGATGTAGAGTGGGTCACTGGGGCTCTGTGTGCCAAGTGTGGTCTTTATCAGAGTTTGTTGGGGGCCACAGTGGTCTGTGGGAACATGGGTGTGAAAGTACTACAAATCCCATCATCCATTGTCAGTCCTTCCCCCAAACTTCACCAGGACGTGAAGGCAGTCATGGAGGTTATGTGTGCCAGGTTTGGTCTCGATCAGTAATTGGATAAGGGTCGCAGCGGACTTGGGAAGTGAGTAGAGGTACTTCAAGTCCCATCATCCATAGTCCACCCTCCTCCGAACTGCACCAGGACGTAGAGTGGGTCATGGGGGCTCTGTGTGCCAAGTGTGGTCTGTATTGGTCCTTTGTGGTGGCCTCAGTGGTCTGTGGGAACCAAAGTGTTTGAAAGTACTACAAATCCCATAATCCGTGGGTCATGTCCCCCCCAACCGCACCAGGATGTAAAGAGGGTTAGGGTGGTTATGTGTACCAAGTTTGGTGCAGGTCCATCACCTGCGCTGGTCGCTGTGGCCTGTGAAAGTGGCTGCCAATCAGAACGCTGCCACATATCCGCCCTTCCGCCCTCCCACATACATACAAACATTCCGCTTCATTATATATACAGATATGGCTCTCACTGAAATAAATTCCCAAATATTTTGCTTTCATGGCTGCGTCATAAAGAGATGGAAGAGAAAGAGTGAGCCAAACAATTTAGAGAAGAAGAAGAAGAAGAAAAAAATACGTCTGAAGAAGTTTATTGATCAGCAACCACACAAGTGTGGGCGCACACAGAAGACTCCACGACGGAGAGATGGAGGCAAAGTCTTGGCCCTCTCCTCGGAGGCTGTCGTTCTTGGCCCAGGGTCTGCAACCAGGGTGGGTGGGTGGGTGGGAGCGAGGGTGGGTCGGCCACGTCGAAACGGGAAACGGAGCTGGGCATGCAGCATGAGTTGGCACAAGGGCCGGTCCCACAATGTCAGGTAGGCCGTATGGCACATGAAGCTGGTTGGTTAGCAAAGGCAATGTGGTGGCTGGTTGCGCAGAGGCAGAAGACGCAAGGTGATCCTCCCAGAGAGAAAAACGAAACCAGACAACTGGGAGGAAACAAGAGGCCAGGGATCTGGGGGCCAAACAGCTGCAACGACATACAGGGGGGCAGCCTGGTATCTCTGTTTAAGCCAGATAGTGAAGCCATCCTTCTACAGTGGGGGAAAAAGGTATTTAGTCAGATTTTAGAGGGCTTTTTAAACAACAAAACAAAAGTTTCAAAATTTAATTATTAAAGGCAGTTCCTAATTAAAAATCGCCAATAATGAAATAATAATGAAGTTTTGAAAGTTTTGTTAGAGTTCTGAAATCTTCACCACCAGACCACTCGCCACCTAGTGTTCACCACAGAACTTTAGCAACACTGTAGAAGCAAAGCACCAGCGCCACCTAGTGTTCACCACCAGAACTTTAGCAACACTGTAGAAGCAAAGCACCAGCGCCACCTAGTGTTCACCACCAGAACTTTAGCGACACTGTAGAAGCAAAGCACCAGCGCCACCTAGTGTTCACCACCAGAACTTTAGCAACACTGTAGAAGCAAAGCACCAGCTCCACCTAGTTTTCACCACCAGAACTTTAGCAACACTGTAGAAGCAAAGCACCAGCGCCACCTAGTGTTCACCACCAGAACTTTAGCAACACTGTAGAAGCAAAGCACCAGCGCCACCTAGTGTTCACCACCAGAACTTTAGCAACACAGGAGAAGCAAAGCACCAGCGCCACCTAGTGTTCACCACCAGAACTTTAGCAACACTGTAGAAGCAAAGCACCAGCGCCACCTAGTGTTCACCACCAGAACTTTAGCAACACTGTAGAAGCAAAGCACCAGCGCCACCTAGTGTTCACCACCAGAACTTTAGCAACACTGTAGAAGCAAAGCACCAGTGCCACCTAGTGTTCACCACCAGAACTTGAGCAACACTGTAGAAGCAAAGCACCAGCGCCACCTAGTGTTCACCACCAGAACTTTAGCAACACTGTAGAAGCAAAGCACCAGCGCCACCTAGTGTTACCACCAGAACTTTAGCAACACTGTAGAAGCAAAGCACCAGCGCCACCTAGTGTTCACCACCAGAACTTTAGCGACACTGTAGAAGCAAAGCACCAGCGCCACCTAGTGTTCACCACCAGAACTTTAGCAACACTGTAGAAGCAAAGCACCAGTGCCACCTAGTGTTCACCACCAGAACTTTAGCAACACTGTAGAAGCAAAGCACCAGAGCCACCTAGTGTTCACCACCAGAACTTTCAACATCAGAACTTTAGCACCACACCTAGTGTTTACCACCAGAACTTTAGCAACACTGTAGAAGCAAAGCACCAGCGCCACCTAGTGTTTACCGCCAGAACTTTTTAACATTGTGGAAGCAAAGCACCAGCGCCACCTAGTGTTCACCACCAGAACTTTAGCAACACTGTAGAAGCAAAGCACCAGCGCCACCTAGTGTTCACCATCAGAACTTTAGCAACACTGTAGAAGCAAAGCACCAGCGCCACCTAGTGTTCACCATCAGAACTTTAGCAACACTGTAGAAGCAAAGCACCAGAGCCACCTAGTGTTCACCACCAGAACTTTAGCAACACTGTAGAAGCAAAGCACCAGCGCCACCTAGTGTTCACCACCAGAACTTTAGCAACACTGTAGAAGCAAAGCACCAGCACCACCTAGTGGTCACCACCAGAACTTTAGCAACACTGTAGAATCAAAGCACCAGCGCCACCTAGTGTTCACCACCAGAACTTTAGCAACACTGTAGAAGCAAAGCACCAGCGCCACCTAGTGTTCACCACCAGAACTTTAGCAACACTGTAGAAGCAAAGCACCAGCGCCACCTAGTGTTCACCACCAGCACGAGAAGCAAAGCACCAGCGCCCACCTAGTGTTCACGGGTGCTTTTAGAAACATTGCGGCAAAGCACCAGCCTCTTCACCACCAGCGGGGCATGCTGGGACCCGCGGGTTCTTTGGGATCGCGGCGGCGCGTGTTCCTGCTGCGGGGATGCTGGGACCCAGTGCATGCATGGATGTCGGGGAGTTCCTGGCGCGGGAGAAAGAGGAAGGGCTCAAGGGGGATGGATGGATGGGGATGGGGATAGGCCTCTGGGAGCGGGGGTGGTAGGCCTCTGTAAGGCGTGGGGAGAGCGTAATTCCAAACTGTGGCCTAGGGTGCCAAACGGTGTTGATCCGGGCCTGCCCAGAATCTCAAAGGGAGTTAGCCAAAGAAGTTCCCTTTCCCCAGCTCTGGCTTTACTCTCTTGTCAAATCCGCCTCAGAATAAATCCCATCTGGACTTCCTTGTTTGGAGGCAAGTTTCCGGGCCAGCTGTTTTCTTATTTGGTCACTTTCCCAGCGCTCCGGAGTCGGTCTGCTTCCTGCCTTGTTTTGCATTTGCTCTCCAAATACTCGTGCTCAGGAAAGGACCGAGGCAAGTCGTGTGTGTGTGTGAGAGAGCATTTGAGCATCTTTCTCCCACATTTTTTTATTAAAAAAGCAAAGCAACATGGAGGACAATAAAAGGTAGCCCCGCTATCCCACGGAAAGGAAGAGGATTGCTACCGCAGCACAGTGCACCGGGATGCCACTAACAACAGCCACGTGAGAGGAGAAACTGCCACGGGAACATGATCCCATGCAAAATGCCGCTGAAATGAATGGGAAGCATTCGAGAGCCTTGCGGGAGAACTCCCACCCCTGTGGGTTGCTCCTCCATGTGAAACCAGTGGCTGGGTGTGAGGGTGAGAGCATTGTTTTGCTGTTTTGCACCGAGGTTCAGGCGCAGTGGATGTGCTCCTGAGGGAAGGCAGCGTCACGAGGTCCTCCGATCTTCCTCCCACCAGCCACCTCTCCCCAACTTGCCTGGACGCAGCCCTGTGGGCAGCTCAGTATCCTGCGGTGATGGAGCCGTTGTAGGTTTCCGTGTGGAAGCAGGTACTGTGGGACATACTGGTGAGGCTGTAGGCGAAGTAGGCCACGGCCGAGCCCAGGGTCAGCCCCGTCATATAAGACACCGTCATGGTGTTGCCTGGGAAGACAGGGAATGACTCATATATCATCACAAACACAAAAACACTGGGCTAGTCACCGTGTGAACAATCTGCTCTGGATCACAATATAATGTCTTCAGCACAAATCTTTCAATCATGGCATATCATTAATGCTATATATTTAACTAGCTGACCCGGCCACGCGTTGCTCTGGCATTGTTGAAAAGCACAATCAAATGACTTGCAACCCCTAAAAGCCATTCAATCCAGCTGTGTTCTTAAGTATGAGTCGTTTCTAAGTGGGATGTTTGTAACTTGGGGACTGCCTGTGTGTGTATGTATGTATATGTATTTGTGTGTATGTGTACATATGTGTGTGTATATATGTGTGTTTACTTATGTATATACTAGGCATGGTTTCGAACCCAAAAATGGCGATTCTAAAATCAAATGGGGGGGATTTTTTTTGATTAGTAAAAGAAAGACTTACAAAAAAATTTCCAAAAATTTCTAAAATGTAACTTAATTACTAACGAAATTCGTTAGTAGTTTGTATGCCAGCGCATGCGCATTCCAGATGGTTTTGGCCTACAACTCCCAGAAATCCTAACAGCTGGTAAATTGGCTGGGATTTCTGGGAGTTGTAGGCCAAAACTTGAATAAATCACACTGAATTCTAGATGGGACTCTCCAAATAGGAAGGAGGGAGGGAAGGAGGGAGGGAGGGGGTATTCTATTCTTGGAAGCAGCAAAAGAAAAGGAGGAGGAGCCCCCCGGCTCCTCGCTGCCTCTCTCTCACCCCGATCCTGAGGGAGCGAGGGCCCAAGTTTGCCCAGGCTGGTCATATACCTACATTCCATGCACATGCAATAATACAGCAGTAATAACAATGGGTATAAGAAGAGGTAAAATTCAAACCGAAGTATTCTGACTGGTCCCTGCCTCATGCGGTGCAAACGGGCTCTTCTCTTATTAGCCCGGGAGCCGGGAAAAGCCAGCGTTTTCTGCTTGGGTGCACACACATACATATTCTTTGGGGGATTTGCTGCAGAATCTTCTCTATGAGCCCGGATTCTGCAGCAAATCCCCCAAGAATATGTATGTATGTGCACCCCCAGCAGCGCTGGCTGGCTTTTCCCGGGCTAATAAGAGAAGAGCCCGTTTGCACCGCATGAGGAGAGACCAGTCAGAATACTTTGGTTTGAATTTTACCTCTTGTTATTGTTATTACTGCTGTATTATTGCATGTGCATGGATCAATGTAGGTATATGACCAGTTGGATTACTTATAATATTAGGCATTTACAGTAGCATTCATTCTATTATACATTAGGTTGGTTTCTCACCCCAATACTCTTTGATGCTTTAGATCCTGGCAGGCAGGAGAGGCAGGGAAGCCTGGGAAAAATGTAAACAGAGAGGTTTACTCAGAAGTAAATCCACAAAGGAGGGCCCTTCATCCAAAGTGCCCTCTTTTGCAGATTTACTTCTGAGTAATCCTCTCTGTTTACATTTTTCCCAGGCTTCCAGCCGAAAGAAGGAGCGAGTTTAGGGCTTGCCTTGTCATAATATTTATTGGCAAGGGAGGCAGGAGGGTGGTGAGAGAGAAGGAGGGTGCCCCCTTACGACCTAATAACGACACTTAAGAAAATCCTGGCCCCGATGTTCGAAAAGAAAGTCCACTTCCTGGTTGGCGTTCCAGGTGCGGAAATACTCGAAAGTAGCATTTCTTACGAATTTCTTACAAAACGAATCATTTTCATAACTTTTTTCTCATGCCTAGTATATATGTATACAGTATGTATTTGTGTGTATATGTATGTAGTAGGCTTGGTCTCTGCGGTTTAAAAATTATTTGAAATCGGATTCGATTCGTTAAAAAAGCTAATTTTGATGTTTACTGCACCTCGAGCGCCAACCCGGAAGTGGACTTTTTTTACCGAACCTGGGGGCTGCCATTTTTCTTAATTATTGTAATTCATTCGTAATTATTGTAATCACACACCAGAGAGTCCTGTCCCTGCCTTTTGTCTGGTCGGGAGAAGCAGGGGGAAGCATGCTAAAGCATTGCCAAAGCCACAGACATGAGGAATGGATGGCAGAGGGAATGGATCGATCCTTCTCCCTGTCTTCTCCTGGCTCCCCCTCGGCTCCCACCTTCATTCATCTTATTGCTACAGCCTGCCTAGCACCTTCACCTCACCATCCTGTCCTCCTGTCCCTGTGAAGCGGCATGAATCCTGTTATTTTCGGAAAAACCGCCAAAATAGCAAGTGTCGCAAAAGTTTTCCTACGCGACCAGAGAGCTGATGTATGACGCTAGCTAACAACCAGGACTTTGATGAACTGTCGCAAAAGTTTTCCTGTCTTGCCGCTTGTGTTTGGCTACGGAAGCGCCCAGCGCGGCAGCGCCACACTTGGCTGCCTCTCTCTCCACCAGGATTCACAGGTGCCTTATTCAAGGACACTTCCCCACAGGATTTCTCACCATGCCACATGACACGACAAGACTCGGATATATGTGAAGTTGCTACTATGAAGACCTCTGTGTGAAGTTGCTTTGTAAAGTTGCTCTGAGTTTATTATTATGAAGTTGCTATTGTGAAGCTGCTTTTGTGTGGATAGACTACTACTCTTGCGGAAACCACCCCTGTAGACTTGCTTGCTTTCCCCTCACACCTTGCCGATACATTGTGATTGCACCAGCCTCCTCCTCCTCCTTCCTATTTGGAGTCCCATCTAGAATTCAGTGTGGTTTATTCCAGTTTTGGCCTACAACTCCCAGAAATCCCAGCTGTTAGGATTTCTGGGAGTTGTAGGCCAAAACCATCTGGAATAAGCATGTGCTGGAATAAGAACTAATAACGAATTTCTTTATTAATTACGTTACATTTCAGATTTTTTTGGAATTTTTTTGTAAGTCTTTCTATTACTAATCAAAAAAATATCCCCCCCATTTGATTTTAGAACCACTTTTTGGGGGGGATCAACCAAGCCTAGTGTGTAGTTATGTGTATGTGTGTTTGTATATGTATATGCACGTATATGTGTAGATGTGTGTAAGTACTAGGCATGAGAAAAAAGTTATAAAAATTGAAAGAAATCGGAAGGGATTCGTATGTATGGGACTTTCAAGTTTATACGCATCGCAGGGCCAATCCCGGAAGTGGACTTTCTTTTCCGCACTCCCTGGGCCCAAATTTTCGTTAGATTTCTAAATATTTCGGAAGGCTCCCTATTATCCCCTCCAAAATAGCTTCCCAGACATTACTCACAGTCAGATGGGGCCTTTCCATGCTCAAGGCCTACTTTAACTGAAAGGCCTTTTCTCCAGGAAGTGAAAAAGGAACCGGACCATAGAGAGATCCAGAGCGGCAGTCCTAGAGCGGCTGGAGGACTCAGGAAAAAACCGGTTTAAACTGCAGGGAAAGGAGCCTAGATAGGAGGGCAGGCGAGAAGGACATGAGGAAGGCTGAAACAATGGCAGAAGGGGTTGAAAACAGCCCGGAGAGGAGCAGGAAAAGTGCAGAATCAAGGAAAAGCCATAGAGTTCAAACCTCCTAGAGAGCTGAATGGGGGGAAACTGAATGGGGGCAACTATTTTATAATTAATAATAAATATATTAATAATATTTACTCCTTCTAATTTTGGAAGAAGGGCCTTGGGCATTTAATTCTAATAATAATAATAAATATATTAATAATATTTACTCCTTCTAAGAAGAAGGGCCCTGGGCATTTAATTTTAATAATAATAATTATTTAATGCATTATATCTCCCTGTGTGGGAAATGTTGCCCCTTGATTTGCCTGTCCTTCAGTGTCTGTCTGTTTCCTTTTGCCTATTTTCCTCCAACAAATTCCTTTTCTCAATCAGTCATTTTAGAAATTTTTTTCCCTCCCTAAGTCTTTCTATTACTAATCAAAAAATCCCCCTTTTTCGATCCCCTCACCAGGTTGTCCTTCTAGTAAGTACAGATGTGTGTATGTGTATATTTTATATTTTTTGCTGTATGTGTGTGGGTATGTGTGTGTTTTCTTCCTTCTGTCTTTCCTTTCCTCCTTCCTCCAATTCATTCCTTCTCTCAATCAGTCCTCCCTTTCTTTCCCTCCCCCTTTCTTTCTTTCCTTTTTCTCCTCCCTGACCAGGTTGTCCTTCCTTTTTACCTTTTCTTTGCATTTCTGTCCTGTGTACTTTCTCTTCTTTCTTCCTGTTACCTCCTTCTTTCCTTCCTCCCTCCCTCTGACCTGCCCTTTCCCTCTGCATTTCTTGCCTCCATCCTTTATTCTCTCCTTCCTTCCTGTCTGTTGCTACCTCTTCCATTCCGTGCTCTTCTCTTTCTGTCTCCCCTCCCCTCTCTCTCTTCCTTTCTGTCTTCCTTTCCTTTTCTTTCGTCCCAGGCCGCCCACCAGCAGTTTGTTTGTTTACTTTCCTTTGGGGTGGGGAGGGGAGAGAAGGGATTTTGACTGCTTTTCCTCGCGCCGCCCCTCTGATTGGTTGGGGGTTTCACACGCTCCATGTATTGAGGGGTGGGGAGGCGGCGAGAACCACAGCGCGCACTTGATCTGTTGGGAGGGGGGGAAAGGGAGCTGTTCCAACCGCCTTCGCCATGCGCAGTGTTTCTTGGCCTGCCCCAGTGGTTTCTGGGACTTGTAGTCCCAAACGTTTTAGTGTCTTTTTGGCTGTTGTCTTTAATTTTGGGGGGTATGGCAAACTTACCTCGTTGGGTTATGTGTCAGTGTGGCCTGGTTTTGTGTGTCTGCGTTGTGTGGTTTTGTTGCTTATAAGCTTATAGGCAACAAAAGCTTATAACCACGGATGCTACATTTTTATATATATAGATATAGTCTTATAAACGCCTATCGTTTTGCATATATTTCAACACACATTTGTGAACAAATCCAAAATAACACACTCATGCCAATAGTATCAAATATAAAGCTTAAATAGTCTCTTTCAACAATTCTGTTAGCGTAAATATCAAGCACCCAAGGTAAAAAGTCTTACTGTGATTCTGAACGTAAGCAGTCCGCTCAATGTCCGCTTGAGGCTGAAATAAACCTTAGTGCGGTTTGGTCCAAGGAGAAAATATAAAAGTCCAGTCCCAAAGGTACTCCACGCAATTCCAAAGGGAAAGTAAACCCAAACAAACGCACAAGCTGTGGGAGCTCCAGTTACGGCGGTGACTAAGACATCTCCGAAGTGGGAGGCTCCAACGTAAGGGCAGCCGACGGCATCTTAGCGCTGAGCTGGAGCCAGCTTATCCAGGGCCGTTTCGTCTCGAACACGAGACTTCCTCAGGGCGAGATTGGAGTGCATCTGGCGTCCAGCAAATTACACGCATATCAGTACAAAATTCCCATTCACATAGGACAGCCATTTCCATCAATACTGAATTTTGTACTGATATGTGTGTAATTTAATGGATGCCAGGCGCACTCCAATCTTGCCCTGAGGAAGTCTGATGTTCGAGACGAAACGGTACTGGATAAGCCGGCTCCAGCTCAGTCACCGCCGTAACTGTAACCATTTTTCAAGGTCATAAAAACCTTGAAAAATTCCCAAAAATCAGTGTATGAGTGAAATGTTACAAAACTTGGGGGAGTAACAGTGGTGAATGTATTCTTCTATTGTTGCAAGTTTCATCCTCATGGCTTTAGAAATGAGGGAGAACGGAGCCCTGGAAGCACCCCTTCCCTTAAGGAAAAAGTAACGAAAATTCAGCATGCCATGGGAAAAATTAACATTACCATAACTGAACCGCCGTGCCTACCTGCCAGTTCCCGCTGCTCGGGGCTGACTTTCCCAGCTGCCAGAATCATAGGAACGCTGCCGAAGTAGCCGTTGGTGATGCCCATAAGGAGGGAGAAGATGCAGGGCCAGGCAGGGTGGCTGAAGGAGGGCTTCCCGCTGGGGTAGACGCACATGATGAACAGCGGGATGAAGACCACCCTCAGGCAGGAGTAGATGAGGAGGTGCGTGCCTTTCCAGTCGTACGGCAAGGCAGCTAAGATCTAAAAATACAAGCAACAAGGCAAAGGATCACAGAAACTATTAACCTATTGATCTACTCACATTTGCATGTTTTCGAACTACTAGGTTGTCAGGAGCTGGTCCTAACAACAGCAGGAGCTCACCTCGCTCCCCGGATTCGAATTGCCAATGTTCAGTCAGCAAGTTCAACGGCTCAGCGGTTTAACCCGCTGTGCCACCAGGGTTCTAGTGTATTCTATATGGAATACACTAGAATTCCATATAGAAATTCCAGACGGCATCCACCCCAGAGTTCTTAAGGAACTCAAGTGTGAAATTGCTGAAATTCTAGCCAAAATATATAACCTTTCTCTAAGATCAGGCACTGTACCCGAGGACTGGAGGGAGGCAAATGTAACTCCGATCTTCAAGAAAGGATCCAGGGGTGATCCAGGAAATTATAGGCCAGTTAGTCTAACCTCAGTTCCAGGCAAAGTGATGGAAACCATTATTAAATAAAAAAATTACTAAGCACATAGAAGAACAGGCATTGCTGAAGGAAAATCAACATGGTTTCTGCAAAGGCAAATCATGTCTTACTAACTTGATAGAATTCTTTGAGGGTGTAAATAAACACATAGATAAAGGGGACCCAGTCGATATTGTTTACCTTGACTTTCAAAAGGCTTTTGACAAAGTCCTCACCAAAGGCTCCTACATCAGCTCTCCAGCCATGGAATCAGGGGACAGGTCTTGTCCTGGATTGGAACCTGGCTAAACTGTAGGAAACAAAGGGTGGTAATAAACGGACATTTCTCTGGATGGAAAGAGGTGAGAAGTGGTGTACCCCAAGGTTCAGTTTTAGGACCGTTACTTTTTAATTTATTCATTAATGACCTGGATGTAGGAGTGAATTCTGAGGTAGCAAAGTTTGCAGATGACACTAAACTGTTCAGGGTAGTTAAAAATGAAACTGACTGTAAAGAGCTCCAGAAAGATCTCTCGAAATTGAGTGAATGGGCAACAAAGTGGCAAATGCATTTTAACCTAAACAAGTGTAAAGTCATGCACATCGGGCAAAGAACCCCAACTACACCTACAAATTGATGGGGTCAAAGCTTTCCGAGACAAACCAGGAGAGGGATCTTGGGGTTTTGGTGGACAGCTCAATGAAGATGTCAACCCAGTGCGCTGCAGCAGTGAAAAAAGCAAATTCTATGCTTGGCATGATCAGGAAGGGAATCGAAAATAGGTCAGCAAATGTTGTATTGCCTCTCTACAAATCGATGGTAAGGCCACATTTGGAGTACTGTGTACAATTCTGGTCTCCGCACCTTAAGAAGGATATAACGGAACTGGAAAAGGTACAGAAAAGGGCAACAAGAATGATCCAAGGGATGGAGCGGCTCCCTTACGAAAACAGGTTGCAACGCCTTGGTCTTTTCAGCCTTGAAAGACGGCGTTTAAGAGGTGACTTGATCGAAGTGTATAAAATCATGCATGGGATAGAAAAGGTGAATAAAGAAAAACTATTTTCTCTGTCACCCAACACTAGGACTAGAGGGCACTCCCTGAAGCTCCAAGGTAGGAAAGTTAGGACTAATAAAGGGAAATATTTCTTCACCCAGAGGGTCATTGGGTTATGGAACTCACTTCCAGAGGAGGTTGTGACAGCGGTCAGCCTGGACAGCTTCAAGGCAGGATTAGACAGATTCATGGATACCAAGGGAATCAGTAGCTACTGAAATGGACATCCAAGTGCCACCTCGGAGTTGGTTGAGGTAGGCAGGATTTCCCCGGGTACTGGTTGTGGGGGGTCGGGAGCAGGCGAGGGTTTTGCCCTCCTTTCTGCTAGAGATCCCCGCGTACAACTGGTGGGCCACTGTGTGACACAGAATGCTGGACTAGATGGGCTGAGGCCCGATTCAGCATGGCTCTTCTTATGTTCTTATGTTCTTATGAGTTTCCAGGATAGTTTTTCCATAGAATGGATTCCAAGGTACTTAAATTTCCGACATTGTTCAATTTGGTGACCCCTGAATAGGGTTGCCACTTTTTGATATAAGAAATAAGGGATATTTACCGGGAATTTTCACAACTATATGGAACAGGTGGCAACCCTACCCCTGAACCCCCTCTTCTTGATAACAAAAAGGACAGCCTTTTCTCACTGGGCAATGTGGAGAGGCTAATTTTAAACCATGGCAGGGCAGGCTATCCTTTATATCCTACCGCTGCCACCAATTTGTGGGGATCTGACTTACTGTCAATTGTCTAAAGATCTGAATTCGAATTTGTATCTTAAGTATGGAGAGCATGTGAGGATTTCAACTTAGGGTTATGACAGGGCAGAATACACTACCAATGCCACCACAGTATGTAAGGATTCTTCTAATTTTTACTTGCTGCCACCATTAATTTACTGTGTTTGGCTACCCACTAAGAAAGCAGTGTTTCCAAGGCTTGTGGGAGAAAGAATCACCAGAATAGTTGTTTTTATCAAAGAACTATCAAGTTTATTTAAACAGTGTTTCGAGCTTGGAGGTTTCAAGAGTTCAAGAGCTTGGGTGGTTACAATCTACTCAGAGATACTTTCTTAAGGTTACAATATGCCAACTATGGAGATACAGTCTAACTCTAAGCTACTGCACTCCTAAAACTAATAACTCAGCAGTTTACACACACTCTGCTGGTCATTAACAGCCACTGCTTTTCTAGCAGTCTACACACCTGAACCACTATCCTTTCCCCAGAGTAGAGTCAGGCTTAGAATAAACCCAGAGTCTTTTAAACCATGCTGAAAGCTGGCTAAACAGACTCCCTAATTCTCTCACACACCTTCTGCGTTTGCAGTTAGCCAGTAACTGAAAATATTTGAATCCGAGGATTCTAAAGCCATCTGCAGGCTCCGCCTCCAGTTTCCATGGTAATGGAGGTTCTTGGAAGCTCTGCCAGATAATTTTACTGTTAACCCCTTAGGGTTAGCGAAGTTCCACCCTTACAAAATACTTACATAAACATAAATATCAACTACATTTACAACCTGTAACAAATAAATATGACTTCACCACAGACAACCTGGAGACATTTGGATCCCTACCTTGCCCACGAAGTCGGAGAGGTTGAAGATGGCCATGATAAGGATGGGGAGCCACTCCCCGAGGGTGCAGTTCCGGATTTCCGATTCCAGTCCCGGAAAGAGGCACAAGGTTATGAAGTACGTCATCGCAATGGAGAGCATGTACGCCCAGATCACCCGAGACACGACATAGCGGTGGAGCATCATATCTGTTCGAGGAGGGAACCAAAGAAAGAACGTTTTTTTTGAAGCTGAGAGCCAGATTCAAGTTGGGTTCTCTGAATCATATTCCTAGTGAATACTAGGCATGGTTTCGAACCCAAAAATCGCGATTCTAAAATCAAATGGGGGGATTTTTTTTTATTAGTAAAAGAAAGACTTACAAAAAAAATCCCAAAAAGTTCTAAAATGTAACTTAATTACTAACGAAATTCGTTAGTAGTTCGTATGCCAGCACATGCGCATTCCAGATGGTTTTGGCCTACAACTCCCAGAAATCCTAACAGCTGGTAAATTGGCTGGGATTTCTGGGAGTTGTAGGCCAAAACTTGAATAAATCACACTGAATTCTAGATGGGACTCTCCAAATAGGAAGGAGGGAGGGAAGGAGGGAGGGAGGGAGGGGGTATTCTATTCTTGGAAGCAGCAAAAAAAAAAGGAGGAGGAGCCCCCCTCGCTCCTCGCTGCCTCTCTCTCACCCCGATCCTGAGGGAGCGAGGGCCCAAGTTTGCCCAGGCTGAGAGGAAAAGGAAGAGGCCTGAGGCTGTGAGGAATGGTGGGAGTTGAAGTCCAAAACACCTGGAGGGCTGAAGTTGGCCCGTCATGAAGCCTCTTCAAGGCTTTAGATCCTGGCAGGCAGAAGGGGCAGGGAGGGCCGTCCACTCCTCCTGCCCTGCCAGGATCTAAAGCATCAAAGAGTATTGGGGTGAGAAACCAACCTAATGTATCATAGAATGAATGCTACTGTAAGTGCCTAATATTATAAGTAATCCAACTGGTCATATACCTACATTCCATGCACATGCAATAATACAGCAGTAATAACAATGGGTACAAGAAGAGGCAAAATTCAAGAAGAGGTAAAATTCTGACTGTGGTCCCTCCTCAAGGGTGCAAACTGCAAAAGGCTCCTCTCTCTGAGCCCGGAAAAGGCAAAACCCGGGCACAGCGTTTGCTGCCTGGGTGCACACACATACATATTCTTTGAGGGGGGGATTTGCTGCAGAATCTTCTCTATGCCCGGATTCTGCAGCAAATCCCCCAAAGAATATGTATGTGTGTGCACCCAGGCAGCAAACGCTGTGCCCGGGTTTTGCCTTTTCCTGGGCTCAGAGAAGAGCCCTTTTGCAGTTTGAGGAGGGACCACAGTCAGAATACTTCGATTTGAATTCTACCTGTTCTTATACCCATTGTTATTACTGCTGTATTATTGCATGTGCATGGAATGTAGGTGTATGACCAGTTGGATTACTTCTAATATTAGGCACTTACAGTAGCATTCATTCTATGATACATTAGGTTGGTTTCTCACCCCAATACTCTTTGATGCTTTAGATCCTGGCAGGGCAGGAGAGGCAGGAAGCCTGGAAAAATGTAAACAGAGGTTTACTCAGAAGTAAATCCACAAAGGAGGGCACTTCATCTAAAGTGCCCTCCCTTGCAGATTTACTTCTGAGTAATCCTCTCTGTTTACATTTTTTCCGGGCTTCCAGCCGAAAGAAGGAGTGAGTTTAGGGCTTGCCTTGCCATAATTCCGTATTTTTCGCACCATAAGACGCACTTTTTTGCTCCCAAAGTGGGAGGAAAAATCAGCCGCGTCTTATGGTGCGAATATGCAGGCGGGGGAGGCGCTGGAGCAGAGGGAGGGGCGATATACTCACCCTGTCGCCGCCTCTCCTGTTCTCTGGTCCGTTGCGGCGGCGGGACGGCTGGTTCGCTCGCCATCTGCCTCCTTTGCTTCCCCACCTTTGCTTCCCTCAAGGAAAGGGCGGAGGGAAGCAAAAGGAGGTGGAGGGCGGAGCGAACCGCGTCGCGTCACAGCTGACACGACGCGGTTCGCTCTCCCTTCGCCTCCTTTTGCTTCCCCGCCCTCAAGGAAAGGGCGGAGGAAGCAAAAGGAGGCGGAGGGCGGAGCAGGCGCGTCGCATCACAGCTGACGCGACGCGGTTCGCTCTCCCTCCGCCTCCTTTTGCTTCTCCCGCCCTCAAGGAAAGAGGCGGAGGAAGCAAAGGAGGCGGAGCGGAGCGAACCGCGTCCGCGTCAGAGCTGACGCGACGCGGTTCGCTCCGCCCTCTGCCTCCTTTTCCTTCCCCCACCTTTTCTTCCCTCAAGGAAAGGGTGGGGGAAAAAAGGAGGCAGAGGGAAAAGCGAACCAGCGAGCCCTCTGAGAAGACGCACCTGCTGATAAGACTAACCTAGATTTTAGAGGGGGAGCGAAAATATTTTTTTCCCTATTTTTCTCCTCTAAAATCTAGGTGCGTCTTATCATCCGGTGCGTCTTATGGTGTGAAAAATACGGTATTGGCAAGGGAGGCGGGAGGGTGGTGAGAGAGAAGGAGGGTGCCCCCCCTTACGACCTAATAACGACACTTAAGAAAATCCTGGCCCCCAAAGTTCTATAAAGAAAGTCCACTTCCTGGTTGGCGTTCCAGGTGCGGAAATACTCGAAAGTAGCATTTCTTACGAATTTCTTACGAATCATTTCAGTTTCATAACTTTTTTCTCATGCCTAGTGAATACACTGCCACCATTAGACTCTTGATTGCTGCAGGGAACTGATTTGAGACTTCTTTGACAGAGGCACACGTGAGGCAGATGTTTGGAACAACAACACAATTAAGTTTATTTAAGAGAATTTTCAAAATAGGAATTAATCTTATTGGTTCAGAGATTTTGGCATGAAAGCGTATGGTTCCTTTAAACAGTTCAAATCTAAGCTACAAACACCACTCCTTTCTCCCTCCAAAATTTTACTGACAGGAATTCCTCTCTGCCTAGCGAACCTTAACTCCAATACAGATAGTCCTACTCTGGATCTCTCTCTCTCTCTACTCCTCTACCATCTTCCCTGATAGATGTAGAGCAGGGGTGGGCAATTATTTTTTCCAAGGGGCCACGCGAGAGCCACAAAATATTATGGAGGGCCGAAACCTAAAGGCTGAACTACATTCTGATCTACATAATTTATTTATTTATTTACTATATTTACTATATATTACACATCATTAATATTAACGTATTAATATATCAAGAAATACTCATATATTATTAGTATTAATATCATAATTATTATATTATAGTATATATATATATATCGACATTATAATATATTGAAATTATAATATTATATAACATTATACTATACTAGCTGTACCCGGCACGCGTTGCTGTGCCCTGTTTAGGAGATGCGAGAAAGTCTGAGTATGTAAGGGTTGGAGTTGTTCTTAGTTATGGTCTTGGTGGGGCCCTGGCTGTGTCGTTGTGGGTTGTTCTGGTGGATGGGATGTTGAAGTCCTGGGGAGTTGTTGGTGTGTGGTGGTTGCTGGCGTTCTGCATAGCTTGTGGATATACAATGTTTTTTGTCTTTCCGTCTGCTGTGTTGATGTAGAGGTTGATGCTTGTGTGGGTGGGGTACTTTGGAAGTGAGTGGAGGTACTTGAAATCCCATCATCCATGGTGTGCCCTCCTCTAAACTGCAGTCGGATGGAGTGTGGGTCATGGGGGCACTGTGTGCCAAGTTGGGTCTTTATCGGTCTTGGTTCTGGGCCACAGTGGTCTGTGGGGAATGATGGGTTTTGAAGTACTACAAATCCCATTATCCATGGAGGTACTTCAAGTCCCATAATCCACTCTCCTCCAAACTGTAGTAGAATGTAGCGGGGGTCACAGGGGCTCTGTGTGCCAAGGTAGGTTACTGTAAATTCAGGCCATACACAATGTCCCATGAGCTGAGGCCTAGTCGGGAAAATCAAGTTAATGAAGCCTTACTGTCAATTCAGGCCATACACAATGTCCAATGAGCTGAGGCCTAGTCGGGAAAATCAAGTTAATGAAGCCTTACTGTCAATTCAGAGCGTAAACAGCATCCCATTAAGTGAGGCCTAGTCAGGGAAATCAAGTTAATGAAGCCTTACTGTAAATTTTGGGCGTGGTCTGTGATTTGTAGGGGTTTAAATTTTCTGTGGGAAGTGAATTGGGTGCTTGTGTTGGCGACTGCCTCAGGCCTTTGCTTTATCCTCTTCTGCCAGTTTATTATGGGTCGGAATGTTCATGTTGGCTGGCCAATAGAGGCGTTATGCAAATACTCCCTCACTGGCAACCAATCATGTTGTCAGAATGTAGAGGGCGGGAGATTCGTTGGCAGCCGCGGGGGATGCTGGGAAATGTAGGTTTTTTTGTATCGTTTTGGGGGCCTTCTATGTTTTGGTGGGGAAAGTTTTTTTTGCTAAAAACCTACCTTTCCTGAGGCCTATTTTTGTTGCCAAGTTTGGTGTCTCTGCCTTGTAAGGTTACTCTGCCTAGGACGGTCGTTCCATGACGGGACCTCCTTTATATAATAGATTATTTATTATATTATTATTTTAAAATTATTATTATATAATAATAATAAAAACCACTAAAATTAAATTAAATTAAATTCATCCTCAAGGCTCCCAAGATGGAATGGCCCAATGGACCCAGCACAGAGGATGACAAAGCGGACCCAGCCGCTGCCACAGAAGAGCAGAGCAGCAGACGATCCCAGCAACTACAACTCCCAAACGTCAAGATCTATTTTCCCCAAACTCCACCAGTGTTCACATTTGGCCATATAGCGTATCCATGCCAAGTTTGGTCCAGATCCATCATTGTTTGAGCTCACAGTGCTCTCTGGGTGTAGGTGAACTACAACTCCCAAACTCAAGGTCAATGCCCACTAAACCCTTCCAGTATTTTCTGTTGGTCATGGGAGTTCTGTGTGGGAAGTTTGGCCCAATTCTATCATTGGTGGGGTTCAACATGCTCTTTGATTGTAGGTGAACTATAAATCCCAGCAACTACAACTCCCAAATGTCAAGGTCTATTTCCCCCAAACTCCACCAGTGTTCACATGTGGCCATATAGCGTATCCATGCCAAGTTTGGTCCAGATCCATCATTGTTTGAGCCCACAGTGCTCTCTGGGTGTAGGTGAACTACAACTCCCAAACTCAAGGTCAATGCCCACTAAACCCTTCCAGTATTTTCTGTTGGTCATGGGAGTTCTGTGTGGGAAGTTTGGCCCAATTCTATCATTGGTGGGGTTCAACATGCTCTTTGATTGTAGGTGATCTATAAATCCCAGCAACTACAACTCCCAAATGTCAAGGTCTATTTCCCCCAAACTCCACCAGTGTTTACATTTGGCCACATAGTGTTTACATTTGGCCTCGATGCGCGCCTTCTCTCGTTCTCACCTCTGAAACCGGGCCAGCTCTTTTTGATTTTAGGCTGAGGGACGTCGAACCTCACGTAGGTGCCGCCGGCGGCCAACTCGCCTTCCTGCCCAAAGGGGTCCGGAGGGGAACACTCTTGCCCGCGCAGCTGGTTCTCCTTGGAGGGAAAAGGAAAACGACAAATCACAATTCATTCGTTTTCTATAAGGACATAGGCTTTCATGTCGTGATACTTGGCCTGCGTTTCTAGCACGGACCAGGAGAGGGTGGCATCTACCTCTATCTATACTGTAAACACACACCTAAATCAATAATCCTCCTCATTCTCCGAATCAGATATCCTAAAGTACATCTACACACTGTTGAATTGATGCCACTGGACACCACGTCGGCTGCCATGCCTTAATGCTATGGAATCACCTGAGCTGTTTTTTCCCCATCCGTTCTTGAGCCTGATCTGCCAAAGGGTGCTGGTACTTCACCAAACTACAACTCCCAGGATTCACCAAACTGGAACACCCAGGATTCGCCAAATTACAACTCCCAGGATTCACCAAACTACAACTCCCAGGATTCACCAAACTACAAATCCAAGGGTTCACCAAACCACAACTCCCAGATTCACCAAACCACAACTCCCAGGATTCACCAAACCGCAACTCCCGGGATTCACCAAACGACAACTCCCAGATTCACCAAACCACAACTTCCAGGATTCTCCAAACTACAATTCCCAAGATTCGCCAAACTGAAATTCCAAGGATTCACCAAACTACATCTCCCAGGATTCACCAAAGTACAACTCCCAAATTCGCCAAACTGCAATTCCCAGGATTCGCCAAATTACAACTCCCAGGATTCACCAAACTGCAACACCCAGGATTCGCCAAATTACAACTCCCAAGATTCACCAAACTGCAATTCCAAGGCTTCACCAAACTACAACTCCCAGATTCACCAAACTACAACTTCCAGGATTCACCAAACGACAACTCTTAAGGATTCACCAAACTGCAATTCCAAGGATTCACCAAACCACAACTTCCAGGATTCTCCAAACTACAACTCCCAGGATTCACCAAACTGCAACTTCCAGGATTCACCAAACTACAAATCCCAGGATTTACCAAAATACAACTCCCAGGATTGACCAAAGTACAACTCCCAGGATTGACCAAAGTACAACTCCCAGAATTGACCAAACTGCAATTCCCAGGATTCACCAACCTGTAACTCCCAGGATTTACCAACCCATAACTCCCAGGATTCGCCAAATTACAACTCCCAGGATTCACCAACAACAACTTTCAGGATTCACAAAATTACAACTCCCAGGATTCATGAAATCACAACTCCCAAGATTCACCAAACCACAACTTCCAGGATTCACCAAACTACAACTCTTAAGGATTCACCAAACTGCAATTCCAAGGATTCACCAAACCACAACTTCCAGGATTCATCAAACTACAACTCCCAGGATTCACTAAACTGCAACTCCCGGGATTCACCAAACTATAACTCCCGGGATTCTCCAAACTACAACTCTTAAGGATTCACCAAAATACCACTCCAGGATTCACCAAATCGCAACTCCCAGGATTCACCAAACTACAACTCCCAGGATTCACCAAACCGCAACTCCCAGGATTCACCAAACTATAACTCCCAGGATTCACCAAACTACAACTCCCAGGATTCACCAAAGTACAACTTGCAGTATTCATCAAACCACAACTCCTAGGAATCACCAAACTGCAACCCCAAAACCAACGTACGAATCGGATGCCTTCTGCCGTGACATCGTGGTGAACCCGGTATGCAGTGCCTTGGTCCACAGCCCCTTTGAGCGTGCCGTCCTTGGAGTGGGCCGTGTAATACTTCACAAAGTGTGTCCGCTTGACCAAGAGGTGGAGGATGAAGCAGGTCAGCTCGAGGCTGATGGAGATGAAGAAGAAGATGATGGTGTTCTCCTTCTCGTCCGAAAGCAGGAGTTTGGTGAAGATGCGGCTCAGGGAGATGATCACTCCAGCAGTGCCTAGGAGAGCAGAGCAGAAGGTGGGAACGAAGCATACGTCTCCGAACACGGCAAAATCTGGCTTCGAAACAAACTCTAAAATCATAACAGTACATAAAGAACAAGACTCAAAAAAACGGGGGAACTCCAGACAAGAAATAATTAGGGACAGCTCATCACTCAACAAAGGATTCCCCCAGGCAATAAGAAGCTAGAGCTTGAAACCGCTAGGCCAGTGTTTTACAACCTTTTTTGAGCCGCGGCACACTTTTTACATTTACAAAATCCTGGGGCACACCACCAACAAAAACGACACAAAATGACACTCTAACACAGTAATACGTATAGTTAATATGTTTTTAATCGTATTTATACACTCAGTGTGAAACCGGGGCCTGTTTCAATGAACACAACATTTATATCCTGACAGGAATGGCAGAAAGACACAAACTTCCCACACAGGACTCCCATAACCAAGAGAAAATACTATAAGAGTTTGGCGGGCATTGACCTTGAGTTTTGGAGTTGTAGTTCACCTATATCCAGAGAGCACTGTGGACTCAAACAATGTTGGATCAAAACCAAACTTGGCATGAATACTCAATATGCCCAAATGTGAACACAGATGGAGTTTGGGGAAAATGGACCTTGGGAGTTGCAGTTTCTGGGATTTATAGTTAACACACAATCAAAGAGCATCCTGAGCTCTTGCAACAATGGAATTGAACCAAACTTGGCATATTGAACTCTCATTACCAACAGAAAGTACCGAAAGGGTTTGCTTGGGAATTGACCTTGGGTTTGGAAGTTGTAGTTCACCTACACCCAGAGAGCACTGTGGACTCAAACAATGTCATGCTATGTTGTTGTTTGTTTTCTATCCAGAATCACAATGTTGGAAGGAGGCTCAAACAGGCACTTTAAGGTCCTTTAAAACAGGCAGTGGCTGGGGGGAAAAAAAGGGCCTGAGGCTGCTAGGAATGGTGGGAGTTGGGACCTGGAAGGTCCAACTGCCCACGCCATTCCTCCCCCAGCCCTTTCTTCCCCCTGAGGCCCTTTCCTGCTTAAGTGGCGGGCAGTGTGAGGGGAGGGGAGGGGGGAGGGAGAAAAGGGCCTGAGGCTGCTAGGAATGGTGGGAGTTAGAGTCCAAAACACCTGGAAGGTCCAAGTGTGCCCATGCCAGCTTTCGACAGAGACCTCTTCCTCCCCCTTCCCCTTCGCTTTGCCCTTTCTTCCCCCTCCTGCCCAACACTTACTTTTTCTTCCACACTGCCGCTTCTGCCGCCATTTTGATCCGAGGGGGCAGCGTGAGCGTGTTCAGGAGGGGAGGGGGGATGGAGGAAGACATGACCCGTGCGGGCGCTACTGCGCAGACTCGTCCCAAGCAAAGCGAGGCAAAGCGAGCAGAGCGAGGATGGGAAGAAGGGAGCCCGAGTGGAGAAGAAAAAGTGTTCGGCAGGAGAGGCAAGAAAGGGTGTTGGGGGTTCCTGTTTCCAACGGCACACCTGATGATCGCCACGGCACACTGGTTGGGAAACACTGCGCTAGGCCATTAAATGCTCATCAAGGTGGCCAACTGAAACATTCACACCTCCCTCCAACAGACCAGAGTCCTTTCTCCCACCCTGGACATTATTCCACAGGTATATAAACCCAATTTTCCTAGTTTCCTGCAGACCTCACAACCTCTGAGGATGCTTGCCACAGATGCATGCGAAACGTCAGGAGAGCATGCTTCTAGAACATGGTCATACAGCCCGAAAAACCTACAACAACTCAGTGATTCTGGTCATGGAAGCATTCAACAATATATTGAATTTGTTTGTAAGTCAGAAGAGGCACATTTTGAAAGTGTAACTCCAGCCATATCTATATCTATATCTACACAGAGTGTTGTAATTCAGCCCTCGGCGTTGGCTGATAGCAGAGCTGTAGTAGACGTTGAGTTATCAGGGGGAGCCTGGCCCTTCTACGTCCGGAGACCCCACCGAGGAAGTATCCGAGGGAGATGACCCTGAGCGACTCGCCACAGCCAAGTCGCCCCTCGAACTCTTACCCATAGCAGATGGACCCAGCCGACCGACGGGAGAGTCCGGCTGCCCCTGCCCAACACGACTCGATGCTGCCGCTGAACGTGACAGAGATCCTGGCTGCCCCCCGAGGTCATTTTCGCCGGCACCGCAGCCTGGACTGGGGGGGGGGGGTTGAAGATGGCGGACGACCTTGGAGACGCTGGGACTGGTCGTTCGTCACCACCCCCTGAGGACTGGAAGCCTGGGAGGAGCCTCCGCCGGAAGGCACAAGGGCATCCGCGGCGGTGGAGACGCCGCCGCAGCAGGAAGAGCAGCCAAGAGAGGACTTCCGGTCCCATGGACATTAACCGGCAGTCCTCCCAGCCCAACCAGTTCCAGAGCAGCCAGGGGCTGCAGGGGGGGATTTCCAGAGCCCCTGGAACTAGGAGGACCCTTGAATTTTCTTCTGGACCCCCGGAGCAGGAGAGGTCCGCGATGACTGGACTTGAGGCATCCAGGAGGTTCCCTACTAGGACCTTCTGGAATGCCAACTACAGACATAGAGTGTCCCCGTTGGCGAACCCCCAACCCAGGGGATCTAACATCCCGGTGAGGGGGAGATCGGACCCACAGGCTTGTGGTGACCGTCTCCCTATGGATCTAGTGACACTAAGGACGCTGTTGGACTTGTGGGACCCTCCTAGGCTCCCCTTGTTCGATGGTCAAGCTGACACCACTGTTGGCTCGACCCCTGGATAGCTCACTGACCCATGCGGTCGTGAGCCCTGGCCTCCCCTCCCCTGCCTTAGATGTAGTACCTCCCTTTTGTGTTGTATCGTATTGTCCGTGTGTTATGTATTTTATGTTCAAACTGTGAACCGCTCCGAGCCTACGGGGAGTGGCGGTATAGGAAGTTTGAAGAATAAATAAATAAATAAAATCACCAGTTGGGAGGGGCTGATGATACTGTAGACGCTGGAGTCAGCAGAAAGAGGAATGACAGCAATTGCAGAGTTGATGAGTTAGAGCAGAGGAAAAGAATTCGGTAGATACTTACATCTCCCACAGATTCAGAGTCCTTTGAGGGTTTTCATGGAGATGTGGAACTTGAGTCAGAAGAGAGTGATACCGAGCTAGATTGGACTTTGGTAAAAGAAGTCCAGGATGTATGTAATGCTGACTCCAATAGTGACATGTTTTTGGGGTTTGACAGTGACAAAGACTGGCCCTCTGGAACTCCTGGGGATGACTGGGAAACACTAAGTTTTGAGAAACGCTGGGAGAACTGGAGAGACGCTCAACGAGTGTAAGCTGCAGAGAGGAATGCAGCTGCTTCGACTGAGCTGGAAAGGGTGTGACTCAGATGAGTCTGATCTTTAGGGTTATAAATTGTGGGTTTGGGAAATGACTCCTTGTGGCGGGCAAGGGGTTTATTTATTTATTCATTCATTTATTTATTTATACATCACACTTGTATACCGCCACTCTCCGAAGGCTCGGAGCGGTTTACAGCAGTTGAGGTACAAAGTGGGGGGGGGAAGGGAGGGGAAAGGGAGGGAGGAGTCCGACGGCGAGGACCAGCTAAGGCACCGTCCTGTCATCGAAAGATGGCGAGGAAGCCCCAGCAAGATCGCCAGTACCCGGGTACAGGCAGGAGACAGCGCCCGCAGACTTCCATCTGGCCGTCTGTGTTGGGTGTTCTGGCTCGCCCGCAGGGTGTCCACACCGGCACTCGTAGTGGCCGGGTTTGTCGCTCGGGGCTCTGACTGTCTGTAGCCAGAGCTCCAGAAAGTCCTAGATCGGAAGGTCCTCTGGGGCCTGTCCACCTTCGGTGTAAGACGCCTCTTCACCCGCGAGTCTGTAGGAGGCAAGGCTCTGGGGGCCCGACCCTCACGGAGGGGAGCCGTTCCCGCCTCGCACTCTACCCTGCGCTTCCGCATCCGGCGCCGACGCCTCCTCTTCCGGGGGCCTTTTTGCTTCCGGGCAGGGTCCTCATTGGGAGTGGGGTCCTCCAAGGGCGGGGCTTCCGGTGGGTGACTACTTCCGGGTCCTGCTCCTTCTCCAGATCCAGACACATGGTGCAGGGGAGCGTCCTCAAGGCCAGCCGCCATGTTGGGTCGCTCCATCTCCAGTTGGCTCCCCCAACTTCCTGCAGCATGGCACCGGTGGGCACGGGCGTTCCAGGGGAGAGCCAGGACGGGCGAGATATCAAGCTCGACCATCGACGGGTCAGTCAGTGTTGGTGGGCCCTCCAGGCTCACCTGTAGGTCTCCGAAGTCCTCGGCTGTCTCCTCCCTGAAGGCTCGGAGCGGTTTACAGCAGTTGAGTTGTGTCTGGTATCTTGTTATCTTGATTTCTTGTTATCTTGACGTCCTGTGACCTTGGCATCCTGTTTTCTGGTATCGTGTTCCTGACTACTCATACAACCGTGTGTTCCTAGTGGCAAGTGTCCTTGAGCAAGCAGGGATCACCAGCATTGAGGCCGTGCTATTGATAACACAGCTGCGCTGGGCAGGGCACGTCTAGGAGGGAGGACCACCGCCTCCCAAAGATACTACTCTATGGTGAACTTGCCACGGGTCGGCGCAAGAGAGGCGCCCCCCCAAAAAGATACAAGGACTGCCTGAAACAACATCTCAGGCTCGGCCAGAGTGATCACCAAAAATGGTCCACCCTGGCCTCACATCGGGAGGCATGGAGACGCACTATCCACAATGCTGCGGCCTCTTTCGAGAAGACACGCCGAACGGGTCTCGAAGAGAAATGACAACGCAGAAAGAACCGCAACTTGGAAACAACATCACCCAAGGAGACTTTCTGCTGTGCTTTCTGCAACCGGGCTTGCCTATCTCAGATTGGCCTTTTTAGTCATGGAGACGCACTATCCACAATGCTGCGGCCTCTTTCGAGAAGTCACACGGAACGAGTATTGCAGAGAAACGACAACGCAGAGAGAACCGCAACTTGGAAGCAACGTCACCCAAGGAGACTTTCTGCTGTGCTTTCTGCAACCGGACTTGCCTATCTCAGATTGGCCTTCTTAGTCATCAGCGCGCTTATAGAAAGCGTGGGATGAGTCCTTCCTGAATTCGAATCTTTGTTCGCGAAGAAAAGCTTTTGGTAAGACCACAACACATTTCGGAAAAGAGATGTTGTCGGAATATAATTTCCATTGCTGAAAAAGGCGAGTCCCCTTCCCTCCCAGCTCTGTCTTCAAGAAGGGAGATATGGTCTACCTAGTAAGACCAAAAATATGCAAATCCGCTCCATTTACTTGATGCATTCACGTCACTGGGCTGAGTTTCTCCTGATGGCAACATGTGGATCGCCTCGAGGCCCCGTTTTGATTTTTGCAATGCAAGGCACACAGCCGCCTTGATGATAGAAGCCAGAGAACAGTCTCTCCTGGTTTGCAAAGAGCCAGCCGGTTTCCCGGCAGCATGGCACAGAAATCTAATCCTCTCTCTCTCTCTTGTTTGACCAGACTTCAGTTGGTTAATCTTCTAATCAGGGTTTACTCCCAGTTGTTAGATTAATGCTGCCACTCCAAAGAGACTCTTCTGTCCTCGGAAGTCAACGAACAACGTCTCTGGACCTTCGATATGCAAAAAAGCAACCCATGGATCCAGGAATGCATTCACATTGCAAATTTAATGCAGTTTGGCGCCACTTTAATGGTCAGAGCTCAATGCTATAGACCAGGGCTGTCCAACTGGCGGCCCGGGGGCCGTATAAGACCCCCCAGCCCCTTCCCTACGGCCCCCTAAGCTTTTTTAATAAAAAATAAATTGAATTGAAAAATAAAGTAAATAATTTTTTTAAAAAATACCTATTTCCGGGTTTGGAGCAAGTATCGCGAGAATATGCAATCCACACGGGATTTCGCTGTTAACGCGAGATCACGCCTGCGTTGACAGCGAAATCCCATGTGGATTGCGTATTCTCGCGATACTCTTCGCCTACTCTACTACTGGATCGCTGAGGCCCACAGACGCGATTAGGACCTTCTTCGACTCAGTCGGTCATTGCCTCTCTCGTCGTCCGGGTACTCCTGGATCCTGCGCGTTTGGAAACGTTAGGCCGAAGCAGGGGGGCCCTCTCTCATTCCCTCCCCCATCTCCCTCATGTATTAAATATAAAATTAAATATATTTAAAGATGAAATAAGGGGAGAGGGGATACATTAAAATAAGGGGAGAGGGGAGGATGGAATTAAATATATTTAATATTAAATAAAAATAAGGGGGCCGGGGAGAGGGCGGAGCCGGGGGTGGGGAGGGGGCGGAGCCAGGGGCGGGGGCAGACCCTACGGCCCCCCAGGTCATCAGTGACCGGAATTCAGGCCCCTGGGCCGGTAGAAGTTGGACAGCCCTGCTATAGACCAGTGTTTTTCAACCTTTTTTGAGCCACGGCACATTTTTTACATTTACAAAATCCTGGGGCACACCACCAACCAAAATGACACAAAATGACACTCTAGCACAGTAATACATATAGTTAATATGTTTCTAAATGTATTTATACACTCAGTGGGAAACCTGGGCCTGTTTCGATGAACACAACATAGATATCCTGGCAGGAATGGCAGAAAGGCACAAACTTCCCACACAGAACTCCCATAACCAAGAGAAAATACTATAAGAGTTTGGTGGGCATTGACCTTGGGTTTTGGAGTTGTAGTTCACCTATATCCAGAGAGCACTGTGGACTGAAAAAATGTTGGATCAGGACCAAACTTAGCATGAATACTCAATATGCCCAAATGTGAACACAGATGGAGTTTGGGGAAAATAGACCTTGGCATTTGGGAGTTACAGTTTCTGGGATTTAGAGTTAACACACAATCAAAGAGCATCCTGAACTCTTGCAACAATGGAATTGAACCAAACTTGGCATGTTGAACTCTCACTACCAACAGAAAGTACTGAAAGGGTTTGCTTGGGAATTGACCTTGAGTTTGGAAGTTGTAGTTCACCTACACCCAGAGAAGCAGAAGAAAGGGTATTGGAGGTTCCAATTTTCCGTGGCACACCTGATGATCGCTCACGGCACACTAGTGTGCCATGGCACACTGGTTGGGAAACAATGCTATAGACCAGGGGGTGGGCAATCATTTTTTCCAAGGGGCCACTCGAGAGCCAAAAAATATTATGGAGGGCGAAACTAAAGTTCTAATCGACATTATTTATTTATTTATTTACTATATTTACTATATATTACACATCATTAATATTAACATATTAATTTATCAAGAAATATTCATATATTATTAGTATTAATATCATAATTATTATATTATTGTATATATATATATAGACATTATAATATATTGAAATTATAATATAATATAACATTATATTATTTATTATATTATTATTATAAAATTATTATAAAATAATAATAAAAAATACTAAAATAAAACAAAATGAAATTCAAGAAGACAAGGTGCGAACCAAGATGGAGGCTGACATCCTCAAGAGAGGAAGGATCCCAAGATGGAATGGCCCAATGGACCCAGCCCAGAGGATGACAAAGAAGACCCAGCCGCCACCGCAGCAGAGCAGAGTAGAAGACGATCGGAGGCTGCAGGCCTCCGCCCATTCTCGCCCCAGCCGTTCCGTCAGAGGCGATCCCGATCGGCTGATCGCCCTGCCATGGAGTGCCTGCCATCCCAGGAGGCGTTCCGGTCCTGCAGCGGGAGCAGTCGGCGACCTGCGACGGTTGATCGCTCTGGCGACCTGGAAGGCGATCAAGTCTTCCAGGTTGCCAGGGCGATCAGCCGCCGCAGGTCGCCGACTGCTCCCGCTGCAGGCACGGATCGCCTCCCGGGATGGCAGGCACTCCAAAGCCGCCGCTCCTCCGATCGTTCTCCAGAGTGGTGGGCTGTCTGCCGACGCAAGACCCACAGCCTGTGATGGGATGGCGGCAGCGGCAGCACTTCCTCTTGCAGAAATGGCCCCGTCTCCAACGCCCTTCTCCCTAGGCCGGTCAGAATCGGCCGGCGGGCCGCATCCGGCCCGCAGGCCGTAACCTGCCCAGGTCTGCTATAGATAGAACCCTGGGAGATGTAGGTATTAGGGGCGTGCATTTTTCCCGTTAGTCGTCATAAGTCATATCAAATGTGGGCACTAGGCCTGAGTAGGTCCGTCAGAATGCTCGTAAAATCGGAATGAATTTGGATTAAATTCACTTTTGAAGAGGTTTTGAAACGAAGTAAACAACCCGGAAGTGAATTTGCCATTTCGAAACCACTGCTGCCATGTTTGGAAAGGAATCGGCGGGTTTCCCTTCCCTGGCCTTCCCTTCCACGTGCGGCTCTCGCCCCAGTTCTGAGCAGAGGGAAGGCAGCCGTGGCTAAACTGGGTTAAACATGTGTGTCCGCCCCAGTTCTGAGCAGAGGGAAGGCATCCGTGGCTAAACTGGGTTAAACATGCGTGTCCGCCATTAATTAAGCCATTCCAAAATTTTGGAATAAATTCCGAAGATTCCAAAAATTTTGGGGAAAAATTTCAGAAGTCAATCGGATTCGATGCGCCAGCGCCCCCTACATTCGGAACCAGGCCCGGATTAACCAATTTGGGCGCCCTAGGCCACACTTTGGAATTACGTCCCCAAACCAACCTCTACCGCACACACCCCGCCACCTCCTCCTCGCGGCTCCGCACGCCTCCTTCCACCGCGTGCTCCTTCCTCCTCACTCGCCATGTGCCCGGCTTTTTTGAGTCAAGGAAGCCGGCGCGTCGCGAAGGAGGAGGAAGGGAAGCCCTGCCCTCGAAAGCGCCCGAAGATCGGCTCTTTTTTTAAAAAAAATTGGGGGGGTCTGGATCTGGCGCCCCCCCCCTTCGGCTGCGCCCCTAGGGCGTGGCCTAGTGTGGCCTTATGGGTGATCCGGGCCTGTCCGGAATGAGTTTTGAACCACTTTTTTTGGGATCACCCAGGCCTAGTAGGCACACCCCAGGATATTTGGATTAGGACTTCAGGACCTATTCAATTCAACCAATTCAATGCAGCCTGAGTCAGCAGAGGCACTCCAAGTTTCGAGCTACTGGTCAAAGGATATTTACTAGAATGCCAAGTTTGTACTTGTGTTACCTCAAATACATTGATTTGCTCTTTATACAATAAATAAATACTCAGCAATCAAGAGTCCAAAAGTGGCAGGCTGAAAACCTCAAACCCTAGCTGATACCAACTATATTAATGCACACCATGATTCTAGTGCCAACCCGAAGAAGTAAACACCTCGTTATTATTATTATATGAGTAAAAGGTAAAGATTTCTCCTGACATTAAGTCCAGTTGTGTCTTGGGCTCTGGTGCTCATCTCAATTTCCAAGCCAAGAGCCCGCGATGTCCATAGACACCTCCAAGGTCATGCGGCCGGCAAGACTGCATGGAGCGCTGTTATCCGCTGGGAGGGGTATGCCGATATCGAGGGACCAACCAATTGAAGGTGAGGGAACAGCTCCAACAACCCGAGGTTGAGGAGGGCTGAATGGAATAGCCCTCGTTGCCCCAACCTTTTTTTGAGCCGCGGCACACTTTTACCTTCACCAAATCCTGGGGCACACCACCAACCAAAATGACACAAAATGACACTCTACACAGTAATACATATCGTTAATATGTTTCTAAATGTATTTATACACTCAGTGGGAAACCTGGACCTGTTTCGATGAACTCAACATAGATATCCTGGCAGGAATGGCAGAAAGGCACACACACAAAACATACTAATACTAATCCAAAATGACCCAAAATGACACTCTAACACAGTAATACATATAGCTAATATGTTTCTAAATGTATTTATACACTCAGTGGGAAACCTGGACCTGTTTCGATGAACTCAACATAGATATCCTGGTAGGAATGGCAGGAAGACACAAACTTCCCACACAGAACTCCCATAACCAAGAGAAAATGCTATGAGAGTTTGGTGGGCATTGACCTTGAGTTTTGGAGTTGTAGTTCACATATATCCAGAGAGCACTGTGGACTCAAACAATGTTGGATCAGGACCAAACTTGGCATGAATACTCAATATGCCCAAATGTGAACGCAGATGGCGTTCAGGGGAAATAGACCTTGACATTTGGGAGTTGTACTTGCTGGGATTTATAGTTTCCCTACAATCAAAGAGCATTCCGAACCCCACCAATGATAGAACTGGGCCAAACTTCCCACACAGAACCCCCAGGAGGCAAGAGGAGGCCTCTATTTGGGGAAAGGGAGGCGGGCCTTCCCAATGCATGGAGAGGGAGAGACCAAATAGACATCGGGTGGGGAGGGGGGTGGTTGTAATTTTGTGCCTTTATAGAGGTACGTTTCTTAGGGTTTTTATACTTCAACACACCAGACCTCCCCCCCCCCCCCAAGGTTCCTTCCCACGGCACACCTGATGATCGCTCACGGCACACTGGTTGGGAAACACTGCCCCAGAGTCATTAACCCTTCATTGTGGTTCCCCTTTAGGGTGTCCCCTGTTTGCAGCCTCAGTAACAACAATATTTGACTTCTGAGGGCGTAAAAACCTTCAATAGAGGGAAGTCAATTTTAGAGGCATGGTAGAGCTTGCAAGGCCGTGGAGGCCGATGGATTCTGTTCATTAGGGCAGTGTTTCTCAACCAGTGTGCCAGGGCACACTAGTGTGCCGTGAGCGATCATTAGGTGTGCCGTGGGAAATTGGAACCTCTAAGGGGAGGGGGGGGGGAGTAGAGTGTGTTGAAGTATAAAAACCCTAAGAAACCTACCTCGATAAAGGCACAAAATTACAACCACCCCCCTCCCCACCCATTGTCTACTTGGTCTTTCCTCTCCATGCATTGGGAAGGCCCGCCTCCCTTTCCCCAAGTAGAGACCTCCTCTTCCCTCCGGGGGGTTTGTGTGGGAAGTTTGGCCCAGTTCTATCATTGGTGGGGTTCAGAATGCTCTTTAATTGTAGGGAAACTATAAATCCCAGCAATTACAACTCTCAAATGCCAAGGTCTATTTCCCCTGAACTCCCATCTGCGTTCACATTTGGGCATATTGAGTATTCATGCCAAGTTTGGTCCTGATCCAACATTGTTTCAGTCCACAGTGCTCTCTGGATATAGGTGAACTACAACTCCAAAACTCGAGGTCAATGCCCACCAAACTCTTATAGTATTTTCTCTTGGTTCTGGGAGTTCTGTGTGGGAAGTTTGTGTCTTTCTGCCATTCCTGCCAGGATATCCATGTTGTGTTCATGGAAACAGGCCCAGGTTTCACACTGAGTGTATAAATACATTTAGAAACAGATTTACTATATGTATGACTGTGTTAGAGTGTCATTTTGTGTCATTTTGGTTGGTGGTGTGCCCCAGGATTTTACAAATGTCAAAAAAGGTTGGGAAACACTGCATCAGGGGATCTTGTCCAACCTATGTGGGTTTTTTCTGTTTTGTTTTGTTTTGTTATTTTTGGACTGGATACCCTCTGGGATATCTTCCTACCTTTGGGCTCTACTTTAATTGGTATCATTATTAGTATCATTATTAATATTAAGGAAAGACTGGATGGCTCTCTGTTGGAGATGCTTTGATTGGGTTCCCTCCCAAGTGCAGGATGCTGGCCCCTGAGAGTTTTGAATGTGCCCAATATTGCCTGGCAGAAGCGGGTTGGTGGATGGTTCTTAGGGTCCGATCCAACTCAGGGATTTGATGTTGCTGTTGTTATTATTAAGCCAGGGATAGCTGGCCCTCTGTGAGGAGGGCTTAAATTGTGCCTTCCTCGCCAAATGATATCATCTCCAATGAGAATAACACAATTAGTGCGCACCTGCACCAGCTCTCCTTCGTGTCGATGTCAACACCAGTGCTGAGAGCAGGGCCGGCCCCGCCCATTCCGCGGCCTACGCGGTCGCGTAGGGCGATGGTACCTGGGAGGGGCGTCGCGAACTGGGAGGGGCGCCGCCGCGGCCGCTGCGCCCCGCCCGCCGCTGCGCCTCCGCAGCCAGCCGCCCTCGTGCGGCCGGGCAGGACGCCACTGCGTATGCGCGGCCGGCCGGGACATCGCCGCATGTGCGCACCACCACTCGGGATGCACTCGCGCTGGGCAGAACGCCACCGCACATGCGCGACTGGCTGGGACATCGCCGCGTGTGCGCACCACCACTCGGGATGCACTCGCAGCGGCCGGGCAGAACGCCACCGCGCATGCCGACTGGCTGGGACATCGCCGCGGGTGCGCACCACCACTGGATGCACTTGCGCAGCCGGGCAGAATGCCACCGCGCATGCGCGACTGGCTGGGACATCGCCGCGGGTGCACACCACCTCTCGGGACGCACTCGCGGCCGGGCAGGACGCCACCGCGCATGCGCGGCTGGCTGGGACATCGCCGGACGTGTGCGCCACCGCGGGACGCACTGCGGGCCGCACGGTACGTCAGCGCATGCGCAAGGGCGCCCAGGAGCCCCGGGGCCCCCGCAAAAAATAAGGCTTGCCTACCCCCGGGAGAGGTGAGGCCGCCCCTGGCTGAGAGCCCCTGTGCATGCACCGTTTGCACAACAATAGCAGAGGAAGGAGCTGGTATTCAGCCGCAAACCCAATCGCAGGGCCTCTGGTATGACAAGCATACATTCCTGGTTAGATACAAGGTATGTTTCCCCCTATTCTAGGAGGAAATTATATTTTAATCTGGAAGAGAGATAAGAAGCAGAGCCAAAGGAAAGAGGGACGGGACAGAGACACGGCAAAACACATCGGTCAGGGCACAGTCATCGTTCGTTTCGGAGCACAGGTCTGCTGTCTTAATGGGCTTACGCTCTCCGTCTGACATGAGGTCCGGCTAAGAGGCAGGAGGACATGTCCACTACAGATCCATGGATGTGCCAACGATGCAGGCCAGGCGATGTATTAATGAGGATGCCAGCTGTCGGTCATTAGCACCTGTGCCAATCGGTGAGCGGGCAGAGAACGGACTGGCATCGGCGCCATCTGCCCTGGCCATTCTGTCTAAGCATCCCAGAATCCACACTGGGGCACAAGGGTCGTTGACTCTGATTATTGGAAGGATAACAGACATTAGGAAAGCCGATAAAGCAGAAGAGGCTCCATCTTGCGCAGTGGCTCACCCCCCTCAGGTGCTCAAAGGCTGTGCCAGCGCATGGGCGGAAATGGAGAATGGTTCACACGTTTTGGCCCCCCTTAGGCACCCACGAAACACACGGGTACTTGCCCGAGATACTCAAACACACAACAAGCTGAGCTAAACTATAGTCAATAAGTGCAATCGTATCAGTATCAATGATCTAGTATATATGTTGTCATGCACGACAGCTGCTATCTCTCACTGGGCCGGGGACAACAACTAAAGGACGGGTGTGTGGCCTCCTGTGCCACTCACAGGGGAAATACCCTAATGAGCTAGGTCAATGGGATGGAACAAAGGCCGTCCCAAATCCCCAAATTAAAATAGTACCCTAATGGGAAGGCTGTATGAAACCTCAACAGAATGGAAATTGCGGCTAGCCGTATAATGAATGGTTAATGTAATGTCCACCACCAGGGTCCAAATACCGTCCTGGGTTCCCATGCCGGCACTGTGGCGGGGGAAGGGTCCTGCCAGAAGGAAACCAGATAAACCCACGAGACCGGGAGGGCGGGAGAGCCGGCACTGTGCAGTATGCGATGCTGCGATCAGCAGAAATAGAGGCACCTCCGTAGCGTCTCCCACAGCGGCCGTAGGAAGTAAACACGGCGTGCACTGATGACGTGGGACGTATTCCGGCGTCAGCGGTCCACCGTAGATGACGTGGACGGCGTAGTCTGCGTGGACGTCGTCCGGCGTGTCTCCGTGGTGCGTGATGACGTACCCGGAACTGTAGATGTAATATCGCTGGATTTAAAGTGCCAATGCACTCCAATTGAGGACCGAACGTGTCTGCCGTTTCCAAGCCGATGCCATCCGCGGGGGTGATGTAGCCAAGGGGCTGGGGGTGCGACCTTGGCCCCGTCGGGAGGATGCCCCAACCTAGGCGCTGGACCAGGAGGCTCGCGGTGTCCTAGTGCTGCCCCGGGGAACAATGGGCAGACGCAGCGGCAAATTCAAATGAAGCAAATCTTGGTACAAACTGATACGAAAATATCAAAAAATAGTTTATTGGGCTCACAGGGGAATACTGTGGATCCCAAGCGGTACGTGATAGACCGCACAAGCACCAATACATGTGGGCCAGACAAATGTTCAATGTATGGACCCAGTGGTGGGGCTGGCGGCTCCCATCACTGTAGCACAAAACGCCAACGGGTGATCTCCAAATATTACAAGGATCCAAATGCCCGTTTCGCTGGTAAACATATCAGCTTCATCAGGGCGTTTGTAATCACAAATAAACGCATGGTACTGGTGATACAATCATAATCATTATCTGGTAAATCAATAACATCACAGAATGTGGATGGATTCCACCGAATCAAGGTTGACCCTTGGGCACCACAATTAGATTCCATGGCAAGCAAAGGCACAACTGGTTCCAAAACAGTTGATGGGCAAATATAGCTATCCTCATTAACAGGTGACACTTAAACCAGTGTTTCTCAACCAGTGTGCCGTGGCACACTAGTGTGCCGTGAGCGATCATCAGGTGTGCCGTGGGAAATGGGGACCTCCAATCCCCTTTCTTCCCCCTCCTGCCGAACACTTTTTCTTCTCCACTCGGGCTCCCTTCTTCCCAGCCTCGCTCTCCGCGCTTTGCCTCGCTATGCTCTGGGTGGGTCTGCGCAGTAGCGCCCGCACAGGTCACGTCTTCCTCCCTCCCCCCTCCCCTCCTGAACACGCTCACGCTGCCCCCTTGGATCAAAATGGCGGCAAAGCGGCAGTGTAGAAGAAAAAGTAAGTGTTGGGCAGGAGGGGGAAGAAAGGGCGCGAAGGGGGAGGGAGGAAGAGGTCTCTGTCGAAAGCTGGCATGGGCAAACTTGGACCTTCCAGGTGTTTTGGACTCCAACTCCCACCATTCCTAGCAGCCTCAGGCCCTTTTCCTCCCCCCCCCTCAGCCACTTAAGCAGGAAAGGGCCTCAGGCTGTTAGGAATGGTGGGAGTTGGAGTCCAAAGCACCCAGAGGGCCGAAGTTTTCCCATGCCTGTTTTAGGGACCTTAAAGTGGTGAGCCTCCTTCCAACATTGTGATTCTGGGTAGAAAACAAACAACAACATAACATAACATTGTTTGAGTCCACACTGCTCTCTGGGTGTAGGTGAACTACAACTTCCAAACTCAATGTCAATTCCCAAGCGAACCCTTTCAGTACTTTCTGTTGGTAATGAGAGTTCAATATGCCAAGTTTGGTTCAATTCCATTGTTGCAAGAGTTCAGGATGCTCTTTGTTTGTGTGTTAACTATAAATCCCAGAAACTGTAACTCCCTAATGTCAAGGTCTATTTTCCCCAAACTCCATCTGTGTTCACATTTGGGCATATTGAGTATTCATGCCAAGTTTGGTCCTGATTCAACATTGTTTGAATCCACAGTGCTCTCTGGATATAGGTGAACTACAACTCCAAAACCCAAAGTCAATGCCCACCAAAATCTTACAGTGTTTTCTCTTGGTTATGGGAGTTCTGTGTGGGAAGTTTGTGTCTTTCTGCCATTCCTGCCAGGATATCTATGTTGTGTTCATCAAAACAGGCCCAGGTTTCACACTATTTATTATTTATTTATTTATTTATACTTCAAACTTGTATACCGCCACTCCCGAAGGCTCGGAGCGGTTTACAGAAGTTTGAGTGCCCAGTGGAACATAGAGACAACATATACAAGTAGACAAGGGAAGAACACGAGGGTGGGGGGGGGAGGGGAAAGGGAAGTGTCAGTGACGGTGCCTCTAGGGTCCCGCCCTGCCATCAAATGGAGGCAGGCGGGGTGTCCCAGAAGAAGCGCCGGTGCAAAAGCATCCGTGGGGACCAGAGACCGCGGGCGCCCACATGGGGGCCTGCACCAGGGCCCTGGTCCGGCCGAATTGTCCCTTAAGACTCTTGAGGAAGTCCGGTGGGCCCCTTGGAGCTTCGACTGCTTATAGCAGGAGCTCCAGAATGTCCTAGTGGGGAACACCTTCGAGGCCAGCGTCGTTCTCGCCGTTGATCGTCCTTTCCTGGTCAGGTCACTAAGGAGGCCGGTTCCGGAGGCCCTTCGGCCGGAAGCTGGTCTAGGCCTCCTATCCATGGTCTGGGAGGTAGTTCGGACGCCGCCCTTCCGCTTCCGGTGGCGCCTCCTCCTCTTCCGGGGAACTCGTTGGTCCCTGGTCGGGTCAGTGCCAGGAAAGGAGTCCTCCAGGGGCGGGACCTCCGGCTGCTGACTGCTGCCAGGTTGTGGTTCTTCTTGGGGCCTCAGCACATGTGCTGGCTGGGCGTCCCCAAGGTCTGAGTGTATACATACCTTTAAAGTGTATACATACAAAGAATATCAAAGATATTATCGTGCACACAGAATTACGGAGACCTCAGATAAATGTATGTATACTGAGTGTATACATACATTTAAAAACATATTAACTATATGTATTACTGTGTTAGAGTGTCATTTTGTGTCATTTTGGTTGGTGGTGTGCCCCAGGATTTTGTCAATGTAAAAAAATGTGCCGCGGCTCAAAAAAGGTTGAAAATCACTGCCTTCAACAACAACAACAACAACTTTTCAGACTGATAGTTTTGGAGCACAATACTCCTGACCTCAAGATAATATTAAAAAACAAAGAATGGATTAGGCGACAGCTGGATCGAAGAGAAACTGGAAAAACTGACACGATATGAGGATTTAAAGATCAAACTGCAAAGATTGTGGCACAAGCCAGTCAAAGTGGTCCCAGTTGTGATAGGCACACTGGACACAGATCCTAAAGACCTTGGCCTGCACTTAAAAACAATCGGCACTGACAAAATTACCACCTGTCAGCTGCAAAAGTCTACCCTCCTGGGATCTGCACATTATTCGCCGATACATCACACAATCCTAGACACTTGGGAAGTGTCGGACGTGTGATCCAATACAACAGCCAGCGGAGTGATCTTGTTTGCTGTGGACCCATCTTGTTGTGTATCAAACAACAACAACAATAACAACATATTATAATGATGAGCTGAAGAGCCAATGTTTTCCGTAGATGCCTCCAAGGTCATGTGATCGGCATGATTGCATGGAGCGCTGCTACTTTCCCGCCAAGGCAGTATTCACATTTGCATGTTTTCGAACTGCTAGGTTGGCAGAAGCTGGGGCTAACGGTGGGAGCTCACCCTGCTCCCCAAATTCACACTGCCGACCTTTTGGTCAACAAGTTCAGCAGCTCAGCGGTTTAACCCACTGCATCACTGGGGGCTCCGGTGCTTTCATGCTACAGAATTATAATGTTATGATTGCATCTTAATCACGAACCTATCATATTGGCAGCAAGAACCAAAGCTGACAGGGTTCCTCGTGAGAAACTCCTTGTAGACAAAACCAAAACTCCTCTGAATAGAATGGTCTGGCCCACAGTACTTACGAAACATACCAATCAAATCAGGAAAGTGGTGAATAAATATTGGACTCTTCTACAGGACATTCCAGGACTCTCCAAACCACCAATTATTGCGCACAAAAGACCAAAGAATATCAAAGATATTATCGTGCACACAGAATGACAGAGACCTCAGATAAAGAGCAGCCTTACATCCAAAACGCACCAATGTGGCCATTGTGCCCAATGCAGATTTGTTTATTCAGAAAAAGAAATATATAGCCCAGGAAGATTGTGCACTTATAAATGTAATGATTTTTTTCCGTGCAATACGGAATCATGCGTATATGGACTCCAGTGCCCATGTGGGCTTATTTACATAGGCGAGACAAAAATAATGTTGAGAAATAGGATATGTGAACATCGATCTCGTGTCTGTCAATTATCAGAGGACTCTCCCCTTTATTTACATTTCAAACAGTCAAAATATGGTCCGGACACTTTCCGTTTCTTTGGTTTAGAAAGAGTTAAAGTGCCGCCACACGGCAATGTGGACCAATTACTGCGGAGAGCTGAAACACGCTGGATAATCAAATTAAAAACCGAAATACCTTCGGCTTAAACAAAAGACTAAGAATTAATGACTTGCTCATTTGAATTGGAATATTGACACTGGTAGAAAACCAGGTGGTTATTATTATTTCATGGTGATGATATTGATTACATACAGTTGATAACTTTATATTGTGTTTGTATATGAATACACCCTGGTTTTGGTAGAGTGCTTTCATCTTAATCACGGCCATTGCCTCCCATGAGAATCTGAGATTTGCAGTTTAGGGAGGAGCACAGCACTTGGAATTTCCAGTCAGAAACTACAATTCTGCGACTGGATGCAACGGTGATGGTGCTACATTTATGGCGGAATGTCGTTTTTGGGACTGAGCAAAAAAAAAAGGCAATACTCACTTTCACCGGTCATCACGCCTTGGGTATATCGCTTTGGTAACATCCCGGTGTAGCCATAGAAGCTGGATTGCTGCACTTCAGAGGGGAGGACAGAGATGAGAAAGGAAGCGGGGGAAGCCCGTTATTATGCCACAACTGGGAAAACGCACACTCGACTCCTTGTAACAACACAAGAATCATTCCCACATTCTATCTCAACTCGGTATAGAATTGATTGGAAAGGGAGCTTGGAAGGAAAAGAAAAGAAAAGCCTTCTACGCATGAAATTGTGGGTTTTGCTACGAGTGATGACCTCAGCCTTGGACGGCTTTTTAGGTCGGTGTGGCAGGGCAGGCTATCCCAATGCCACTAAATATGTCAGGGTTCGGACCCCTTGACCCTTATAGTAAATACGCTGCCACCAAATAATGTAATGAAGTGTTAACCGTGGCAGGGCAGGTCTACTTTGCAAATCTTACCACTGCCACTAACATGTAAGGAACGAACCCTTTTATAACTCTGGGCAATAAGGCTTTCTTCCCACTGTGGTAGGGTGGGTACTTTCCCTTTGAGCCCCACCAACAGATGTTCAAACTGCCACCAGTTAATATATTTGCTGCCACCAATTGTATCAGATCAACCACCTATGTGAGGGTGTGTTCTTTTAAGGCTTGCGTATTAAAAGGAACGACATTGAGAGGTGTTGTAATAAAGATGTTCAACAGTTTATTTTATAACAGAGTTCAGAGCTTAGTTGGTTGTAAACAAGTCTTCTAAGAGGTACAAATCTTGCGGTTACAACGTTTCAACAATAGGGTATAGTTCCCACTGTACTTCCTAACACAGAACCGAACAGTCCTACTAACTAACTGCTCCAGCAGGTAAATAGCCAACTATAGGCTTTACCTATCTATTAAGTTAGTTTTCTACTCTAACTTGGACAAAGTCTGTATTTCACCTGGGTTTCTCAAACCCCTTCACCGAACTGCTTTCTAACAGCTCCGAAAGACAGCTTCCCTCCCACCAACCGACAAAACCAACCGACTTATTTTAAAAATCTGAAAGTTCTAAAACAGGCGCAGCTCTAACTTCCGTCTCCATGGCAACAGCCTTCACAGGGGCCTGCTGCCCCAACATTCCCCGCCAACCCTCTGTGGCTTGTTAAACATTTTACCATCAAACGTATAGGCCAATAAGCAATAACAAACTATACATTTATCTTGCAACAAAACAACACGACTTCATCACACGAGGGCTCCAATCCCAGCCAAGAGCATCCACGGGGAGCCCATCCATTCCCATGCCTACCTGTGCAACCAAAGGCCACCACACCCACCGCGACGAGGTTGACGGCGTAGGCATGCCGCTGGGAGAAAAGCTCCAGCCAGACATCACAGATGCTCACAAAGAGAAGCGGACCAAGAGCAAACAGGTACCCTGCAAGAACAAGAAGGAAGAAGTAAATGGAAAATACATCCTAGGGTTGTTTTAGGTTTTTCGGGCTGTTCGGTCATGTTCTAGAAGCATTCTCTCCTAACGTTACACCTGCATCTATTAGGCCTGGTTAGGTTTTTCGTATCTTGATCAAATTTGTATTAAATTCGATTCTAAATTACTTTTGAAGCGTTTCTGAAGCGCTTTAAGCAACCCGGAAGTAATTACCAAATTTGAAGCCACCGCTGCCATTTTTGGAAAGGAAATGCCACTTTCGGAAAGGGTTTTCCCTTCCCTGGCCTTCTCTCCAGATCTGAACGGTGTTTCCTTCCCCCGCGTGGGGCCGTTCAGATCCGGAGGGAAGCATGGGCTTGGAAGCCCAGGCCTTCCCTCCGGATCTGAACGGGGCCTTTCGGATCTGGAGGGAAGCCATGGGCTTCAAGCCCATGCCTTCCCTCCAGATTGGAAAGGCCCCACGGGGAAGGAATGCCGCGTCCAAAGCGGCTGCTTAACCCGCTTTGGACGCGGTTTTCCTTCCTGTGGCCATTAATGAAGCATTCCCGAAATTTTCGTAATTTTGAAGCATTTCCCCAGAAAATTAAGAAAATCATTAAAAATTCGAAGCGCCAGGGCCCGCTACATACAAAGCGAGTTTTGAACCAATTTTTGGTTGGATCAACCAGCCCTACCATCTATGGCAGGCATCCTCAGAGGTTGTGAGGTCTCCGGCCATGAAAGCCTTCGACAATACATTAAATGCACCATTTCTGAAGAAGTAGCCTTCTTTGGCACACAAGTCGTGATTTAAAAAACAGTATATGTCGAAGGCGGGATAGGTGTGTGATGTATAGTTTTCACCCAATCGCACCCTCCCCAAATACACTGCATGACTTCTGAAATTTTACGGGAAAAAATTGGAATTTCCCGAATTAATTCTGAAATTTCGGAATGGCTTCATTAATGCCGGACACGCATGTTTAACCCAGTTTGGATGGGGATGTCTTCCCTCCACGTCAGAACTGGGGCAACAGCCGCATCCAAAGTGGGTTAAATACAGCTGTCACCCCAGTTCTGACACGGAAAGAAGACATCCGCTTCCAAACTGGGTTAAACACCCAGTTTAGATGGGGATGTCTTCCTTCCGTGTCAGAACTGGGGCAATAGCCGCATCCAAAGTGGGTTAAACATGGCTGTCGCCCTAGTTCTGACGCGGAGGGAAGGACATCCCCATCTAAACTGGGTTTAACATGCGCATCCGCCATTAATAAAGCCATTCCAAAATTTCAGAATTAATTTGGGAAATTATGATTGGCTGGCTCCCTCCCAAGTGGAAGGGTGAAACTCCCTTCCACACCCCATCGTTGCCAGGAGGCAACAACAGCGAATCTGCGAAAAGTGAACTGCGAATTAGCAAGGGAACACTGTAGTCTGCTTTACCCTCAAAATTGTCATGGATAAATCATTGTGCAGAGCCAGGTTGGAACTATAAATAGTCCTTTTATTTGTTAAGAAAGCAAAGCATTTTACCGGAGCAATCCTACAGCCTGTGTCTCAAAGCACATAAATCATGGCGACTGGAGTGTGTTCTTATCTACAAAAGTTTACATTCCAAAGGTTGAACATACGGGAATTTTGCTTCCGTCACAGACATGAACTCTCCTTCTCCAGTTAACTCTATAATGGCCTAACTATATCACACAGCTTAGAAAATAGACACATTTAACAGAAAACATTTTAAACTCATTTTGTCATACATTCTAGCACTGACAAAAATTGGAGCTCAAAGCAGTTGCTTTGTGATGGATGCAACAGCCAGACTGATAGCCTCCTCTGATACTATGGTTGCCGGTAAGATGCCGAAACCTATTCCTCCAAAGAGTCACAGCTAAAGCCAGAGGAAGAAGGGAGCAGGACTTACCGACGGCGATCCTGGTGTGGAGGCTCAGCATTTCCACCAGAGCATTATTGAGGATAACGGCTACCAAGGCTACCAAAATGTAGGTAAGGCTCATGTCGAATACGATAGAAGTTCCTGTGGAAGAACAACCAAGAGGTGGATGCGGCAGGAGAGCGGAGCAGACCAACATGGAGACATGCCAAGAACATGCATTTGCTAAATCTCTTTTCTGAAGTTTCTACCTCTGATCAATGGATGTCTCCTTCTTTAAATAGTGTGCGGGTGTCCAAACCTTTTGCAAACAGGTCCAGGTTTGGTGAGGTGAAACTGTGTGGGGGGTCAACTAGGTGGTGCTGGTGCTTTGCTTCTACAGTGTTGCTAAAGTTCTGGTGGTGAACATTTCAGAACCCTAACAAAACTTTCAAAATTTCATGATTATTTCATTATTGGCGATTTTTAAGACGGAAACAATTAGGAACTGCCATTTATAATGAAATTTTGAAAGTTTTGTTAGAGTTCTGAAATGTTCACCACCAGAACTTTAGCAACACTGTAGAAGCAAAGCACCAGCTCCACCTAGTGTTCACCACCAGAACATTAGCAACACTGTAGAAGCAAAGCACCAGCGCCAACTAGTTTTCACCACCAGAACTTTAGCAACACTGTAGAAGCAAAGCACCAGCGCCACCTAGTGTTCACCACCAGAACTTTAGCAACACTGTAGAAGCAAAGCACCAGCGCCACCTAGTGTTCACCACCAGAACATTAGCAACACTGTAGAAGCAAAGCACCAGCGCCACCTAGTGTTCACCACCAGAACTTTAGCAACACTGTAGAAGCAAAGCACCAGCGCCACCTAGTGTTCACCACCAGAACTTTAGCAACACTGTAGAAGCAAAGCACCAGCGCCACCTAGTGTTCACCACCAGAACTTTAGCAACACTGTAGAAGCAAAGCACCAGCGCCACCTAGTGTTCACCACCAGAACATTAGCAACACTGTAGAAGCAAAGCACCAGCGCCACCTAGTGTTCACCACCAGAACTTTAGCAACACTGTAGAAGCAAAGCACCAGCGCCACCTAGTGTTCACCACCAGAACTTTAGCTACACTGTAGAAGCAAAGCACCAGCGCCACCTAGTTTTCACCACCAGAACTTTAGCAACACTGTAGAAGCAAAGCACCAGAGCCACCTAGTGTTCACCACCAGAACATTAGCAACACTGTAGAAGCAAAGCACCAGCGCCACCTAGTGTTCACCACCAGAACTTTAGCAACACTGTAGAAGCAAAGCACCAGTGCGCCACCTAGTGTTCACCACCAGAACTTTAGCAACACTGTAGAAGCAAAGCACCAGCGCCACCTAGTGTTCACCACCAGAACTTTAGCAACACTGTAGAAGCAAAGCACCAGTGCCACCTAGTGTTCACCACCAGAACTTTAGCAACACTGTAGAAGCAAATCACCAGCGCCCTAGTGTTCTAGTTTTCACCACCAGAACTTCAGCAACACTGTAGAAGCAAAGCACCAGCGCCACCTAGTTTTCACCACCAGAACTTTAGCAACACTGTAGAAGCAAAGCACCAGCGCCACCTAGTGTTCACCACCAGAACTTCAGCAACACTGTAGAAGCAAAGCACCAGCGCCACCTAGTGTTCACCACCAGAACTTCAGCAACACTGTAGAAGCAAAGCACCAGCGCCACCTAGTGTTCACCACCAGAACTTAGCAACACTGTAGAAGCAAAGCACCAGCGCCACCTAGTGTTCACCACCAGAACTTTAGCAACACTGTAGAAGCAAAGCACCAGCGCCACCTAGTGTTCACCACCAGAACTTCAGCAACACTGTAGAAGCAAAGCACCAGCGCCATCTAGTGTTCACCACCAGAACTTCAGCAACACTGTAGAAGCAAAGCACCAGCGCCATCTAGTGTTCACCACCAGAACTTTAGTTTTGTAAGTACTTCAGGACCATTTATAACCATGGATTGCTCAGGCCTATTCTTTATTTCATGACAGAGGCTGGAAATTTGAGCATGGACCACAGTTGGCGCCCAAGCTGGACTTTGGACATGCCTGCCATAGTGTCAAGAACTGGGAAGCCCTGGCCCTTGAGCACTCGAACTGGAGGTCAACTGTGACCAGTAATGCTGCAGAATTCGGAGAGGCACAAATGGAGGACGAAAGAAAGAAACATGCCAAGAGAAAGGTGCATCAAGCCAACCCTGACCGGGACCGCCTTCCACCTGGAAACTGATGTCCTCACTGCGAGAGAACATGCAGGTCAAGAATAGGTTTCCAAAGCCACTTACAGACCCACCACCAAGACACCAGACTTGGAAGACCATCATCCTCAGGCTATGAGAGATCGCCTAAGTAGTTAAGCAAGTGTCAATGACTTATATATGTGTAAGTGCAACCCAGGCCCGGATTATCCATTAGGCCAGCATAGGCCATTGCCTATGGGCACAAAGGGGGGCACCAGATCATGGCAAAAAAAATGGCAATGACTCATCGCCGGTCCTCTTCTCCTCTCTCCCTCCTTCTGAGGTCACGCTGAATGAGTTGTTCCAGAGGCAGCGGCAGTTGCGTGGCACCCCTGCGCGGCGCCCCATTCACGCAGCACATCTTTCGCTGTCTCTGGAATGACTCACTCAGCGTGGCCTCAGAAGGAGGGAGGGAGAAGGAGTGCAGCCTGAGTGACGTCACTTCATCCGGGAGTGGGGCCTGAGTGACATCACTCCCTCTGGGGCCGGGGCCCGAGCGACGTCACTCCCTCCGGGGCCGGGGCCCAAGCAATGTCACTCCCTCTGGGGCCCGAGCAACGTAACTCCCTCTGGGGCTGGGGTCCAAGCGACGTCACTCCCTCCGGGGCCCGAGCAACGTCACTCCCTCCGGGGCCGGGGCCCGAGCGACATCACTCCCTCTGGGGGTGGGGCCCGAGCAACGTCACTCCCTCCGGGGGTGGGGCCTGAGTGACATCACTCCCTCTGGGGCCCAAGCAACGTCACTCCCTCCGGGGCCCAAGTGACGTCACTCCCTCCAGGGCTGGGGCCCAAGCAACATCACTCCCTCCGGGGCCTAAGCAACATCACTCCCTCCGGGGCTGGGGCCCAAGCGATGTCACTCCCTCCGGGGCCAGGGGCCAAGCAACATCACTCCCTCCGGGGCCGGGGCCCAAACAACGTCACTCCCTCTGGGGCCCGAGCAACGTAACTCCCTCTGGGGCTGGGGTCCAAGCGACGTCACTCCCTCCGGGGCCCGAGCAACGTCACTCCCTCCGGGGCCGGGGCCCGAGCGACATCACTCCCTCTGGGGGTGGGGCCCGAGCAACGTCACTCCCTCCGGGGGTGGGGCCTGAGTGACATCACTCCCTCTGGGGCCCAAGCAACGTCACTCCGGGGCCCAAGTGACGTCACTCCTCCAGGGCTGGGGTCCAAGCAACATCTCCCTCCGGGGCTGGGGCCCAAGCGATGTCACTCCCTCCGGGGCCAGGGGCCAAGCAACATCACTCCCTCCGGGGCCCGAGCAATGTCACTCCCTCCGGGGCCGGGGGCCGAGCAACGTCACTCCCTCTGGGGGTGGGGCCCGAGCAACGTCACTCCCTCTGGGGCCGGGGCCCAAGCAACGTCACTCCCTCCAGGGCTGGGGCTCAAGCAACGTCACTCCCTCCGGGGCCTAAGTGACGTCACTCCCTCCGGGGCTGGGGCCCAAGCAACATCACTCCCTCCGGGGCCCGAGCAACGTCACTCCCTCCGGGGCTGGGGCCCAAGCAACATCACTCCCTCCGGGGCCCGAGCAATGTCACTCCCTCCGGGGCCGGGGGCCGAGCAACGTCACTCCCTCTGGGGTTGGGGCCCGAGCGACGTCACTCCCTCCGGGGCCGGGGGCCGAGCAACGTCACTCCCTCCGGGGGTGGGGCCTGAGTGACATCACTCCCTCCGGGGCCAGGGCCCAAGCATCGTCACTCCCTCCGGGGCTGGGGCCCAAGCGACGTCACTCCCTCCGGGGCCCGAGCAACGTCACTCCCTCTGGGGCCCGAGCAACGCCACTCCCTCCGGGGCCCGAGCAACGTCACTCCCTCCGGGGCCCGAGCAACGTCACTCCTTCCGGGGCCCGAGCAACGTCACTCCTTCCGGGGCCCGAGCAACATCACTCCCTCCGGGGCAACGTCACTCCCTCCAGAGCCCGAGCAACGTCACTCCCTCCGGGGCCCGAGCAACGTCACTCCCTCCGGGGCCCGAGCAACGTCACTCCCTCCGGGGCCCGAGCAACTTCACTCCCTCCGGGGCCCGAGCAACGTCACTCCCTCCGGGGCCCGAGCAACGCTACTCCCTCCAGGGCCCGAGCAACGTCACTCCCCTCCGGGCCCGAGCAACGTCACTCCCTCCGGGGCCCGAGCAACGTCACTCCCTCCGGGGCCCGAGCAACGTCACTCCCTCCGGGGCCGGGGCCCGAGCGACATCACTCCCTCTGGGGGTGGGGCCCGAGCAACGTCACTCCCTCCGGGGGTGGGGCCTGAGTGACATCACTCCCTCTGGGGCCCAAGCAACGTCACTCCGGGGCCCAAGTGACGTCACTCCCTCCAGGGCTGGGGTCCAAGCAACATCACTCCCTCCGGGGCTGGGGCCCAAGCGATGTCACTCCCTCCGGGGCCAGGGGCCAAGCAACATCACTCCCTCCGGGGCCCGAGCAATGTCACTCCTTCCGGGGCCGGGGGCCGAGCAACGTCACTCCCTCTGGGGGTGGGGCCCGAGCAACGTCACTCCCTCTGGGGCCGGGGCCCAAGCGACGTCACTCCCTCCAGGGCTGGGGCTCAAGCAACGTCACTCCCTCCGGGGCCTAAGTGACGTCACTCCCTCCGGGGCTGGGGCCCAAGCAACATCACTCCCTCCGGGGCCCGAGCAACGTCACTCCCTCCGGGGCTGGGGCCCAAGCAACATCACTCCCTCCGGGGCCCGAGCAATGTCCTCCCTCCGGGGCAGGGGGCCGAGCAACGCCACTCCCTCTGGGGTTGGGGCCCGAGCGACGCCACTCCCTCCGGGGGCGGGGCCGAGCAACACTCCCTCCGGGGTGGGGCCTGAGTGACATCACTCCTCGGGGGCAGGGGCCCAAGCATCGTCACTCCCTCCGGGCTGGGGCCCAAGCGACGCGTCACTCCCTCCGGGCCCGAGCAACGCCACTCCCTCTGGGGCCCGAGCAACGCCACTCCCTCCGGGGCCCGAGCAACGTCACTCCCTCCGGGGCCCGAGCAACGCCACTCCTTCCGGGGCCCGAGCAACGCCACTCCTTCGGGGCCCGAGCAACATCACTCCCTCCGGGCAACGTCACTCCTCCAGAGCCCGAGCAACGCCACTCCCTCCGGGCCCGAGCAACGCCACTCCCTCCGGGGCCCGAGCAACGTCCACTCTCGGGCCCGAGCAACGTCACACCCTCCGGGCCCGAGCAACGTCACTCCCTCCGGGGCCCGAGCAACGTCACTCCCTCCGGGGCCCGAGCAACGTCACTCCCTCCGGGGCCTGAGCAACGTCACTCCCTCCGGGGCCCGAGCAGCGTCACTCCCTCCGGGGCCCGAGCAACGTCACTCCCTCCGGGGCCCGAGCAACGTCACTCCCTCCGGGGCCCGAGCAACGTCACTCCCTCCGGGGCCCGAGCAACGTCACTCCCTCCGGGGCCCGAGCAACGTCACACCCTCCGGGGCCCGAGCAGCGTCACTCCCTCCGGCCCCCTCCGGGGCCCGAGCAACGTCACTCCCTCCGGGGCCCGAGCAACGTCACTCCCTCCGGGGCCGGGGCCGAGCAACGTCACTCCCTCCGGGGGTGGGGCCTGAGTGACATCACTCCCTCCGGGGCCAGGGCCCAAGCAACGTCACTCCCTCCGGGGCCGGGGCCAAACGATGTCATTCCCTCTGACGTCACTCCCTCCGGGGCCCGAGCAACGTCACTCCCTCCGGGGCCCGAGCAATGTCACTCCCTCCGGGGCCCGAGCAACGTCACTCCCTCCGGGGCCGGGGCCCGAGCGACATCAGTCGGGCCCAGCCCCCGAGGGAGTGACGTCGCTCGGGCTGCACTCCTCCTTCCTCCCTCCTGCTGAGGCCACGCCGAGTTGTCCCAGGGGCAGCGGCAGCTGCACTGCATGAATGCTGCAAAAAGGGTGGACGCCCAGCCTGCGCATGCGCACTTGGAGCGTGCGGCGATGCGCAAAAGGGGGCGTAATTCCAAAGTGTGGCCTAGGGCGCAAAAAAGTGTTAATCGGGGCCTGGTGCAACCTATGAATCCATCATTCCTTTGGGAGGACATTTCTTGAAGACTTCTCACGCCTGGCTGTCGTAATCAGAAGGGCGTGCTGTTTCTCCGTCTTCTAAGCAAAGAGAAGATGGTGACGATGACGATGACAAGAACGCCCACACACTTCCAATTTCTGTCTTTGGAGTTTCCAAATGACAAGAGCAACCATGCAGTGCCAATACACTTCCAGTTTCCGATAGGTGACGCCATCCTACCTGGATACTTGTGATGAAGGTAGTCCACATCCGTGATGAAGCTATTGTAAGGCAAGAGGAAGCCAACTCCTGCCAGCAGCATCGCAAAGTAAATGCCATGGTAGCGGTCCTGGGGTTCGGGGTCTTCACAGGCTGCAGCCAAAAACAGGGGAGGAAATGAGTTTCGTAAAATTGGAATGAATTTGGATAAAATTCAAGGCAATGTAAGCAACCCGGAAGTGAATTTCAAAGCCACCGCCGCCATTTTTAGAAAGGAATTGTTTGGTTGCGGACGTGCTTCCCTCCGCGTTAGAGGGGTGAGTTAATATTATAATGTAATACAATATGATACTACTACTACTAATAATATATTATAATTATATATTTTATATTGCATGTAATATTACTAATAGTATTACAGTATAATGTTATAGTACAATCTATATATATAAAATCCTTCATGTAGTGCTGACGGGCTTATAGACAAAGAAACCACACAAGGCAGACACACAAAAACAGCCCACATACCCAGAAAACCCTATGAAGGTATGTTTACAAAAACAGCCCCCCCAAAAAAGAGAAAACGGCCACAAATCCCAAAAAACATTATGGACTACAACTCCCATGATCCTCCACACCACCTCCCTCTGGCAGTTTAGAGTGACGGAATGTTAGTGGAGCTGACCAATTACAGGCATTATGCAAATACTCCGTCAGTTAGAATGTAGAGGCAGGAAGCCCCCCCCCCCGGCAGTTTAGAGTGTCGGAATGTTGGTGGTGCTGGCCACTCAGAGCCGTTATGCAAAACAGACAGGTAATAAAAAGGCAATCCAAAAGGTAGAAGATGGTGAAGGGACTAGAAAAAGGAAGGCAAAAAGGTAGGGAGGGAATGGAGGAGGGAGACAAGGGGAGCAAGAACTGATACAGAAAGGGGAGGGATGGCAGGAAGGAGGGAAAGGAAAGAAGAAAGGGAAGGAGAAGAGGCAGGAGGACAGAGAGAAGAGAAAAGCTGAGGGATGAGGGGGAGAGGGAAGAAAGGAAGTATAAAAGGCAGGAAGCGATGTTACTGTTGGTCTTCGCCACATGCACACGCATATTTATTTATTTATTATTTATTTATTGAGGCTTCTATGCCGCCGACTCCCAGGGGCTCGCGGCGGCTCACAAGAGCCAAAGGCACAATAAAACAAAACAATAAAAACAATAAAAACAGTTAAAATAGCAGTGGCAATAGCATACTTAAAAATACACGGGCCTACTCGCCAAAGGCCTGCTTGAACAAATGGGTTTTGCAAGCCCGTCTAAACGGGAGCAGGTCCCTCAAGGCCCTGGCTTCGGCCGGGAGGGCGTTCCACAGCGTGGGAGCTATGATAGAGAACGCCCTCCGGCGAGTGGATGTTAGGCGTGCCAACTTTGTCGATGGTATCTCCAGGAAGTTAGCATCCTCGGACCGTAGTGATCTCGAAGGGCAATATGGAGTGAGGCGGTCCCTCAGATACGCTGGCCCCAGGCCGTGTAAGGCCTTAAAGGTGAGGACCAACACTTTGAAGGCGATCCGGTGCTCAATGGGTAGCCAGTGCAGGTCCTGCAAGACAGGTGTGATGCGGCAACCTGCTGGAGAACCAGACAGGAGCCGGGCGGCAGTGTTCTGCACCAGCTTGAGCTTCCGGATCGCCGACAGAGGAAGGCCAACGTAGAGCGCGTTACAGTAATCTAGCCTTGAGATGACCGTGGCTTGGATCACCGTGGCCAGGTCGCTCCGGGAGAGATAGGGGGCCAGCCTCCGAGCCTGTCGGAGATGGAAAAAAGCAGCCTTGCTGACCGCGGAGACCTGGGCCTCCATGGTCAGCTGGGAGTCCAGATGGACCCCCAGGCTCTTCACGGAAGACGATGGGCATAACGCCGCACCGTCCAGGGTCGGAAGCTGGGCACCTACCCCACCCGGGCGACCCAGCCACAAGATCTCCGTCTTCGCCGGATTCACCCTCAGCCTACTGGCTCGCAGCCATCCAGTAACGGCTTCGAGGCAGTGTTGGAAATTATCGGGGACAGGCTCCGGCCTGCCCTCCATCCTCAGAATGAGCTGGGTGTCATCCGCGTACTGGTGGCACTCCAGCCCATAACTCCGCACCAGCTGTGCAAGCGGCTGCATGTAGATGTTAAATAACAGAGGGGAGAGGATGGCCCCCTGCGGAACTCCACAAACTAATGAGGAGCCCTCGGAGGCCACCTCGCCCCTCCTCACACGCTGGGACCGCTGGTGGAGGAAGGAGGTCAGCCAGTTAAGAGCTGTCCCCCTCACTCCAGCCATGGCCAGGTGGTGGGTCAATAGATTGTGGTCGACCGTGTCAAACGCTGCCGTGAGGTCCAATAACACGAGCAGCGCAGACCCGCCTTGGTTGAGCTGGCAGCGGAGTTGGTCTGCGATGGAGACCAGGACCGTCTCCGTCCCGTGCCCCGAATGGAAGCCGGACTGGAAGGGGTCTAGCCATGTTGCATCATCTAAGAAGGACTCCAGCTGCTCCATTACTGCCCTCTCAACTACCTTGCCCAGGTACGAAAGATTCGACACTGGGCGGTAGTTGGAGGGAACCGCCGGTCCAATGACGGTTTCTTCAGTAATGGAGCTACCACCGCCTCTTTTAAGCACTCTGGAAAGACTCCTTGCTCAAGGGAGCTGTTTATGATATTCAACAGAGGCCCACGTAACCCACACATATACATAAGTACACACATATAGACGCATATACATATACACATATACATAAGTACACACACATATATACACACACACATATGTACACATAGACACAAATCCATATATATACATACATACACACATCTGTACTTACACACATCTACACGCATATACATATACAAAAACACACATATACATAAGTACACACATATAGACGCATATACATATACACATATACATAAGTACACACACATATACACACACACACATATGTACACATAGACACAAATCCATATATATACATACATACACACATCTGTACTTACACACATCTACACGCATATACATATACAAAAACACACATATACATAAGTACACACATATAGACGCATATACATATACACATATACATAAGTGCACACACATACACACACACATATGTACACATAGACACAAATCCATATATATACATACATACACACATCTGTACTTACACACATCTACACGCATATACATATACAAAAACACACATATACATAAGTACACACATATAGACGCATATACATATACACATATACATAAGTACACACACATATACACACACACATATGTACACATAGACACAAATCCATATATATACATACATACACACATCTGTACTTACACACATCTACACGCATATACATATACAAAAACACACATATACATAAGTACACACATCTACACGCATATACATATACACATATACATAACTACACACATATACACACACATATGTACACATAGACACAAATCCATATATATACATACATACACACATCTGTACTTTACACACATCTACACGCATATACATATACAAACACACACATATACATAAGTACACACATATACCCGCATATACATATATACATACGTACACACACTTATACACACATATGTACACATAGACACAAATCCATATATATACATACATACACACATCTGTACTTACACACATCTACACGCATATACATATACAAAACACACATATACATAAGTACACACATATACACGCATATACATATACACATATACATAAGTACACACACATATACACACACACATATGTACACATAGACACAAATCCATATATATACATACATACACACACAAAACACACATATATAGACTGGGACACAGGAAAGAGAAAAAGCCACAGCAGTGCGTGGCCGGGTTCAGCTAGTGTAATATATAATATTAATATTGTGCTGCGACAATAAAATAATATATTGTATTTACATTTTACTTGTAAGTCGCTCTGAGTCCCCTTCGGGGTGAGAAGGGCAGCATATAAATGTCAAAGTGCTGGTCAAAAGCAAAATATGTATCGATGTACATATGTATTTTGGAAGCTTCTGACTGAGGACAGTAGCCTCCCAGAGTCTGGAAAGATATCAAGGCATTTCTTTTACTGAAATTAGGCATGCATACAGGTGCCGGACCCTCACCTGGCTCCATGAAGGTAAGGACCCCCTTGGCCTGGCACGCTTTCGCTTGGAGCTCTTCCTCTTCCAGCTGGTAACTGTCGAAGCTGAAGCTCATCACCACGTTGCCCTCCGGCGTCACCATGGGGCTGATGTCCTTGAAGTGGTCTCCCCCAACAGAGCCCATGGCTGCCGGCCTAGGCATTGGAAGAAGATATTACAGATTAAGAAGACTCTTCTGGTCAGCTCTTCAAGGCTCTTTGGTTTTTGGGCATTGTATGTATTTATTTATTACTAGCTGAGGACCCGGCGGTGCCCGGGTTATTTGAGGAAGGCATTGTGTGCCAAGGTTGGTTCCTATGAGATGTTTATGTGGCTTGCAGTGGTCTCAGGAACTTAGTGAAGGTACTGCGAGTCCCGGGGGCCTAGTCAGGAAAATCAAGTTAAGGAAGCCTAACAATATCCCATGAGCTGAGGCCTAGTCAGGAAAATCAAGTTAAGGAAGCCTTGCTGTCAATTTTGGGCCTGGTTTGTGATTTATAGGGGCTATAGTTTTGTTTGGGAAGTGAATGAGGTGAAGGTACTGCAAATCCCATCATTTGTGGCCCCTCCTGCCCTAAACCACACCAGGTAGTGAAGTGGGCCATTGGTCGCCTGTTTGCCCAGTTTGGTCCTGATCTGTCACTGCTGTGGGCCTTTCCCTTTCCCTCTGAGTCACTTTAGAATGTTTGAATGTGGTTGGCCATTTGGAGGCAGTTATGCAAATTCCATTTCAGTGGCAACCAATCCCCTCTGTCTGGGGCCGTAGAATGTTGGATTTCTGAGGCTGGCCAGTTAGAACACGTTGTGCAAATAATCCCACAATGGCAGCCAATTGAAACGCTGGCACATATTCCTCCTGTCGCTCGCTCGGTCGCTCCACCGCAAACACTGACTTTTATTATATGTAATAGATAGATTAACTAGCTGTACCCGGCCACGAGCTACTGTGGCATAGCCTGGTGGTATGGAAAATTAAGTAATGAGAAGGTCTGCTTAATTACAACAGCCACAACAATAGGAATAGGAATAGGAAGGAAAGAAAGAGGTACCGAAGGAAGGAAGGAAAGAAGGAAGGAAGGAAGGAGAGAAAGTAGAAAGGAAAGAAAACAGGGAGGAAAGGCAGGAAAGAGGCAAAGAAGGAAGGAGTATTCCTTTCCTTCTTTTCTTCTATCCATCTTACCTTCCTTCCTTCCTTGTATCCTTCTGTTCCTTACTCCTCCCCTCCCTCCCTTCCTGGTATCCTTTCTTCTCCCCTCCTTCCTTCCATCCATCTTTCCTTCCTTCTATCCTTCCCTCCCTTTCCCCTCCCCTCCTTCCTGCTATCCTTCCTTTTTCCTTCCTTTCCCCTCCCCTCCTTCCTGCTATCCTTCCTTTTTCCTTCCTTTCCTCCCCTCCTTCCTGCTATCCTTCCTTTTTCCTTCCTTTCTTCTCCCCTCCTTCCTTCCATCCATCTTTCCTTCCTTCTATCCTTCCCTCCCTTTCCCCTCCCCTCCTTCCTGCTATCCTTCCTTTTTCCTTCCTTTCCCTCCCCTCCTTCCTGCTATCCTTCCTTTTTCCTTCCTTTCCCTCCTTCCTTTTTCCTTCCTTTCCCCTTCCCTCCTTCCTGCTATCCTTCCTTTCCTTCCTTTCCTCCTCCCCTCCTTCCTGCTATCCTTCCTTTTTCCTTCCTTCCTTTCCCCTCCCCTCCTTCCTGCTATCCTTCCTTTTCCTTCCTTTCTTCTCCCTTCCTTCCTTCCATCCATCTTTCCTTCCTTCTTCCTTCCTTCCTTTCCTCCTCCTCCTTCCTGCTATCCTTCCTTTTCCTTTTTCCTTCCTTTCCCCTTCCCTCCTTCCTGCTATCCTTCCTTTTTCCTTCCTTTCCCCTCCCCTCCTTCCTGCTATCCTTCCTTTTCCTTCCTTTCCCCTCCCCTCCTTCCTTCCATCCATCTTTCCTTCCTTCTATCCTTCCCTCCCTTCCTCCCTTCCTTCCTGCTATCCTTCCCCCCTCCTTCCTGCTATCCTTCCTTTTTCCTTCCTTTCCCTCCTTCCTTCCCTCCTTCCTCCTTCCTTCCATCCATCTTTCCTTCTATCCTTCCTTTTTCCTTCCTTTCCTTTCCTTTCCTTCCTTCCTTCCATCCATCTTTCCTTCCTTCTATCCTTCCTTCCTTTCCCCTCCCCTCCTTCCTGCCCCTTCCTTTCCCTCCCCTCCCATCTTTTCCTTCCTTCTTTCCTTCCCTTCCTCCCCTCCTTCCTGCTATCCTTCCTTTTTCCTTCCTCCTCCCCTCCTTCCTGCTATCCTTCCTTTTTCCTTCCTTCCTTCCATCCTTCATCTTTCCTTCCTTCTATCCTTCCCTCCCTCCTTCCTTTTGCCTTCCCTTTCCCCTATCCTTCTGCTATTTTCCTTCCTTTCCCCTCCCTTCCCCCTTCCTTCCTTTCCTCCTTCCATCCTTCCTGCTATCCTTCCTTTCCCCTCCCCTCCTTCCTGCTATCCTTCCTTTTTCCTTCCTTTCTCCTCCCCTCCTTCCTGCTATCCTTCCTTTTTCCTTCCTTTCCCCTCCCCTCCTTCAAGCTATCCTTCCCTTTTCCTTCCTTTCTTCTCCCCTCCTTCCTTCCATCCTTCCATCTTTCCTTCCTTTCCCCTCTATCCTTCTTCCATCCTTCCTTTTTCCCTTCTATCCCCTTTCCCCTCCCCTCCTTCCTGCTATCCTTCCTTCCTTTCCTTCCTTTCTTCCTCCCTTCCTTCCCCTCCCCTCCTTTCCTTCCTCCCTCCTTCCTTTCCTTTCTTCCTTCTATCCTTCCTTCCTTTCCTCCCCTCCTTCCTCTCTATCTCCCTCCTTTCCTCCCCTATCATCCTTCCTTTTCCTTCCTTCCCTTCCCCCTCTCCTTCCTGCTATCCTTCCTTTTCTTTCCATCTATCCTTCCCTTTTCCTTCCTTTCTTCTCCCCTCCTTCCTTCCATCCTTCCATCTTTCCTTCCTTCTATCCTTCCCTTCCTTTCCCCTCCCCTCCTTCCTGCTATCCTTCCTTTTTCCTTCCTTTCCCTCCTTCCTGCTATCCTTCCCTTTTCCTTCCTTTCTTCTCCCCTCCTTCCTTCCATCCTTCCATCTTTCCTTCCTTCTATCCTTCCCTTTCCCCTCCCCTCCTTCCTGCTATCCTTCCTTTTTCCTTCCTTTCCCCTCCCCTCCTTGCTTCCATTCATCCATCCTACTTTCCTTCTTCCCTCCTTCTATCCTTCAGTTCCTTTCGCATCCTCTCCCTCCCCTCTTCCTCCTATCCTTCCTTTCTCCTGCCATCCATCCATCCATCCCAAACAGCAACCTGGTCCAGCCATTCCGAACCTCCCGCCCCCCAGGCCTGCTTTTGAGGCTGGAGGAGGGAAGAGGGAGGATGGGCCGAGCGACACATTGAGCCCCCGTCTTCACCCTCTTTCTCATCCTGCGGCGCGCACGGTATTGTTGGGTTGTGTCTGTATGTGGCCTGGTTTGGTGTGTTTGCGTTATGTGGTTTTGCTGTCTATAAGCTATTAAGCACGACAGCTCTAATTTTATATATATAGATTTACATACAGTATTTATATTCCACCCTTCTCACCCTGCAGGTGACTCGGGGCGGATTACACTGCACATATACTTGGCAAACATTCAATGCCATATGACATACAACATATATAGACAGACACAGAGACTATTTAACATTCCGGCTGTGGCCAAGCTTTCCTGGCTCAATTCCGGCCACAGAGGGAGCTACTGCTTCACCGTCCACTGTGACGCCGAGTTGATGGAATACTTTATTTATTTATTTATTTACAATTCTATTCCGCCCTTCTCACCCCGCAGGGGACTCAGGGCGGAATACAATGTACACATTACATTTAGACACACAAACACACAAGACAGACAGAGGCAATTTAACATATGGCCACCAGGGGGAGCTGTCGCACTCCTTCACTCCTCAGCGTGTTTTCTGCAGATCTTTTTATGGCCCCATAAATCAGTTAAATCTGGCCTCCCTACTAAATGGTACCTTAATTTCCTACTTGACAGATGCAACTGTCTTTCGGGTTGCAAAGGTTGACAACAGGCTACACAATAGGTCGAGCCCACCTCGACCGGGTAGGCCTCGAACTCATGACGTTCTGGTCAGTAGAGATCTTATGCAGCTGACACCCAGCCAGCTGCGCCACATTCCCGGTGCTAATACTTCCTCTATGAGTCTGAAACATGGGTCACCTATCGCCAACACCTACGACTCCTCGAACGCTTTCATCAGCACTGTCTTCACTCAATCCTAAATATACACTAGACTGACCTTGTGATGAATGTTGCTGTCCTTGAGCAAGCAGGGATCACCAGCATTGAGGCCATGCTATTGAGAACACAGCTGCGCTGGGCAGGGCACGTCTCTAGGGTGAAGGACCATTGCCTCCCAAAGATACTACTCTACGGTGAACTCGCCATGGGTCAGCGCAGGAGAGGCGCCCCCCCAAAAGAGATATAAGGACTCCCTGAAACAACATCTCAGGCTCGGCCAGATTGAACACCAACAATGGTCCACCCTGGCCTCACATCGGGAGGCATGGAGACGCACTATGCATAATGCTGCGGCCTCTTTCGAGAAAGCACACCGAACGGGTCTCGTAGACTAGAGAAACGACAACACAGAAAGAACCGCAACTTGGAAACATCGCCCAAGGAGACTTTCTGCTGTGCTTTCTGCAACCGGACTTGCTTATCTCAGATTGGCCTTCTTAGTCACCAGCGCGCTTGTAGAAAGCGTGGGGTGAGACCTTCGTGAATTTGAATCTTTGCTCGCGAAGAAAAGCCATCATCATAGTTATTTATACAATGCTTCTGACACAAAATAAACAAATAAATATCTTGCAAGGTTCAGCACCTTGGAGAGGTCCAGACCAAAGTCCAGTGCTTTCATGTTTTGGCTCCTTTGTTTCCTCAACTGATGTCCACGCTGTGAAGTCTGAAATGGCCGCGCAAAATGGCAAGTGCTGAACAATCAGGAGAGAAATATGCATGCGCTTAACTTTTCATCTAAAATTAATAAACTTAAGATAACACTATCTTTGGCCTTGGATTAGTGTTACATATATCACCCACGAGAGGCAAAAGTGCTCTGCTCGGGAAGTAGGTTTTAAAAAAATATTATAATCTATATCTATAATAAAGCGGAATGTTTGTATGTATGTATGTATGTATGTATGTATGTATGTGGCAGCATTCTGATTGGCTCCCGGCCTCTACATTCTGACAACATGATTGGTTGCCAGTGAGGGAGTATTTGCATAACGCCTCTAATTGGCCAGCCAACACGAACATTCCAACACTCTAAACTGCCAGAGGGGGATAAGGCAAAGGCCTGAGGCAGTCAGCCATGGTGGTACTTTCAGACTAAAACACTTTGCGCCTCCCAACAATGACAGAACAAGACCAAACTTGGCACACAAAACCCCCAAGACCCACTCTACATCCTGGTGCAGGTTGAAGGAGGGCAGACCATGGATGATGGGACTTGAAGTACCTCCAATCACTTCCCCGGACTGCTGCAACCCTCATCCACTGACTGATCAAGACCAAACTTGGCACACAGAGTCCCCATGACCCACTTTACATCCTGGTGCAGTTTGGAGGAGGGCAGACCATGCATGATGGGACTTGAAATACCTTCAATCACTTTCCAAGACTGCTGCAAATCCAATCCAATGACTGATCAAGACCAAAACTGATACACGGAGCCCTCATGACCCACTCCACATCCCGGTGCAGTTTTGTGTGGAACGGACCACGGATGATGGGACTTGAAGTACTTTCACTCACTTCCTGACAGCACTGTGACCCTCATCCAATGACCAATACAGACCAAACTTGCCACACAGAGTCCTCATGACCCACTCTACATCCCGGTGCCGTTTGAAGGAAGATGGACCATGGATGATGGGACTTGAAGTACCTTCACTCACCTTCCGAGACCGCTGCGACCCTCATCCAATGAATGATCAAGACCAAACAAGGCACACAGAGCCCACATGACCCACTCTACATCCTGGTGCTGTTTGGAGGGGGATGGACCATGGATGATGGGACTTGCAGTACCTTCACTAACTTCCTGAGACCACTGCAAGCCACGTAAACATCTGATAAGGACCAACCTTGGCACACAATGTCTTTCTCAAATAACCCGGGCAGGGCCGGGTCCCCAAGCTAGTTACTAATAATTTCAACAGATTACTGCAATTTCCCAGCTACTAAGGGAATTATATTATTTTTTGTTAGCATTTATTGTTGGCAATGGTACAGCAAGACAGAATCCTCTATCACAGGGCTGTCCAACTAGCGGCCCCAGGGCCGTATATGGCCCCCCAGCCCCTTCCCCACAGCCCCCTACCCTCCTGCAAGATATCTGCCTTTTAAGATTTAAAAATTTTTTTAAATATTTTTTTGGAATATTTTTTTGGAATATTTTTCGGAATATTTTTATTTATTTTTTTCGGCGGGGGAGGGCGGGGCAGGGAGGAGGAGCAGGCTCTCTTCCTCCTCCTCCTACTTCCTCCCTCCTCCCCCTCTCCCTCCCTCCTCCTTCTTTCTCTCTTTCCCCTTTCATTCCTTCCCTTCCACCACCTGAAGGAAAGAGGGAAGGAGAGAGAGAGAGTGCACGAGTAAGAGGGGCGTGGCCAGAGCGAAAAGGGGCGGGGCCGAGTTCGGAGCAGGGGGGGTGCTCACCCATTCCCTTTCCGGCTTCCTCCTCTCCTGAGGCTTCGTGCCAAGTTTGGTCCTGATCCATCATTATTTGAGTCCACAGTGCTCTCTGGATGGAGGAGAACTACAACTCCCAAACTCAAGGTTCAGTACTTTCTGTTGCTCTCATGAGAGTTTAGGTTTGATTCAACATGGCTGAGGAATGCTTTGATTGTGTTTTCCCTTATGGCAGAAGGAGATTGGACTGGATGGCCCTTGGAGGTCTCCTATTCTAGGAACCCATTGTAATTATTATTATTATTATTATCATCAGAGGCTGAATGGCCATCTGTGAGGAATGCTTTGATTGTGTTTTCCCCTTATGGCAGAAGGAGGTAGGACTGGATGGCCCTGGATGGCCCTTGGAGGTCTCCTACCCAGGAACCTGTTGTTGTTGTTATTATTATTATTAGCAGAGGCAGAATGAATATTATGCCTTATCATTCAGGGTTATAGGCCTGTGTGGAAGGGCCCTGGCTTCTTATTTGACTTCCTTTCCACACATCTGAATAAAACCCCATGTTATTTGCTTTAAACCAGATTATATGAGTGTGGACTCCGATAATCCAGTTCAAAGCAGGTATTCTGGGTTATATGGCTGTGTGAAGGGCCCTGAGTCCACACTGCAATATAATCCAGTTCAAAGCAGAGACTGGGACTTGAGACTGGGATTTTGGTGTTCATTTCTATCTCCAAGTCCAAGCCCCGGTGTCCTCCACAGACACCTCCAAGGCGGGGAGAGGGCGGAGCCGGGGAGGGGCAGGGGCAGGGGCGGAGCCAGGGAGGGGGCGGAGCCTGGGCGGAGGGAGACCCTTCGGCCCCCCAGGTCATCAGTAACTGGAATTCCGGCCACAGGTCCGGTAGAAGTTGGACAGCCCTGCTCTATCAGTTTCTCAACCTTCCTAATGCAGTGTTATGCTTGGGGGGGGGGGGTCACCCCAACATGAGGAACCGTATTAAGGGGCCACGGCATTAGGAAGATTGAGAAACACCGCCCATTGTCTTTGTGATTGTGTTTATTGTAATTTGAAACTGTTTAATGTATTCCTGTGTTGTTATGTAATTATGATGTTGTTATTTGTTGCTTAGTATATTGTGTTTTGTTTTGTTTTTATTTTATTGTACTCTGTTGTTCGGGCTTAGCCCCGTTGAGGTAGATGGTGGTGGTGTATAAATAAAGTTTATTATTTATTTTTATTACTAGCTTGGGGACCCGGCCCTGCCCGGGTTATTTGAGAAAGGCATTGTGTGCCAAGGTTGGTCCTCATCAGTTGTTTATTTGGCTCGCAGTGGTCTCAAAAAGTGAGTCAAAGTACTTCAAGTCCCATCATCCGTGGTCCACCCTCCTTCAAACTGCACCAGGATGTAGAGTGGGTCATGGGGGCTCTGTGTGCCAAGTGTGGTCCTGATCAGTCACTGGATGAGGGTCACAGCAGGCTTGTGAAGTGAGTGGAGGCACTTGAAATCCCATCATCCATGGTCCGTCCTCCTTCAAACTGCAGCAGGCTGTAGAGTGGGTCATGGGGGCTCTGTGTGCCAAGTGTGGTCCTGATCAGTCCCTGGATGAGGGTCACAGCGGGCTTGCGAAGTGAGTGGAGGTACTTGAAATCCCATCATCCATGGTCCGTCCTCCTTCAAACTGCAGCAGGCTGTAGAGTGGGTCATGGGGGCTCTGTGTGCCAAGTGTGGTCCTGATCAGTCCCTGGATGAGGGTCACAGCGGGCTTGCGAAGTGAGTGGAGGTACTTGAAATCCCATCATCCATAGTCCGTCCTCCTTCAAACTGCAGCAGGATGTAGAGTGGGTCATGGGGGCTCTGTGTGCCAAGTGTGGTCCTGATCAGTCACTGGATGAGGGTCACAGCGGGCTTGCGAAGTGAGTGGAGGTACTTGAAATCCCATCATCCATGGTCCGTCCTCCTTCAAACTGCAGCAGGATGTAGAGTGGGTCATGGGGGCTCTGTGTGCCAAGTGTGGTCCTGATCAGTCACTGGATGAGGGTCACAGCGGGCTTGCGAAGTGAGTGGAGCTACTTGAAATCCCATCATCCATGGTCCGTCCTCCTTCAAACTGCAGCAGGCTGTAGAGTGGGTCATGAGGGCTCTGTGTGCCAAGTGTGGTCCTGATCAGTCACTGGATGAGGGTCACAGCGGGCTTGCAAAGTGAGTGGAGGCACTTGAAATCCCATCATCCATGGTCCGTCCTCCTTCAAACTGCACCAGGATGTAGAGTGGGTCATGGGGCTTGTGAAGGTACTGCAGATCCCATCATCCATGGACCATCCCCCTTAGAACAGCATCAGGATGTAGAGTGGGTCACGAGTATTCTGTGTGCCAAGTTTGGGGCTGGTCTGTGATTTGTAGGGGCTGCAGTGTTCTGTGGGAAGTGAATTGGGTGAAGGTACTGCGAATCCCATCATTTGTGGCCCATCCTGGCCTAAACTACACCAGGTTGGTAAGTGGGCCATTGGGCCTCTATGTGGCAAGAGTGCTCCTGATCCGTCATTGCTGTGGGCCACAGTGACTGACTGCCTGAGGCCTTTCCTTTTCCCTCTGTGTCACCTTAGAATGTTGGAATATAGATGGCCAATAAATAACTTATGCAAATTCTCCCACAGTGCCAACCAATCATGTTGTTTGAATGTTGAGGCTTGTATTCTTGGATGCTGGCCAACCAGAGTCCTTTATGCAAATACTTCCTCAGTGGCAACCCATCTCCTCTGTCTGCTGCCTTAGAATGTTGGAGTTCTGAGGCTGGCCAATCAGAGTCCTTTATGCAAATAATCCCACAATGGCAACCCATCTCCTCTGTCTGCTGCCTTAGAATGTTGGAGTTCTGAGGCTGGCCAATCAGAGTCCTTTATGCAAATACTCCCTCAGAATGTAGAGCCTGGGAGCCAATCAGAAAGCTACCACATACATACATGCAAACAAACATACAAACAAACATACAAACAAACATACATACAAACATTCTCTTTTATTATAGACTAGCTTGGGGGCCCGGGTTATTTGAGAAAGGCATTGTGTGCCAAGGGTGATCCTTATGTGATGTTTACGTGGCTTGCAGTGGTCTCAGGAAGTTAGTGAAGGTACTTCAAGTCCCATCATCCATGGTCCATCCTCCTTCAAACGGCACCAGGATGTAGAGTGCGTCATGAGGGCTCTGTGTGTCAGGTTTGGTCTTGATCAGTCATTGGATTAGGTTTGCAGCAGTTTTGGGAAGTGAGTGAAGGTACTTCAAGTCCCATCATGCATGGTCTGCCCTCCTCCAAGCTGCACCAGGAGGTAAAGTGGGTCATGGAGGCTCTGTGTGCCTAGTTTGTTCTTTTTTGGTAATTGGATGAGGGTCGCAGTGGTCTCAGAAAGTGAGTGAAGGTACTTCAAGTCCTATCATCCGTGGTCCGTCCCACTCAAAACTGCAGCAGGATGTGGAGTGGGTCATGGGTACTCTGTGTGCCAAGTTTGGGCCTGGTCTGTGATTTGTAGGGGCTTCAATGTTCTGTAGGAAATGAATCGGGTGAAGGTACTGCAAATCCCATCATTTGTGGCCCATCCTGCACCAGGATATAAAGTGGGTCATGGGGGATTTGTGTGCCAAGTTTGGTTCTGATCCGTCATTGGTGTGGGCCACAGTGCTGTAAGGAAGTGAGATAAAGTACTGCAAATCCCGTCATCCATGGTCCATCCTCCCTCAAACTGCACCAGGATGTAGAGTGGGTCTTGAGGGTTCTGTGTGCCAAGTTTGGTCTTGATCTCTCATTGTTTGGGGTCGCAAAGTGTTTTGGCCTGAAACTCCCACCATGCCTGACTGCCTCAGGCCTTTTCCTGACCCCCTCTGCCACTTTAGAGCGTCGGAATGTTCGTGTTGGCGACTGCCTCAGGCCTTTGCTTTATCCTCCTCTGCCAGTTTAGAGGGTCGGAATGTTCGTGTTGGCTGGCCAATTAGAGGCGTTATGCAAATGCTCCCTCAGTGGCAAACAATCATGTTGTCAGAATGTAGAGGCCGGTAGCCAATCAGAACGGTGCCACATACATACAAACATACACACATACATGCATACAAACATTCCACTTCTATTATATAAAGGGCTTCCCGTCATGGAACGACCGTCCCAAACAGAGAAACCTTACAATGCAGAAACACCAAACTTGCCAACAGAAATAGGCCTCAACCAAGGTAGGTTTGTAGCAAAGAAACTCCCCCAAAACCTAAAAGGTCCCCAAAACAACGAGTAAAAAACTACATTTCCCAGCATCCTCCGGGGCTGCCAACGACTCTTCCAGCCTCTACATTCTGACAACATGATTGGCTGCCAATAAGGGCGGATTTGCATAACTCCTGTACTGGCCAGCCAACATGAACTTTCCGACCCATAATAAACTGTCAGAGGAGGATAAGGCAAAGGGCTGAGGCACAAACACAAACACCCAATTCACTTCCCACAGAAAATTTACACCCCTACAAATCACAGACCACGCCCAAAATTGACAGTAAGGCTTCATTAACTTAATTTCCCTGACTAGGCCTCACTTAATGGAATGCTGTTTACACTCTGAATTGACAGTAAGGCTTCATTAACTTGATTTTCCCAACTACGCCTCAGCTCATTGGACATTGTGTATGGCCTGAATTTACAGTAACCTACCTTGGCACACAGAGCCCCTATGACCCACGCTACATTCTACTACAGTTTGGAGGAGGGTGGACCATGGATTATGGGACTTGAAGTACCTCCATGGATAATGGGATTTGTACTACTTCAAAACCCATCATTCCCCACAGACCACTGTGGCCCAGAACCAAGACCGATAAAGACCAAACTTGGCACACAATGCCCCCCATGACCCACACTCCATCTGACTGCAGTTCAGAGGAGGACACATCATGAATAATGGGATTTCAAGTACCTCCACTCACTTCCAAAGTTCCCCACCCACACAAGCATCAACCTCTACATCAACACAGCAGACGGAAAGACAAAAAACATTGTATATCCACAAGCAATGCAGAACGCCAGGAACACCACACACCGACAACTCCCCAGGACTTCAACATCCCACCCACCAGAACAACCCACAACGACACAGCCATGGCCCCACCGAGACCATAAGTAACATCAATTCCAACCCTTACATACTCAGTCTTTCTCGCATCTCCTAAATAGGGCACAGCAACGCCTGCCGGGTACAGCTAGTTATAATATATAGAGATATAGATATAGAGCAGGGGTGCTCAGAATGGTGATCGCGATCACCAGGGTGATCTTCGGGCCTCATCCTGGTGATCTTCAGACCCCTGACCAGGTTTTTTGCTGTTGGTCCTCTTCACGCGCCCCTGCACGCTGCAAAGAAGTCCTCCGTCGTTGCTCCTCCCCGCTCCCTGCTCGTGCGCCGCCTCCAAAAGCTCCAGAGTCCTAGAGGCAGAATGGGCCCCCTCTTTTGGATTCCTCCTCCTCCCTCCGTCCTTCTCCAGCCACTCAGAGTCATAGGAGACCAAAGGGGGCAGGCCTGGATGACGTGATGCATGGCTGGCCCCGCACACATGCGCAGAAGCGCCCATTTGGCCTCTCTGACTTCTCGTGAGCTCTTGGAGGCGGCACACATGCTGGCGGCGTGGAAATAGGAGCAACGACAGAGGAGAAGAAGAAGGATGCTTTGGGGCCATTTCCTTACCGCATCTCAAAGGTCGGTCTTTTTACTTTGGGGTGGGTGCTTGATTGTTCTGTGGCATGTCTCTTTGTTTATTTTTTATGTTTAAAAATGGCCTTTTAGCTCCAAAGCCTCTCTGCTTGCTTTGTTCCTTGAGAAATATATGTTGGGGAATATGGAAATGTGGGAGAAATGGGGTGGTTGGGTGTATTTTTGCATGCCCCTTTGTTTATCTTACTGAGTATTAAATGGCCTTGCAGTTCAAAAGCCTCTTTTCTTACTTTCTGGTTGATAATATGTGTGGTAATATGGCAGTGTGGGAGAAATGGGGTGGTTGGATGTATTTTTGCATGCCCCTTTGTTTATCTTACTGAGTATTAAATGGCCTTGCAGTTCAAAAGCCTCTCTTCTTACTTTCTGGTTGATAATATGTGTGGTAATATGGCAGTGTGGGAGAAATGGGGTGGTTGGATGTATTTTTGCATGCCCCTTTGTTTACCTTGCTGAGTATTAAATGGCCTTGCAGTTCAAAGCCTCTCTTCTTACTTTCTGGCTGATAATATGTGTGGTAATATGGCAGTGTGGGAGAAATGGGGTGGTTGGATGTATTTATGCATGCCCCTTTGTTTACTTTGCTGAGTATTAAATGGCCTTGCAGTGCAAAAGCCTCTCTTCTTACTTTCTGGCTGATAATATGTGTGGTAATATGGCAGTGTGGGAGAAATGGGGTGGTTGGATGTATTTATGCATGTCCCTTTGTTTATCTTACTGAGTATTAAATGGCCTTGCAGTTCAAAAGCCTCTCTTCTTACTTTCTGGCTGATAATATGTGTGGTAATATGGCAGTGTGGGAGAAATGGGGTGGTTGTATGTATTTATGCATGTCCCTTTGTTTACCTTGCTGAATATTAAATGGCCTTGCAGTTCAAAAGCCTCTCTTCTTACTTTCTGGCTGATAATATGTGTGGTAATATGGCAGTGTGGGAGAAATGGGGTGGTTGGATGTATTTATGCATGTCCCTTTGTTTATCTTACTGAGTATTAAATGGCCTTGCAGTTCAAAAGCCTCTCTTCTTACTTTCTGGCTGATAATATGTGTGGTAATATGGCAGTGTGGGAGAAATGGGGTGGTTGGATGTATTTATGCATGTCCATTTGTTTATCTTACTGAATATTAAATGGCCTTGCAGTTCAAAAGCCTCTCTTCTTACTTTCTGGCTGATAATATGTGTGGTAATATGGCAGTGTGGGAGAAATGGGGTGGTTGGATGTATTTATGCATGTCCCTTTGTTTATCTTACTGAGTATTAAATGGCCTTGCAGTTCAAAAGCCTCTCTTCTTACTTTCTGGCTGATAATATGTGTGGTAATATGGCAGTGTGGGAGAAATGGGGTGGTTGGATGTATTTTTATGCTCTGTTTTATATTGTTGTTATTAAATTGAAATGTTGATGTTTTATAACTTCATTTTATGTAAACTGCCCCGAGCCTGCTGGAAGGAGCGGTACGTAAAAATGAATAATAAATATAAATAAATAAATAAGAAAATAGTTATACGTTTGACATTTCTGGGTAGGTGATCTTTGGGACTTGGTTTTTTAATCAGTAGCTCCCATGCTGAAAAAGTGTGAGCACCCCTGATATAGATAGATATAGATATAGATTAAGGCTTCTGGTATCAACCTGGCAAGATGGGGATTTCTTTCCAAAGCAGGACGGTGTTTGTCATGAAGCCAAACGTGAAAAGGAGAGAGGTAGGTTTGCGATATTTATTTGTGGCGGAGCGCTCACCCATCTCATTCGCCGCAAATGTATTTTCAGTTCATTCCGGGGGCAGAGGGGAAGCAGGCTTGCCGTAAGCGTGGGGTGGTATTTATATATAACACAGCCTTGAAGAAGAGGAGAATCAAAACTGCTTTGCAGAGCAGAGGGAGAACAGGCTCCCTGCGTCACGCGGAGATGAGCCAGTCCGGATGCAAGGTGAAGGAAGGGTGCGCCACTGTCTCCTTTTCATCCCGGTTCCCTTTGATCCATATTAATTTATTTCCAAACCACTGCTGCCCTTCATTGCCACCGTCACAAACAACTCGGGGAAGCTTCCAATCTGACGACAGGTGCAGGCGAGGCATGAGATGTGCTTCCTTTTCCAAATGCAGACCTGGATTACCAATATCATGTAGTGGTTAGAGCAGTGTTTCCCAACCAGTGTGCCGTGGCACACTAGTGTGCCGTGAGCGATCATCAGGTGTGCCGTGGGAAATGGGGACCTCCAATCCCCTTCCCCCTCCTGCCGAACACTTTTTCTTCTCCTCTCGGGCTCCCTTCTTCCTAGCCTCGCTCTGCTCGCTTTGCCTCGCTTTGCTCTGGGGCGAGTCTGCGCAGTAGCGCCCGCACGGATCACGCCTCCCTCCCTCCCTCCCTCCCTCCCTCACGTCCTGAACACGCTCACGCTGCCCCCTCGGATCCAAATGGCGGCAGAAGCGGCAGTGGAGAAGAAAAAGTAAGTTTTCGACAGGAGGGGGAAGAAAGGGCGCGAAGGGGGAGGAAGAGGTCTCTGTCGAAAGCTGGCATGGGCACACTTGGACCTTCCAGGTGTTTTGGACTCCAACTCCCACCATTCCTAGCAGCCTCAGGCCCTTTTCCTTTTCCCCCCTCAGCCACTTAAGCAGGAAAGGGCTTCAGGCTGTTAGGAATGGTGGGAGTTGGAGTCCAAAGCACCCAGAGGGCCGAAGTTTCCCCATGCCTGTTTGAGGGACCTTAAAGTGGTGAGCCTCCTTCCAACATTGTGATTCTGGATAGAAAACAAACAACCACATCACATAACATTGTTTGAGTCCACAGTGCTCTCTGGGTGTAGGTGAACTACAACTTCCAAACTCAAGGTCAATTCCCAAGCAAACCCTTTCAGTACTTTCTGTTGGTAATGAGAGTTCAATATGCCAAGTTTGCTTCAATTCCATTGTTGCAAGAGTTCAGGATGCTCTTTGATTGTAGGTGAACTATAAATCCCAGCATCTACAACTCCCGAGTGTCAAGGTCTATTTTTCCCAAACTCCACATGTATTTACATTTGGGCATATTGAGTCTTCAAGCCAAGTTTGGTCCTGATCTAACATTGTTTGAGTCCACAGTGCTCTCTTTATATAGGTGAACTACAACTCCAAAACCCAAGGTCAATGCCCACCAAACTCTTACAGCATTTTCTCTTGGTTATGGGAGTTCTGTGTGGGAAGTTCGTGTCTTTCTGCCATTCCTGCCAGGATATCTATGTTGTGTTCATCGAAACAGGCCCAGGTTTAACTATATGTATGACTGTGTTAGCGTGTCATTTTGTGTCATTTTTGTTGGTGGTGTGCCCCAGGATTTTGTCAATGTAAAAAATGTGCCGCGGCTCAAAAAAGGTTGAAAAACACTGTGCTAAGAAATGGACCGGTAGCCAGTGGAGTTGTCATAATTGGGGGGGGGGGGGAGGTATGCTCCCTGTATGATGCTCTAATGGACTAGTTGAAGTTTCCGAACAGTCTTCAAGGGCAGCCCCATGTAGAGTGTGTTGCAGTAATCTATTCAGGAAGTAACCAGAGCGTGGACCACCGTGGCCAGATCAGACTTCCCAAGGTACGGGCGCAGCTGGCGCACAAGCTTTAACTGTGCAAAAGCTCTCCCGGCCACCACCGAGACCTGGGATTCCAGGCTCAGCGATGAGTCCAGAATCACTCCCATCTTTAGCAAGATGTACTAAAACCTTTGCTATTTTCTGCTAACCTTGTGGTGTCGCTCCATTACTAAATACTAAACGTCACCTGCATGCCATAACGCAAGCATGCCATTCTTCTCACCCAGAAGAAAAAAGCACGGAAAGGTGTTTGCAGGGGCGGTCCGTCCATGTAAGCAACCTATGCGGCCGCGTGGTGTGCCATCTTGGATGGGTGCCTCCCTGCTGCCTGCAGCAGCTTCTGAGCATGCGCGGAGATTTTCGCGCATGCCCAGAACCTCCGGAGCACTCTCCCTTGCCCTGTGAAACGCCCCATGGGAGGGGCTGGCAGTGGGCACCAGGAAGCGCTAGGAGAGGCCTTGAAGGCCCCTCCTCATGCTTCCTGGTTTCCCCTGCCATCCCCACCCACGGGCGTTGCACAGGGGGAGAGCGCTCCCCGCCCTCTGCAATGCCCCGTGGGAGGGCTGGCAGGGGGCCCGGGAGAGCGAGGAGGGGCCTTCAAAGGCTCCTCTTCGCGCTTCCTGGTTCCCTCTGCCGGCCCCTCCCACAGGCAGGGGAATCAGGAAGCGCGAAGGCCCCTCCTCGTTCTACAATGCCCCGCGGGAGCGGCGGCGCGCAAGAGCGGCACACGGAAGGAGCGGAAGGAGCGCGCGCGCAAGGTACCGCTTCAGAAAAATGTTTGGGGGCGCCAAAGTAATGTTGGGGAAACAATGTTTTTGGAGGGGGGGCAAAGTAATGTTCGCCTACCATTGGAAATTACCTTGGACCGCATTATAGCACCTGATTTTGCATGCATTACCATAGTGCGCTCTCTCTCTCTCTCTCTCTCTCTCTCTCTCTCTATATATATATATATATATTACAGCTTCAGCTGCTGCTGAGAAGCCGTACAGATGTTCCCGGCATTATGGGATAAAGTTGTGCTTAATTAACCTCGCGTTAACTCCCTTCCGCAGAAAAATAAAAGCAGATGAACAGACAAAAAAACCAACAAAAACGAACGCTTGGGGGAAATTATCTTTTGTCGGCAAAAGGGGGGAAAAAAGATAAGGCCAGGCAGGAAATTGTTTCCGTACTGTAAAAGATGTTGGGGGTGTTTGCTTTTGAAGCAGGCAATGGTTTCAAAAGGCAACGGCATTGTTTACCGAATGCTTGTCGGTATCCAACCAACAGGCCCGACACACAATGAAATGTGCTTTCCTTCCAATCTGCCCCGTAAGATCCTTACGCAAACTCTCTTTTGTTACCCGAGATTCAATCTAAGGCTGGAACGAAATCCCATCTTGCCAGGTTGATATTAGAAACCTCCAAACAATGGTAAGAAAAAAGCAAGGATGTTTCCCCAAGAAGTCGGTCCCCAAAAACAGCCAGAAAAAAAGTAAAACATCTCCCTTGGCAGTAGTCCTGGACACGGACAGATAAGATGCAGGATTTTGGCCCACATCCATAGGAGTCTAGTGTCTAGATCAGTGTTTTTCAACCTTTTTTGAGCCGCGGCACATTTTTTACATGTACAAAATCCTGGGGCACACCACCAACCAAAATGACACAAAATGACACTCTAACACAGTCATACATATAGTTAATATGTTTTTTAATGTATTTATACACTCAGTGTGAAACCTGGGCCTGTTTCGATGGACACAACATAGGTATCCTGGCAGGAATGGCAGGAAGACACAAACTTCCCACACAGAACTCCCGTAACCAAGAGAAAATACTATAAGGGTTTGGTGGGCATTGGCCTTGAGTTTTGGAGTTGTAGTTCACCTATATCCAGAGAGCACTGTGGACTCAAACAATGTTGGATCAGGACCAAACTCAATATGCCCAAATGTGAAGAAAGATGGAGTTTGGGGGAAATAGACCTTGACATTTGTGAGTTACAGTTTCTGGGATTTATAGTTAACACACAGTCAAAGAGCATCCTGAACTCTTGCAACAATGGAATTGAACCAAACTTGGCATATTGAACTCTCATTACCAACAGAAAGTACTGAAACTTTCTTGGGAATTACCAAGTTCAGAAGAGCACTGTGGACTACAATGTCATGTTATGTTGATGTTTGTTTTCTATCCAGAATCACAATGTTGGAAGGAGGCTCACCACTTGAAGGTCCCTCCCTCAAACAGGCATGGGAAAACTTCGGCCCTCTGGGTGCTTTGGACTCCAACTCCCACCATTCCTCACAGCCTGAGGCCCTTTCCTGCTTAAGTGGCTGAGGGGGGGAGGGGAGGAAAAGGGCCTGAGGCTGCTAGGAATGGTGGGAGTTGGAGTCCAAAACGCCTGGAAGGTCCAAGTTTGCCCATGCCAGCTTTCGACAGAGACCTCTTCCTCCCCCTTCGCGTCCTTTCTTCCCCCTCCTGCCGAACACTTACTTTTTCTTCTACACTGCCGCTTCTGCCGCCATTTTGATCCGAGGGGGCAGCGTGAGCGTGTTCAGGAAGGGAGGGGGGAGGGAGGAAGGCGTGACCCGTGTGGCCGCTACTGCGCAGACTCGCCCCAGAGCAAAGCGAGGCAAAGCGAGCAGAGCGAGGCTGGCAAGAAGGGAGCCCGAGTGGAGAAGGAAAAGTGTTTGGCAGGAGGGGGAAGAAAGGGTGTTGGAGGTCCCAATTTCCCACGGCACACCTGATGATTGCTCACGGCACACTAGTGTGTCACGGCACACTGGTTTGGAAACACTGTCCTAGCACAATTCAAAGTGCTGGTCTTGGCCTATAAAGCCCTATACGACTCCGGCTCAGCTTACTTGACCGTACGTATCGCCCTTTATGTTCCGCCTCGTAGCCTAAGATCCACCGGGGAGGCCCTGTTCTCGGTCCCACCGGCTTCACAAGCATGGCTGGTGGGGACGAGGGACAGGGCCTTCTCGGTGGTGACCCCCCCACCTGTGGAATTTGCTCCCCAGCGAAGTCAGATCGGCATCCTCCCTCCTTTCTTTCAGAGGAAAACTAAAGACGTGGTTGTGGAACCAGGCTTTTGGCTAATGGATATAATGGCATCTGGACTGTGGCACCGGGCTGTGGTGCAGGTGGCTCGGAATCAACTGCTTAAGATCTCTACTGACCAGAAGGTCATGAGTTCGAAGCCAACCCGGGTCAGAGTGAGCTCCTGACCAAAATTGTGTAGCTTGTTGTCGACCTTTGCAACCCGAAAGACAGTTGCATCTGTCAAGTAGGAAATTGAGGTACCACTTATGTGTGGGGAGGCTAATTTAATTGATTTACAAGGCCATAAAATCTCCAGAAAGTATGAAAAAGAATGAAGGAATGTGACAGCTTCCCTGGTGGCCAGAAGCAGGAATGTTAAATAGCCTCTGAGTGTCTGTCTATATATGTTGTGGCATTGAATGTTTGCCATGTATGTGCACATTGTAATCCACCCTGAGTCCCCTACGGGGTGAGAAGGGAGGAATATAAATACTGTAAATAAATACATAAATAAATACATAAATAAACATAGCAGAATCCTAAAGCTGGAAGAGCCTCCCAGAGTCAATCAGGAAATTAGATTCCACCTGAACATAAGGAAGAGCTTCCTGACTGTGAGAGACAGCTGTTCAACAGTGGAACTCTCTGCCCTGGAGTGTGGTGCAGGCTCTTTCTTTTGAGACATTTATTTATTTATTTATTTATTTATTACTTCCAATTCCTAGACAGCCACTCCCCAAGGGCTCGGAGTGGTTTACAGCAAAATAGAAGTAAAAATAACAAGCAGATACAACAATTATACGATACACAAACAAAACGTATACTATTTACTACAAACAAACACATTGTGTCATTCCCAGCTAATCCTAGCTGAGCTATAGTTGCAGGGCTCAAGGAGGGAAGAATCGGAGGCAGGCCATGGCGACCTAGGTCTTCTTAGTCCCATTTGTAGGCAGGCCCGGATTACCCATAAGGCCACCCTAGGCCATGGCCTAGGGCGGCAGCCATGGGGGAACCCCCCGCAGGTCCGGACACCCCGAAATAATTTTTTTTAAAAAAAAAAGTTCGATCTTCGGGCGCTCCTGCGCCTGCGCACAGAGCACCATAGGCCCTAGGGCCTCTGACGCGGCTTCCCACCGCCCCCTTCTCACTCGCGTCGGCCCCACCCCTCCTTCCTTCAGTGAAGGAAGGAGGGGCGGGGCTGACGCTGACGCGAGCGAGGAGGAGGCGGAGGGAAGTCCCACCGCCCCCTCCTCGCTTGCGTAGGCCCTGCCCCTCCTTCCTTCCTTTACTGGAGAAAGGAGGGCCGGGCCGACACCGACGCGAGCGAGGAGGAGGCGGAGGGAAGTCTTTCCGCTCCCGCTGCAGGCCCGGATCACCTCCAGGGTTGGCAGGCACTCCAAAGCCGCCGCTCCTCCGGCCTGTCTGCCGACACAGGCCCCACAGAGCCCGCGATAGGATGGCGGCGGCAGCACCCCTTCCTCTTGGCCCCACCCCAAACAACCTTCTCCCCGGGCCAGAAAAAATCGGCTGCAGGGCCACATCCGGCCTGCAGGCCGTAGGTTGCCCACCCCTGCTCTAAACTATCTAGTCCGTGAGCTGCTTTTTGCTGACGATGCTGTCCTTGTCACCCCTTCAGAAGCAGCCCTGCAGCCCCTCACATCCTGCTTTGCAAGAGGTGCAGAGCTGTTTGGGCTGGAAGTCAGCCTGAAGAAAACAGAAGTCCTCTACCAGCCCGCACCACAGGAAGAACACCATCATCCCCACGTCAGCATAGGTACATCTGTGCTGCTTAAGTCCGTTCAGCTGCTTAAGTCCGTTCCCTGGGAAGCATCACCTCTTCAGGCACCAAGATCAATAAAGAGATAGATCACAGATTAGCAAAGGCATAGAGTGCATTTGGAAGGCTTCACAAAAGAGTCTGGAGCAACAACACCTGAGGCAAAGCACCAAAATCAGTGTGTACAGAGTTATTGTACTGTCTATTCTCCTCTATGGGTCTGAAACATGGGTCACCTATCGCCAACACCTACGACTCCTCGAACGCTTTCATCAGCGCTGTCTTCGCACAATCCTAAATATACACTGGACCGACTATGTGACGAATGTTGCTGTCTTTGAGCATGCAGGGGTCACCAGCATTGAGGCCATGCTATTGAGAACACAGCTGCTCTGGGCAAGGCACGTCTCTACAATGAAGGACCACCCCCTCCCAAAGATACTACTCTATGGTGAAACCGCCATTGGCCAGCGCAAGAGAGCCGCCCCCAAAAAGAAATATAAGGACTCCCTGAAACAACACCTCAGGCTCGGCCAGATTGATCACCAACAATGGTCCACCCTGGCCTCACATCGGGAGGCATGGAGACGCACTATCCACAATGCTGCGGCCTCTTTCGAGAAGACATGCCGAACGAGTCTCGAAGAAAAACAACAACGCAGAAAGACCTGCAACTTGGAAACAACATCACCCAAGGAGACTTTCTGCCGTGCTTTCTGCAACCAGACTTGCCTATCTCAGATTGGCCTTTTTAGTAATCAATGTGCTTGTAAAAGGCATGGAGTTGTAGTTCACCAACATCCAGAGAAACCATGACTCTCATCAACAATGGACCCGGATCAAACTTGGCACGCAGAACCCCCATGACCAACTGAACCTACTGGAGGGCTTTCAGGGGACTGACCCACCATGGTGGGAGTTGTAGTCCATCCTGCAGAGAGCAAACGGAATCATGACAATGATGCCTTTGGAGCAAACTTGCCACACATACCCAACATGCCCAACTTTAAGTACTAAGAGAGTTTGAGGGGGTTAATCTAGGATGATGCGAGTTGTAGTTCACCCATGATCTTACGCATGTTCTTAATGGGACCATTCATAAAATTTCAAAACAGGACCAGGGTTCGATGTTATGGAATCGTGGCGCTTGGAGTTTTACAAGAATCATGGAGTTTGTAGTTCTACAAGAATCGTGGAGTTTATAGTTCTACAAGAATAATAGAGTTGATAGTTTGACAAGAATCACAGAGTTTATAGTTTTACAAGAATTGTGGCATTTATAGTTTTACAAGAATAGTTGAGTTTGTAGTTTTACAAGAATCAGAGTTTATAGTTCTACAAGACTCATGGAATGTGTAGTTTTACAAAAATTGTGGAGTTTATAGTTTTACAAGAATTGTGGAGTTTATCGTTTTACAAGTATCACAGAGTTTGTAGTTTTACAAAAATCATGGAGTTTATAGTTTTTTCCAGAATCATGGAGTTTATAGTTTTACAAGAATAATGGAATTTATAGGTTTACAAAAATCGTGTTTATAGTTTTACAAGAATCATGGAATGTGTAGTTTTACAAGAATCGTGGAGGTTATAGTTTTACAAGAGTAATAGAGTTTACAGTTTTACAAGATTTGTGGCATTTATAGTTTTACAAGAAACATGGAATGTGTAGTTTTACAAGAATGGAGTTTATAGTTTTACAAGAAACATTGAATGTGAAGTTTTACAAGAATCGTGGCATTTATAGTTTTACAAGAATCATGGAATGTGTAGTTTTACAAGAATTGTGGCATTTATAGTTTTACAAGAGTAATAGAGTTTACAGTTTTACAAGAAATGTGGAATTTATAGTTTTACAAGAAACATGGAATGTGTAGTTTTACAAGAATTGTGGCATTTATAGTTTGACAATAGTAATAAAGTTTACAGTTTTACAAGAATTGTGGCATTTATAGTTTTACAAGAAACATGGAATGTGTAGTTTTACAAGAATCATGGCGAATCATGGCGTTTATAGTTTTACAAGAAACATGGAATGTGTAGTTTTACAAGAATCGTGGGGTTTATAGTTTTACAAGAAACATGGAATGTGTAGTTTTACAAGAATTGTGGCATTTATAGTTTTACAAGAAACATGGAATGTGTAGTTTTACAAGAATCAGAGTTTATAGTTTTACAAGAATCATGGAGTTTATAGTTTTACAAGAGTAATAGAGTTTATAGTTTTACAAGAATCATGGAGTTTATAGGCTTACAAGAATCGTGGAGTGTATAGTTTTACAAGAAACATTGAATGTGTAGTTTTACAAGAATTGTGGAGGTTATAGTTTTACAAGAGTAATAGAGTTCACAGTTTTACAAGAATCATGGAATTTGTAGTTTTACAAGAATCATGGAGTTTATGGTTTTATAACAATCGTGGAGTTTATAGTGTTACGAGAATTATGGAGTTTATAGTTTCACAAGGTCTTTAGCCTTCTCTGGCCCAAGGATGGTGCCCCTACCAAACTACAACTCCCAGCATCCCATAGCATGGAGCCAGGACAGTTCAAGCAAGGGGGTCAATACCGCATTCGCCTTACAGTGTAGGCGCACTCTTAAGAGAAGCAGAGTCCCATCCAGGGGTTGCAGATGTGCATGTGTTGCATGGTGCCAAGGGGCCGCTGCAGGCGCCAGGGGGCGCTGTTTAGACACACCAGTGGAGAGGAGAACAATGCTTCCAAACGTCCACCCTGGGTGTTGTTTTGGTTTGCAATGGCCAAGAAGAGAGGGGAAGTCTTCCTTTTCTGTGTGCGTCTGCCTTTGAAACACACACACACACACACACACACACACACACACGTTCCCCTTTCTCCCCAGGACCCTATTGCTTCCCAAGATCTGGGATATATAGAGAAGGGGGGGGTGCCTGTTTCTCCAGGGACCAAGGAAAACAAGGCAGAGAGCTCTATCCGCTTTCATTGAGCTTTCTTCCCCGACTTACGCCGCAAGCCCTTTCCAGCCAAGATCCCCAAAGCTTTCCCCCTTTCCGACCCCAATATTGGCCACAGCTATCCCTTGCCTTCCTTGTGAGCCCATCCTAGGGTCGGGGTGCCCCCCAGAAGCGAGGCGATCGCGGGATAAAAGAGACCCGGCATCTCCAACAGGTTTCCAAGAGCCCGCCATCCATCATCACTAGCACCACTCGCCTCTTCCTCTCTCCTCTCCCCCAGGCCCCATTCCAGCCCTATGCTTTACCTGTGGCTGGCCACAGCTGGGTCAGGTCTTGCCTTTGGCTTCCAATCAATGGGGTGGGCTTACAGGGGGGGGCCAAGCCTCTCAGCCTCGGCAGCAGCCGGTGCCCTCTTGCTGGAGCGCCTTCCCATCTTCCTCCTCTTCCTCCTCCTCCTGGAATGGGAGGGGGGAAGGAGGGAGAGCCAGAGCAGAGCCTCCTCCCTCCAGAAGAAGCAGAAGCACCACCAAGGCCCAGGCCACCCCAAAGCAAGGCTTTCTTGGGCCAGTGCTTTTCAACCAACCAAAAAGACACAAAATGGCACTCGAACACAGTCATACATATAGTTCATATGTTTTTGAATGTATTTGTACACTCAGTGTGAAACCTGGGCCCGTTTCGATGAATACAACATAGATATCCTGGCAGGAATGGCAGAAAGACACACACACACACACACAAAACATACTAATACTAACCCAAAATAACACAAAATGACAGTCTAACACAGTAATACATATAGTTAATATGTTTGTAAATGTATTTGTACACTCAGTGTGAAACCTGGGCCTGTTTCAATGAACACAACATAGATATCCTGGCAGGAATGGCAGAAAGACACACACACACACAAAACATACTAATACTAACTCAAAATGACACAAAAGGACACTCTAACACAGTCATACATATAGTTAATATGTTTTTGAATGTATTTAAACACTCAGTGTGAAACCTGGGCCCGTTTCGATGAACAACATAGATATCCTGGCAGGAATGGCAGAAAAGCACACACACACAAAACATACTAATACTAACTCAAAATGACACAAAAGGACACTCTAACACAGTCATACATATAGTTAATATGTTTTTGAATGTATTTATACACTCAGTGTGAAACCTGGGCCCGTTTCGATGAACACAACATAGATATATCCTGGCAGGAATGGCAGAAAGACACACACACAAAACATACTAATACTAACCCAAAATGGCACTCTAACACAGTCATACATATAGTTAATATGTTTTTGAATGTATTTGTACACTCAGTGTGAAACCTGGGCCCGTTTCGATGAATACAACATAGATATCCTGGCAGGAATGGCAGAAAGACACAAACTTCCCACACAGAACTCCCATAACCAAGAGAAAATACCAGGGCCGGTTCGTCCATTAGGCGGACTACGCAGGCGCGTAGGGCGACGTCTCCCGGGCGGGGCGTCGCCACCTGGGAGGGGTGTCGCTGTGCCGGCTCCACCCTGGCCCACCGCCCACGCCGTGCTGCTCCCGCCCGCCGTTGCGCCAGCCAGGCCTCCGAGCCGGGCCCGTGCCCGCGCCGCACCGCCCGCGCCAGCCGCCTTTGTTAGGCGGCGCCGCCGCCCAGGGTGCTCCGGCCGCACCTCCGCATACGCGGACACACGGCTCCACGCATGTGTACTGGCTCCAGAGCACACCTCCCACTTTAAAGTAAGTGCGCGTGTGCGCATTTTCACGCATGCGCACTGGGCTCCAAAGCAGGAGGCGCGCTCTGGAGTCAGTGCGCATGCGCACAGATTGGCGCATGCGCACTGGGTTCCCCCGGGAGCAACTGGGGGGGGCGCAAAACATTTTTCGCGTACCCCCCGGGAACAGGTAGGTCCGCCCCTGGAAAATACTATAAGAGTTTGGTGGGCATTGACCTTGGGTTTTGGAGTTATAGTTCACCTATATCCAGGGCCGGACCTAGGTAATTTTAAATGGTAAGCGAACAGTATTTTGGCACCCCCCCAATCACTGAGATAGATAGATAGATAGATAGATAGATATGGATTGGGTGCATAGACAAATTTGAACCCTCCAGGTATTTTGGACTTCCTACTGGCTGTTTGGAATTGTGGAAGTTGAAGTCCAAAACACATGGAGGGCTGAAGTTGGCCCATGCCATATATATATATATATATATATATATATATATATATATATATATATACCTTCCCACCATTTCCCCTGCTCTATTCCTATTCTCTTTGAGTGTGTGTGTGTCTATATCTATTCCCCTTCCTTCCTTCTCAGCCCTATACCCCAGAACAGTGTTTCCCAACCAGTGTGCCGGGGCACACTAGTGTGCCGTGAGCGATCATCAGGTGTGCCGTGGGAAATTAGAACCTCCAGGAAGGGGGGGGGGAGTCTAGTGTGTTGAAGTATAAAAACCCTAAGAAACCTACCTCGGTAAAGGCACAAAATTACAACCACCCCCCCCCCTCCCCACCCGTTGTCTACTTGGTCTCTCCCTCTCCATGCATTGGGAAGGCCCGCCTCCCTTTCCCCAAGTAGAGGCCTCCTCTTGCCTCCTGGGGGTTCTGTGTGGGAAGTTTGGCCCAGTTCTATCATTGGTGGGGTTCAGAATGCTCTTTGACTGTAGGGGAACTATAAATCCCAGAAACTGTAACTTCCAAATGGCAAGGTCTATTTCCCCAAACTCCATCTGCGTTCACATTTGGGCATATTGAGTATTCATGCCAAGTTTGGTCCTGATCCAACATTGTTTGAGTCCACAGTGCTCTCTGGAGATAGGTGAACTACAACTCCAAAACCCAAGGTCAATTCCACCAAACTCTTATAGCATTTTCTCTTGGTTATGGGAGTTCTGTGTGGGAAGTTTGTGTCTTGCTGCCATTCCTGCCAGGATATCTATGTTGTGTTCATCGAAACAGGCCCAGGTTTCACACTGAGTGTATAAATACATTTAAAAACATATTAACTATATGTATTACTGTGTTAGAGTGTCGTTTTGTGTACTTTTGGTTGGTGGTGTGCCCCAGGATTTTGGAAATGTAAAAAGTGTGCCGCGGCTCAAAAAAGGTTGTGAAACACTGTCCTAGGCCATGGCCTAGGTTGGACTTATAGATAATCCGGGCCTGCTCATATGGTGCAAATCAATGAAGCCAAACTGCATTATCAGCGTCTATACTGCATTATACGGCAGCGTAGATGGGGCCTTATAGTCCAAAGCTCAAGCCACTATAAATGCAATATACGTAGGTCTGTGCTGAATTCCCTTATTTTACCTAAATGTTTATGTCGGTACAACCTGTTTTGCTTGTGGTCGCTCAAGTCACGGTGATAAATGCTTCCTTTAATTACATGCACAGTGGCCTCTCTCCCGTTGCTGTCTGCCTCTCGACCTGTTGTGAATCCCTGTTGCTACACAAACCCTTCGGAAGCCAAAGCCGATGGGTGGTTTTCTATGAGTCCGATAAATGGCTTCTAAAAGGTGTTTAAAGCCCGACACACCAATTCCGCATTGCATCTCTTCTGATGCGCAGCCTGGCTTCTTGACTCCCAGTTTTGGAGGAAAGAGGCCAGATATAAAAACGATGGCGATAAATAGCGTAAACAAACCCATACAGGTCACAATGGAGTTGCAATATTTAGTAACTCCTTTAGTTTTTGTTGTTAAACAAGGTTGTGTTCTTCCATCAACCCTATTTACAATCCTCTTCAACATGATGCTCCAAAGGGCCACGGCAGACCTCGAAGAAGAAGACGGCGTATATATACGCTACCGTACTGATGGTAGCTTCTTCAACTTAAGCCGTCTGAGGGCTCGAACTAAGACTCTAAACTATCTAGCCCTGCAGCGTCTAAAATCCTGCTTTGCAGCAGCTGCAGATCTGTTTGGGCTGGAAATCAGCATGAAGAAAACGGAAGTCCTCTACCAGCCTGCACCACAGGAAGAACACCATCATCCCCACATCAGCATAAGTCTGTTCAGCAGTTCACCTGCCTGGGAAACATCATCTCTTCAGACGCCAAGGTTGACAAAGAGATAGATCACGGATTAGCAAAGGCATAGAGTGCATTCGGAAGGCTTCACAAAAGAATCTGGAGCAACAAGCACCTGAGGCACAGCACCAAAATCAGTGTGTACAGAGCTATCGTACTGTCTATTCTCCTCTATGGGTCTGAAACATGGGTCACCAATCGCCAACACCTACAACTCCTTGAACGCTTTCATCAGCGCTGTCTTCGCACAATCCTAAATATACACTGGACCGACTATGTGACGAATGTTGCTGTCCTTGAGCAAGCAGGGATCGCCAGTGTTGAGGCCATGCTATTGAGAACACAGCTGCGCTGGGCAGGGCACGTCTCTAGGATGGAGGACCACTGCCTCCCAAAGATACTACTCTACAGTGAACTCTCCATGGGTCAGCGCAAGAGAGGCATCCCAAAAAGAGATATAAGGACTCCCTGAAACAACATCTCAGGCTCGGCCAGATTGATCGCCAACAATGGTCCACCCTGGCCTCACATCGGGAGGCATGGAGACGCACTCTCCACAATGCTGCGGCCTCTTTCGAGAAGACACGCCGAATGGGTCTCGAAGAGAAACGACAACGCCAGAAAGAACCGCAACTTGGAAACAACATCACCCAAGGAGACTTTCTGCTGTGCTTTCTGCAACCAGACTTGCCTATCTCAGATTGGCCTTTTTAGTTCTCAACGCGCTTGTAAAAAGCGTGGGATGAGTCCTTCCTAAGAATCTTTGTTCGGGAAGTAATGCCGAGAGAGCGATATTTTTCAGTACTGTAGCATCATACGAGGGTTGAATGAAAAGTACCGTATATTCCGGCATACAAGGCGACTGGGGGTATAAGACTACCCCCCTCTTCCAAGACTATGCCCCTGCCTCTCTCCGTTCAAGGACCTCCTCGCCCTCGCCGCTTACCTCCTCCGAAGGACACTGGGCTTGCCTAGGCCCAAGGAAGCATCTCCGGATGACTCCTAGCAGCGCTGGGCGACACGTGCGTTGGATGTGCCCAGGGCCGGTCTAAGCGTTACGCCAACTACGCAGCCGCGTAGGGCGTCGCCACCTGGGACGCCCCCACCCCGCCGCCACGCCAGCTGTGCCTCCGCAGCCGCCCCATTGCCCGCGCCTTGCCACCGTGCCGGTTGCGCTGGCTGCACCTCTGCAGCCGGCCCCGTCGCCCACGCACTGGCTCCAAAGCGGGAGGTGTGCTCTGGAGCCAGTACGCAAGCGCGGATATTTTGGCTCATGCGCAGAAGCTTCTTCAGGTGCTACAGCGCCTGTAGCTGCTGCTGCACATCTTGAAAATCTACGCGCATGCGTGCTGGCCCCAGAGCGCACCTCCCGCTTTGGAGCCAGTGCGCATGCACGAAAAATCTCCGCGCATGCGTACTGGCTCCAGAGCGCGCCTCCCACTTTGGAGCCAGTGCGCATGCACGAAAATCTCCGCGCCTGCGTACTGGCTTCAGAGTGCACCTCCCGCTTTGGAGCCAGTGCGCATGCACGAAAATCTCCACGCATGCATACTGGCTAAAGAGCATGCCTCCCGCGGGAGGCGTGCTCGGGAGCCAGTGCGCATGCGCGTGACTTGCGCTTGGGAGCCACTGGGGGGGCGCAATTTTTTTCGCTTACCCCCTCAGAATAGGTAGGTCCACCCCTGGATGTGCCCCCAGAGGCATGCTGGGAGCAGTAGTCCCCTGACTCCTATTGTTCCCAGCATGCCTCTGGGAGCACATCCAAGGCACGCTGCCACCCCTGCACTACTAGGGTTCGGCGTCCGGAGGCCCAAGGAAGCGTCTCCGGATGACTTCTAGTATGCTGGGCGACGGAACATGGAGAATGCTTCTGGAACATGGCCATACAGCCTGGGATGTGTGCCAGAGATGCAGGCGAAATGTCAGGAGAGAATGCTTCTTAGTCACAGCATTCAGTCTTAGACAAAGCGATATTCATCCAATCTCCGCTCCTTGGCTGTATCAAAACAGAGTAAGACCCGATTTGCATTTCCTGATAATCCAGTATGAATGGCTTTAGTTCTACCGGCGCTTCGGTTGCGCATTCGTTGGAATCGCATGCGTTGCCCTCATTGATTCATCCTTCACCCACACGTATGGCACCACGGTTGGCACCCACATCGCACAATGCCATGCAAAGCGTCTCTGCTGGGAAAGAGTGGGATTGTCTCTGGCGGATTCGAGAGGCCAATGCAAACAGCGCTGCCTCCAGAACCCCCTGGTGAGCACGTGGGAAGCGCATCACGAGAGAGTGAAGGGAGGTGAGCACATCAGTCGGCTTCAGAAGAAGAAGCCTAGATCTATATTTGGCCACAAAAATGGGAAGTCGGAAGAGAAGGGGAGGGTGGCGAACGGAAGCAAGAAACAGCCGAAAAAGAGAGCAATCCTTGGATGTGTTTCGGAAGACGTCTTCAAGCGGTCCCTCAAGAAGGCTCGCTGTGCCATCGCGCCCGGGCTGTTTGTCTCCGAGAGGGACAAGGACGTGGTCTTACACTTCCCGGGGGATTGTTACTCGCCTTCCTTTAGAGCAGGGCTGCCCACGAAGTCGATCGCGATTGAGCAGTCGATTGCGGGTCCAAAGGAGGTCAATCGCAGCCAAACGGGGCTCTTCTGCCCTGCGCGCAGTGCACCTTTTGCACGCGCGTGCTCCTTCCGCAGGGCATTGCAGGAATGAGGGAGCGCCTTCTGCGGAGCATTGCAGGAATGAGGGAGTGCAAGCAGGCCTGGATTAGCGGACTGTGCCGCCCGAGGCCGCCTGTCTAAGTGCCGCCCCCCTTGCGGGGGGCAGGGCCGGCAAGAGAGAGAAGGCGCCGCCGGAAGTCCTGCCCTAGGGTGACTCGCGGCTTCCCCGCTGCCGCCGCACTTGCGCCGCACCCTCCTCCCTTCAGGGAGGGGCGCGTCTTGGCGCGCCCGGCGGCAGGGAACCCGCGCGTGTAGCGCCTAGGGGTGGGACTTCGGTGGCGCCTTCTCCTTCTCGCCCGACAACGGCTCCCGCCCCTCCTCCCTTCAGTGAAGGGAGGAGGCAGCTCCCGGCATGAGGGGAAGGCGCCGCTGGAGTCCCGCCCCTAGGGCGACTCACGATTTCGCCACCGCCACCCCGCTTGCCCATGCCCCAAAAACAAGCGAGGCGGCGGCGGCGAAAGTCGCGTGAGTCGCCCAGGGCGGGACTTCCAGCGGCGCCTTCTCACCTCACGCTGGTTCCGCCTCCTCCCTTCGCTGAAGGGAGGAGGGGCGGAGGCTGGAGCCGCTGCCGGCGAGGAGGAGAAGGCGCCGGCGGAAGTCCTGCCCCTAGGGTGACTCACACGGCTTCCCCCGCCACCGCCGCGCTCGCACCGGCGCCCCTCCTCCCTTCACTGAAGGAAGGAGTGGCGCCACCACCAGCGAGCGGGTCGGGCGCAGGAGGAAGTTGCGTTAATTGCCCTAGGGGCGGCAGGACTTCCCCTCACCCCTTCCTTCAGGCCCGGAAATGCCGCCCCCCAAAATCTGCCGCCCGAGGCCATGGCCTCGGATGGCCTTATGGATAATCCGGGCCTGAGTGCAAGGTGGGGCCTCTGGAGGCCCCGCCTCGCACTCCGCTCTGCCTCTGTCTTGCCGGCAACAGAGGCTGCCCGGTTGCTTCCGGACAAGAGAGAAGCAGAGTAGAGCGTGAGGTGGGGCATCAGAAGCCCCCACCTTGCACTCCCTCTTTCCCACAATGCCCCGCGGAAGGCGCTCCCTCGTTCCCGCAAAGCCCCGGAAAGTGTGTGCGCGGAAGGTAGATCTTTTGACTTGGTTGTTTTAAAAGTAGCTCGCATGCTGAAAAAGTGTGGGCACCCCTGCTTTAGAGGCTTTGGGGCTCCCAAGGACCAAACTGGACACTCTGGATAACTCAAAAGTTTTCCTCTTAAATACATGCATTGTATGCACTCAGGTTCTTCTCTTAGTTCCCCAAAGTAGAAAAGCTTTACTTTACAGTCTTTGTGCAGATGCGGTCCTGGAAGGTTCAGCCGGTCGGCTCTCCATATTCTCTCTCTCTCTATGACATCAAGGCAACGGACGCTCAAAGTCCCAGTATCGGGCCTGCCTAACAGGCGGCCCACGGGCCGCACATGGCCCGCCAGCCCCTTGCATGCCCAGCTGGGAATGGCACGGGGGCGAGGCAGGGAGCATGCCCAATGCGGCCATGAAGCCGACTTGCGTGACCTTCCCCATGAGGGCATGCCCAAACGGCGCTTGCCCTTGCCCCGTGACCTTCCCAGCTGGGAATGGCACGGGGGCGAGGCAGGGAGCATGCCCAAACGGCGCGGCCATGAGGGCAGCCCTTCGCCTTGCCCCCGCGACCTTCCCAGCTGGGAATGGCACGGGGGCGAGGCAGGGAGCATGCCCAAACGGCGCGGCCATGAGGGCAGCCCTTCGCCTTGCCCCCGCGACCTTCCCAGCTGGGAATGGCACGGGGGCGAGGCAGGGACCTTCCCAGCATGCCCAAACGGCGCGGCCATGAGGGACCTTCCCAGCCTTCGCCTTGCCCTTCGCCGACCTTCCCAGCTGGGAATGGCACGGGGCCATGAGGCAGACCTTCCCAGCATGCCCAAACGGCGCGGCCATGAGGGCAGCCCTTCGCCTTGCCCCTTGACCTTCCCAGCTGGGAATGGCACGGGGCGGGCAGGGGAGCATGCAGGGATGAGGGCATGCCCATCTTCTCTCCCAGCTGGGAATGGCACCCGAGGCCATGAGGGCAGCCCTTCGCCTTGCCCCCGCCGACCTTCCCAGCTGGGAATGGCACGGGGGCGAGGCAGGGGCATGCCCCAAGCTCGCGGGGCAGCGGCCATGAGGGCAGCCCTTGCCCCCGCGCCTTCCCAGCCCGCGACCTTCCCAGCTGGGAATGGCACGGGGCGATGGCAGGAGGCATGCCCAAACGGCCCGGCCATGAGGGCAGCCCCTTCGCCCCTTGCTTGCGACCTTCCCAGCTGGGAATGGCAGGGGGGCTGGGGGCGCAGGCAGGCAGCCATGCCCAAAGCGGCCGGGGGAGGCGGCCATGAGGGGCAGCCCTTCGCCTTGCCCCCGCGACCTTCCCAGCTGGGAATGGCACGGGGGCGAGGCAGGGAGCATGCCCAAAGGACCCGGCCATGAGGGCAGCCCTTCGCCTTGCCCCCGCGACCTTCCCAGCTGGGAATGGCACGGGGGCGAGGCAGGAGAGCATGCCCAAACGGCCCGGCCATGAGGGCAGCCCTTCGCCTTGCGACCTTCCCAGCTGGGAATGGCACGGGGCGAGGCAGGAGCATGCCCAGCTGGGAATGGCCGTAGGCGGCCATGAGGGCAGCCTTCGCCTTGCCCCCGACCTTCCCAGCTGGGAATGGCACAGGGGGCGAGGCACCATGAGGGAGCATGCCCAAACGGCCGCTGGCGGCCATGAGGGCAGCCCGCCGCCTTTTGCGACCTTCCCAGCTGGGAATGGCACGGGCGAGGCAGGAGCATGCCCAAACGGCCCGGCCATGAGGGCAGCTCCGCCATGCCCCCGCGACCTTCCCAGCTGGGAATGGCACGGGGGCGAGGCAGGGAGCATGCCCAAACGGCCCGGCGTGAGGACAGCCCTCCGCCTTGCCCCCGCGCACCTTCCCAGCTGGGAATGGCACGGGGCGAGGCAGGAGCATGCCCAAACGGCCCGGCCATGAGGGCAGCCCTTCGCCCCCGCGACCTTCCCAGCTGGGAATGGGCGGGGGCGGGCAGAGACATGCCCAATGGGTCGGCAGCCATTTTGGCATCTTCGTGACCCTCCAGACATAGCCCAAATAACTGTTCTTTCTGTTGGTAATGAGAGTTCAATAGGCCAAGTTTGGTTCAATTCCATTGTTGCAAGAGTTCAGGATGCTCTTTGATTACCTAAAACCCAAAGAACCGCTGGCCTATATGAAGGCAGGAAACCTTCCTCTTGGCTGCCAACTGACTGTTTTGAAGGCACTTGAAATTCTCTGTCACCCAAGAAAAATGGCAGCCTTCCTCCAAATCCCGGGGAAAGGGGCGGAGCTAGCTTTAATTGGGCTTTGTAAACGATGATGGACAGGAAGCAAGGACCAATGAATGCAGTCCAACCTCTAACAAGTCGCAAACACAATGCAAACCTCTAAACTCAAAGTTTGAATGCAGATGGCGCTTGCCACCGCCACACCCTCTGAATGCTTTGTGTATTCTTCTTTATGCAAGACTTACCTGACCTTCATTTCATGTCTGTGCATTGTTCGTTTTGAATAAAACATGTCGGCCCGCTCTTCTTTCTTTTTTTTTATGGTGTAGGAAGCTCTCTCTCTCTCTCCTTTTTTTCTTCATGCCTGAGGTACTGATTTTTTTCTCTTAAAACAGTAGAACAAATTGACTTGCTCTTCTCTTCCTCCTCCCCCTCTCTTGTTCTTCTTCTCCTTCCTTTCTCCTTCTTCTAGTCCTTTTCTACTTCTACTTCTTCTGATCGTCCTTCTTTTCTCCTTCTACCTTTTCTCCTTCTTTTCTCCTCTCCTCTTTCTCTTCCTGATCTTTCTTCTTTTCTTTCTCCATCTTCTCTCTTTCTTCTCTTCCTTCATTGCCTTCTCCTCCTCCTCCTAGTCCTTTTCTACTTCTACTTCTTCTGGGAGTCTTTCCCGATGCGCTGAAGGAGGCTAGAGTCCGCCCGCTGCTGAAGAAGGCGAATTTGGATCCAGCGGTGCCGGCAAACTACCGTCCGGTCTCAAACCTACCCTTCCTCGGGAAACTGATTGAACGGGCAGTAGCGATCCAATTACAGGAATTCCTGGAAACCTCAGGAAGCCTGGACCCCTGCTAATAGGGTTCCGCCGGACACGGACCGAGACCGTCCTGGTGGCCATTACGGACGACATCCGCCGCCAATTGGAGAAGGGAGGTTCGGCTATCCTGGTGCTGCTTGACCTCACCGCGGCGTTCGACACGGTGGACCATGACTTGCTGTTGCGGCGACTATCAGCCATTGGGATTCAAGGCACAGCTTTGGCCTGGTTCGATTCCTTCCTGCGGGGCCGTTCGCAGCGTGTTGAGTGGCGCAGGCCAAGCGCCCAAGAAATCCACCCTGGACTGTGGAGTCCCCCAAGGCGCCATTTTGTCACCAACGCTTTTTAACATCTACGTCCAACCCTTGGCAAGCATAGCCAGAAGTTTTGGATTGGGGTGCTACCAATATGCAGATGACACCCAGCTTCTGCTGAAGCTTGAGCCAGGTGTAACATCGGTGCCTGAGAACTTCAGACAAGGACTAGAGGCAGTGACCAGATGGCTCCGCTCATACAAACTCAAGATCAATCCATCAAAGACTGAGATTCTATGGCCGGGACGCCCAGAGCCACCCATTCCGCTGCCTCTCTTTGAGGGAGAGCCGCTGATCCCGGCCCCGTCGGTGAAGAGTCTCGGTGTGATACTAGACTCGAGACTCTCACTGGAGGCCCAGGTTGCTGCGACAAGTAAGGGAGCTTTTTCCACCTACGCCAGGCACGTCAACTGGCACCTTACCTTCCATCAGATGCGCTGGCTACTGTGGTCCATGCCACAGTGACATCACGGCTGGACTACTGTAATGCCTTTGTACGTGGGGTTGCCGCAGTCAACCACTCGTAAAATCCAGCTGGTGCAGAATGCAGCCGCCAGACTCCTCACCGGGACACCACTGAGATGCCATATCGCGCCATCTCTGCAGCGCCTGCACTGGCTGCCAGTCGAGCTCAGAGCCATCCACAAGATCCTGTCGCTTACCTTTAAGGCCCTCCATGGTGCCGGCCCAGCTTATTTAAAAGACCGCTTGTCCGAACCAGCTCATTTAAGGTCGCCGCTCAGGAAACAGGGACCTTCTCCGCATCCCAGGTGTGAGTGAGGCCCGCCTCGACACCACGAGACGGAGAGCTTTTTCCATCGCGGCCCCTGTCCTTTGGAACTTGATGCCGGCGGATCAGAGAGCTATCCGGGACATGCCCCAGTTCCTGACCGCACTGAAGACCTGGCTCTTCCGAAAGGCTTATGGCTAAGGACACCCTCCAGACTTAGCCTGAGCTACTGGAACTATTTTAATTAATCTTTTTATTCTTTTAGCTTTTAACTATTGAATTCTTTTATGTGTTTTTGTGTGTAAGTCGCCCGGAGCACTGACGTGGAGGGCGACTCATAAATAATAAAATCAATCAATCAATCAATCAATCATCCTTCTTTTCTCCTTCTACTTATTCTCCTTCTTCCCTTTCTCCTCTCCTCCTTCTCTTCCTTCTTTTCCTTCTCCATCTTCTCTCTTTCTTCTCTTTCTTCATTATCTCCTCCTAGTCCTTTTCTACTTCTACTTCTTCTGATCGTCCTACTTTTCTCCTTCTATTCTCCTTCTTTTTCTCCTCTCCTCCTTCTCTTCCTGATCTTCCTTCTTTTCCTTCTCGATCTTCTCTCCTTCTTCTCTTCCTTCATTGCCTTCTCCTCCTCCTTCTAGTCCTTTTCTACTTCTACTTCTTCTGATCGTCCTTCTTTTCTCCTTCTACTTTTTCTCCTTCTTTTTCTCCTCTCCTCTTTCTCTTCCTGATCTTTCTTCTTTTCTTTCTCCATCTTCTCTCCTTCTTCTCTTCCTTCATTGTCTCCTCCTCCTTCTAGTCCTTTTCTACTTCTACTTCTTCTGATGGTCCTTCTTTTCTCCTTCTACTTATTCTCCTTCTTCTTTTTCTCCTCTCCTCCTTCTCTTCCTGATCTTCCTTCTTTTCCTTCTCAATCTTCTCTCTTTCTTCTCTTCCTTCATTGTCTTCTCCTCTTTCTCCTCCTCCTCTTCTCCTTTTTCTCCTCTCCTCCTTCTCTTCCTGATCTTCCTTCTTTTCCTTCTCGATCTTCTCTCTTTCTTCTCTTCCTTCATTGTCTTCTCCTCTTTCGCCTCCTCCTCTTCTCCTTTTTCTTTGCTACTTATTCCCTTCCTGATCTTCCTTCTTTTCCTTCTCTTCTCCTTCTCCTCTTTTTCCTCCTTCTAACCTTGTTGCTTCTCCTTTTCGGCGGCGCCCCTGCCCCTTCCCGAATACCAGCTCCTGCCTCTGCTATTGTTGCGCGAATGGCGTATGCGCAGGGGCTCTCGACACTGCTGACTACAACGCATGCGCAATCCCCGATACTGGGTAGGAGCCAAGTGCCTCAAGCCTCGGCATCGGGGAGAAGCGCGGCATCGGTACAGCTGCTGACTACAACGCATGCGCAATCCCCGATACCGGGTAGGAGCCAAGTGCCTCAAGCCCCGGCATCGGGGAGAAGCGCAGCATCGGTACAGCTGCTGACTACAACGCACGCGCCATCCCCGATACCGGGTAGGAGCCAAGTGCCTCAACCCCCGATATCGGGGAGAAGCACGGCATCGGTACAGCTGCTGACTACAACGCATGCGCAATCCCCGATACCGGGTAGGAGCCAAGTGCCTCAAGCCCGGCATCGGGAGAAGCGCGACATCGGTACAGCTGCTGACTACAACGCATCGCAATCCCCGATACCGGTAAGAGCCAAGTGCCTCAAGCCCCGGCATCGGGAGAAGCGCGACATCGGTACAGCTGCTGACTACAACGCATCCCCGATACCGGGTAGGAGCCAGTGCCGCAATCCCGATACCGGTAGGAGCCAAGTGCCTCAAGCCCCGGCATCGGGGAGAAGCGCGCGATCGGTACAGCTGCTGACTACAACGCATGCGCAATCCCCGATACCGGTAGGAGCCAAGTGCCTCAAGCCCGGCATCGGGAGAAGCGCGGACATCGGTACAGCTGCTGACTACAACGCATGCGTTAATCCCCGCCAGTGCCTCAAGCAATCCCGATACCGGTAAGACTGGGTAGATCGGTACAGCTGCTGACTACAACGCATGCGCAATCCCCGATACCGGGTAGGAGCCAGTGCCTCAAGCCCCGGCATCGGGAGAAGCGCATCGGTACAGCTGCTGACTACAACGCATGCGCAATCCCGATACCGGGTAGGAGCCAAGGTATCGGGAGAGCCGGTACAGCTGCTGCCTCAAGCCGATACATCGGGGTAGGAGCCAATCGGGAGAAGCGCAGCATCGGTACAGCTGCTGACTACAACGCATGCGCAATCCCGCAATCCCCGATACCGGTAGGAGCCAAGTGCCTCAAGCCCCGGCATCGGGAGAAGCGCGGCATCGGTACAGCTGCTGACTACAACGCATGCGCCAGCCCCGAGACCGGGTAGGAGCCAAGTGCCTCAAGCCCCGGCATCGGGGAGAAGCGCGGCATCGGTACAGCTGCTGACTACAACGCATGCGCAATCCCCGATACCGGGTAGGAGCCAAGTGCCTCAAGCCCTGGCATCGGGGAGAAGCGCAGCATCGGTACAGCTGCCTGACTACAACGTAATCGGTACAGCTGCTGACTAATCCCCCCGATACCGGGTAGGAGCCAAGTGCCTCAAGCCCGGTATCGGGAGAAGCGCGGCATCGGTACAGCTGCTGACTACAACGCATGTTATCCCGATACCGGGTAGCGCAATCCAAGATACGGGTAGGAGCCAAGTGCCTCAAGCCCCGGCATCGGGGAGAAGCGCAGCATCGGTACAGCTGCTGACTACAACGCAGGCGCCATCCCCGATACCGGGTACGAGCCAAGTGCCTCAAGCCCCGAAGCATCGGTACAGCTGCTGACTACAACGCATGCGCAATCCCCGATACCGGTAGGAGCCAAGTGCCTCAAGCCCGGCATCGGGAGAAGCGGCATTGGTACAGCTGCTGACTACAACGCATGCGCAATCCCCCGATACCGGGTAGGAGCCAAGTGCCTCAAGCCCCAAGTGCCTCAAGCCCCCGCATCGGGGAGAAGCGCGGCATCGGTACAGCTGCTGACTACAACGCATGCGCAATCCCCGATACCGGGTAGGAGCCAAGTGCCTCAAGCCCCGGCATCGGGGAGAAGAGCGGCATCGGTACAGCTGCTGACTACAACGCATGCGCCATCCCTGATACTGGGTAGGCCCAAGTGCCTCAAGCCCGGCATCGGGAGAAGCGCGGCATCGGTACAGCTGCTGACTACAACGCATGCGCAATCCCGATACCGGGTAGGGCCAAGTGCCTCAAGCCCCGGCATCAGGGAGAAGCGCGGCATCGGTACAGCTGCTGACTACAACGCATGCGCAATCCCCGATACCGGGTAGGAGCCAAGCGCCTCAAGCCCCGGCATCGGGGAAGAGGCTCCTCCCCCCATGCTTGCATCCATAGTGCCTGCTGAGACGGAAACTCCTGTGGCGGACCTAGTGGGGCCACACCGGGAGAGCTGGGCCCTAAGGGGAACCAGCGGATGAAAGGATGTGTGCGGTAGAGGTTGGCTTGAAGGGGGCGTAATTCCAAAGTGTGGCCTAGGGCGCAGAAAGGTGTTAATCCGGGCCTGCTGGTCTTGGGAACTAAACAGGGGCAGCCCTGGTCAGGACTTGGGTGGGACACTCCCAAGTCATCCCAGGTGCTAACATAAGACCCAGATGATCCAGTTCAAAACAGATCATCTGGATTCCCTGCTGTGATCGTGTGGATTACATGGCAGTGTAGAAGGGGCCTGAGGGAAGGGACCTTCGGAGGTGAATTGACAATCTCCTTCCTCTGCAATAGAGCCAGGACCGGATTATCCATGAGGCCACCCTAGGCCATGGCCTTGGGTGGCAGCCATGGGCGGGCAGCATATCTGGACCCCAATTTTTTTAAAGGTCGATATTTCGGGCGCTTCTGCGCCTGCGCACGGAACGCCATAGGCCCTTAAGCCCTGTGACGCGGCTCTTGAAGGAAGGAAGGAGGGGCGAGTGAGGAGCAAGAAGCGGAGCGGAGGGGCGACATGTCACAGCCAGGCCTCTGATGCGTCGCCCCTCCGCTTTGCCTCTTGCTCCTCCTCACTCGCCCCTTCACTCAAGGAAGGAAGGAGGGGCGAGCGAGGAGCGGAGGGGAGCCGCGTCACAGGGCCTCTGGCTGCTGACGCGCATGCCCAACAGCGGCGCCGGGGCACGGCTTTTCCTCCTCCACCTCTCCACGCGGCTGTTTTCCGGACGCGGGAGGAGGAGGCGGCGGCAGCGGAGGGAAGCCCCGCCCTCGAGGCTGCTGCAGCGCATGTGCAGCGTTGGCTCCGGGGGTGGGGCTTCCCTTCCTCCTCCTCCTCCTCGCACTGGCGAGGAGGAAGAGGCGGAGTCGCGGGGGCAGGGCAGAGCCATGGGGCGGAGCCGTGGGGGTGGGGCGGGGCGTGGCCTAGGGCGCCAAAAAGGCTTAATCCGGGCCTGAATAGAGCAGATGTCACCTGGGATGAGTTGGTTGTCTCCCACCTGAGTCCTGGCCAAGGCGGACCCTGTTTAGTTCCTGTGATGAGGTGGTTATTTATATGTTGATCACATGTTTGTTTATGTATTTAGAAGGAGCGTTCTTTGAAAGCTGCAGAGAGTGAGCAGTAGAATGTTCGCAGCAGCAAGCTGTAAGCAGAGGCTGTTGCCATGACAACAGAGGCCACTCTGGCTTTAGAATGTTCAGTTTGAATCTGACAGTTGGAGAATATCAGTTGGCCAGCAGCTGTGAGCAGAGGTAGTTGGGAATTAGCAGTTGCTGAAGCTGCAAGCTGTCTGTAGGAACTGCACTGTGCAGTTCAGTTCTGTGTGTGGGTTTAGGGAAACCCAGGTTAAGGACAAGTGTAGTCCTAGGGTTGAGTAACCCAGTATTAAGTAGTTACTTGTGATAGTAACTGTGTAAGGGGAAGTTGAAACCCCAGTGTTACATTGTTTAAAGTTCCAAGTTTGTACCTCTTCGGAGCCATTTGAAACCACCTAAGCTTTGAGCCCATTTGTGTAAAATAAACTGTTAACATGGCGCCGGCCTTGTCCAGCCCGGCGTCCCTGGTCCCGCCCCCCCACCTTCCCTAATGGCTAGGACCACGCCCCCGGTGACCCCGGGCGTGGAGCTGCCGCCGCTACCGGTCTCGCCGCCCAAGGCTCGCGAGCTCCCCCTTGCCGCTGCGCGGGCGGCCCGTGACGGATGCGGCGGACATCGAGAGGGTCCTGGCGAGGGTTCCTGGGGAGCGGCCCCGGCGACGGGCAGGACGGCTGCCGACGGTCCCCCTGACTGTGATCAGCTCAGGCCCCGATGGGTCACCCAGGTTCGATAAACATCCAATGAAGCGGAGACGAGGTCGAGGACGGGGCAGGGGGCGGGGTCGGAGGACGTCCCTCCCCTGCTCTGTAATACCTCCCCCCCCCCACGGTGGCTGTCTCCCGGAAGGCGCCCGGAGGGCCCCGCCCCAGGACTTTCCGGAACACTGCCCGCAGGCGCGGGGCGCCTCCACTGGCGAACCCTCAATCTAGGAGGGTGGACAAGCCGCCGATAACGAGGCATGGTCCACAGGCCGGCAACGACCGACACCGCAGTGACTGTCACTGCTTAGACTTGGAGTCTCGATTTGTGGGACCCCCGGCTCCCCCATTTGATGGTCGCCCTCGATAGCTCCACCGGTTGGCTCTGCCCTTTGGCATGAGCCTGGTCTTCCCCTCCCTATCTGCTGTTGGTTACCCTGTGATGTTTTTACCCCCTGTATGTTCTGTATGTTTATTTATGTACTCTTTGTACTTTGTTGTTCAAAACCTGTTCACATTGGTGGCAGCGGTGGGATTGCCTGCCCTGCCACGTTTTAATAAAGGTGAACAGTAAACGATTGAATACTTCACAGTTCCCAAGACTGATATCGAGCAAGAAATCGGGGGTTGAAGGAAAAATGGTAGAAACATGTCCCTGTCCTAACAGATAACCTTGGCTGGAGGTGCCAGCCCAATCTCTCTTTCCCCCATTAAGGGTAGGCATAGGCCCATGTTCTCACTCTCTCGCTCTCTGTCTCGGAAATGTTGCCTGCCAGGGTGAAAAATGAGGCCAATTAGGAGGCAGTCAGCAGCCTGGGCCAGGCACACGCTTCGGCATCTCCCAGGTTTGGGAGCAACAGCAGCGCCAGTCATTTATCCTGCTCCTGTTCCTTGGCCCTGTGGCACGGATCCGGTGTGGCAGCAGGCGCTGTTGTGGCTTAGCAAACAGAAGCAGCGGCCGCTGCCTCTCTCTGGAAATGCCACAGGAAATTAATCCTGAGATTGATAAGACAGCGTCAGCAAGTGTGTGTGTGTGTGTGTGTGTGTGATATCAGAGGTGACACCCTTTATCTTAGGCTCTGTAGAACAGTGTTTCCCAACCAATGTGCCGTGGCACACTAGTGTGCTGTGAGCGATCATCAGGTGTGCCGTGGAAAATTGGAACCCTTTCAGTACTTTCTGTTGGTAATGAGAGTTCAATATGCCAAGTTTGGTTCAATTCCATTGTTGCAAGAGTTCAGGGTGCTCTTTGATTGTGTGTTAACTATAAATCCCAGAAACTGTAACTTCCAAATGTCAAGGTCTATTTTCCCCAAACTCCATCTGTGTTCACATTTGGGCATATTGAGTATTCATGCCAAGTTTGGTCCTGATCCAACATTGTTTGAGTCCACAGTGCTCTCTGGATATAGGTGAACTACAACTCTAAAACTCAAGGTCAATGCCCACCAAACTGTTATAGTATTTTCTCTTGGTTATGGGAATTCTGTGTGGGAAGTTTGTGTCTTTCTGCCATTCCTACCAGGATATCTATGTTGTGTTCATCGAAACCGGCCCAGGTTTCACACTGAGTGTATAAATACATTTAAAAACATATTAACTATATGTATGACTATGTTAGAGTGCCATTTTGTGTCATTTTGGTTGGTGTGCCCCAGGATTTTGTATATGTAAAAAATGTGCCGCGGCTCAAAAAAGGTTGAAAAACACTGCTGTAGAAGACAGTTTAAAATCAAGGGATTCATAGTTTTCCCAAGAACACCAGGATGGAAGTGATCCCATAATCCCCTATCTGCCCCCCACGTGGGAACCTAAGGCTCTTCCCATGGCCCCATGGTCCCACGCGACAATGCTCCTGTAACCCACACTTTATGAATACACCCAGTTATTTTCCTTTTGCATTACTCTTATGGACTTTTGCTCATTCCCAAAGACCTTTTCCTTTCTGTCTAGGAACCCTTTCTCTTGGGCTATCTTTTATGAATCTAATAAACTGTGCATCTTTCTGGTGGGTAGGCTGGGGCGATCAGAGTGGTATATTTCTCCCCATAATCCCCAATGTATCTCCCTTCATGTTTTCCCCATGTATGTAATTTTAAAAATATGAAAGTGCCACTGTTTACCTTTAGCCAGCTCTTTGGGCGAGGCTTGCCAGCTACATTCCTGAAGCCTTGATTTAATCACCCATTCACAAATTTTGCTGTCCTTGAGCAAGCAGGGATCACCAGCATTGAGGCCATGCTATTGAGCTGGGCTGTCCAACTTCTACCGGCCCAGGGGCCTGAATTCCGGTCACTAATTACCTGCCCCCCGCCCCCTGGCTGCCCCCCGCCCCCTGGCTCCGCCCCCGGCTCTGCCCTCTCCCCTTATTTTAATTTAATATTAAATATATTTAATTCCATCCTCCCCTCTCCCCTTATTTTAATTTAATATTAAATATATTTAATTCCATCCTCCCTCTCCCCTTATTTTAATTTAATATTAAATATATTTAATTCCATCCTCCCCTCCCCCCTGATTTTAATGTATCCCATCTCCCCTTATTTCATCTTTAAATATATTAAAATTTATATTTAATACATGAGGGGAGATGGGGGGAGGGAACGAGGAGCCCCCTGAGGAGCCCCCTGCTTCGGCCTACCTTTTCCAAACACGCAGGAATCTAGGAGTACCCGGACGACGAGAGAGGCGACGACCGACTGAGCCGAAGAAGGTCCTAATCGCGTCTGTGGGCCTCAGCGATCCAGTAGTAGAGTAGCCGAAGAGTATCGCGAGAATACGCAATCCACACGGGATTTCGCTGTCAACGCCGGCGTGATCTCGCGGTGACAGCGAAATCCCGTGTGGATTGCGTATTCTCGCGATACTTGCTCCGAACCCGGAAGTAGGTATTTTATTTATTTTTTTATTATTTTATTTTTCAATTTTTATTTTTTATTAAAAAGCTTAGGGGGCCGTAGGGAAGGGGCTGGGGGGCCGTATACGGGCCCCGGGCCGCCAGTAGGACAGCCCTGCTATTGAGAACACAGCTGCGCCTCTAGGATGGAGGACCACCGCCTCCCAAAGATACTACTCTATGGTGAACTCGCCACGGGTCAGCGCAAGAGAGGTGCCCCAAAAAAAAGAGAGATAAGGACTCCCTGAAATAACATCTCAGGCTCGGCCAGATTGATCACCAACAGTGGTCCACCCTGGCCTCACATCGGGAGGCGTGGAGACGCACTCTCCACAATGTTGTGGCCTCTTCTGAGAAGACACGCCGAATGGGTCTCGAAGAGAAACGACAACGCAGAAAGAACCGCAACTGGGAAACAACGTCACCCAAGGAGACTTTCTGCTGTGCTTTCTGCAACCAGACTTGCCTATCTCAGATTGGCCATTTTAGTCCTCAACGCGCTTGTAAAAAGCGTTGGATGAGTCCTTCTCTTCTGATGCGCAGCCTGGCTTCTTGACTCCCAGTTTTGGAGGAAAGAGGCCAGATATAAAAACGATGGCGATAAATAGCGTAAACAAACCCATACAGGTCACAATGGAGTTGCAATATTTAGTAACTCCTTTAGTTTTTGTTGTTAAACAAGGTTGTGTTCTTCCACCAACCCTATTTACAATCCTCTTCAGCATGATGCTACAAAGGGCCACGGCAGACCTCGAAGAAGAAGACGGCGTATATATACTCTACTGTACTGATGGTAGCTTGTTCAACTTAAGCCGTCTGAGGCCTTGCAATAAGACTCTAAACTATCTAGCCCTGTAGCGTCTAACATCCTGCTTTGCAGCAGCTGCAGAGCTGTTTGGGCTGGAAATCAGCCTGAAGAAAACGGAAGTCCTCTACCAGCCCGCACCACAGGAAGAACACCATCATCCCCACGTCAGCATAAGTCCGTTCAGCAGTTCACCTGCCTGGGAAGCATCATCTCTTCAGACGCCAAGGTTGACAAAGAGATAGATCACGGATTAGCAAAGGCATAGAGTGCATTCGGAAGGCTTCACAAAAGAATCTGGAGCAACAAGCACCTGAGGCACAGCACCAAAATCAGTGTGTACAGAGCTATCGTACTGTCTATTCTCCTCTATGGGTCTGAAACATGGGTCACCAATCGCCAACACCTACAACTCCTTGAACGCTTTCATCAGCACTGTCTTCGCACAATCCTAAATATACACTGGACCGACTATGTGACGAATGTTGCTGTCCTTGAGCAAGCAGGGATCACCAGCGTTGAGGCCATGCTATTGAGAACACAGCTGTGCTGGGCAGGACACGTCTCTAGGATGGAGGACCACCGCCTCCCAAAGATATTACTCTACGGTGAACTCTCCACGGGTCAGCTCAAGAGAGGCGCCCCCAAAGAGATATAAGGACTCCCTGAAACAACATCTCAGGCTCGGCCAGATTGATCGCCAATGGTCCACCCCTTTCACATCGGGAGGCATGGAGTAGCACTGTCCACAATGCTGCGGCCTCTTCTGAGAAGACACGCCGAATGGGTCTCAAAGAGAAACGACAACGCAGAAAGAACCGCAACTTGGAAACAACGTCACCCAAGGAGACTTTCTGCTGTGCTTTCTGCAACCAAACTTGCCTATCTCAGATTGGCCTTTTTAGCCATCATCTCTCGGCATTACTCGCGAACGAAGATTCAGGAAGGACTCATCCCACGCTTTTTACAAGCGCGTTGATGACTAAAAAGGCCAATCTGAGATAGGCAAGTTCGGTTGCAGAAAGCGCAGCAGAAAGTCTCCTTTGGGTGATGTTTTTCCAAGTTGCGGTTCTTTCTGCGTTGTCGTTTCTCTTCGAGACCCATTCGCGTGTCTTCTCGAAAGAGGCCGCAACATTGTGGATAGTGCTTCTCCATGCCTCCCGATGTGAGGCCAGGGTGGACCATTGTTGGTGATCAATCTGGCCAAGCCTGAGTTGTTGTTTCAGGGAGTCCTTATATCTCTTTTGGGGGCGCTCTTGCGCTGACCCGTGGCGAGTTCACCGTAGAGTAGTATCTTTGGGAGGCGGTGGTCCTCCATCCTAGAGACGTGTCCTGCCCAGCGCAGCTGTGTTCTCACAGCATGGCCTCAATGCTGGTGATCCCTGCTTGCTCAAGGACAGCAACATTCGTCACATAGTCGGTCCAGTGTATATTTAGGATTGTGCGAAGACAGCGCTGATGAAAGCGCCGAGGAGTCGAGGTGTTGGCGATAGGTGACCCATGTTTCAGACCCATAGAGGAGAATGGACAGTATGATAGCTCTGTACACACTGATTTTGGTGCTTTGTCTCAGGTGCTTGTTGCTCCAGACTCTTTTGTGAAGCCTTCCGAATGCACTATATGCCTTTGATAATCTGTGATCTATCTCTTTGTCAATCTTGGCGTCTGAAGAGATGATGCTTCCCAGGTAGGTGAACTGCTGAACGGACTTAAGCACAGATGTGCCTATGCTGACGTGAGGATGGTGGTGTTCTTCCTGTGGTGCGGGCTGGTAGAGGACTTCTGTTTTCTTCAGGCTGACTTCCAGCCCAAACAGCTCTGCAGCTGTTGCAAAGCAGGATGTGAGGCGCTGCAGGGCTGCTTCTGATTGGGCGACAAGGGCAGCATCGTCAGCAAAAAGTAGCTCACGGACTAGATAGTTTAGAGTCTTAGTGCGAGCCCTCAGACGGCTTAAGTTGAACAAGCTACCATCAGTACGATAGCGTATATATATGCCGTCTTCTTCTTGTAGGTCTGCCATAGCCCTTTGGAGCATCATGCTGAAGAAGATTGTAAATAGGGTTGGTGCAAGAACACAACCTTGTTACACTCCATTAGTTATGAGAAAGGGCTCCGAGAGAGCATCGCCATATCTGACTTGACCGCGCTGGCCCTCATGTAACAGGAGGTAAAAGCCCTCATGTAACGGGCTTGTAAAAGTGGGATGAGTCCTTCCTGAATCTTCGTTTGTATGTGTCCTGCCTTTGCTCACCAAGGGTTTCGATCCCTCTTTTTGGGCGCTAGGGCTCTCGCCTCTTATGAGCAGAGCCAACCCAAATTCTGCTCGGTAACATGCGTGTGTGTGTGTGTGTGTGCAAAGTTTCTGCAAGAAAGCCAGGCAATCGGCACGGATGGGGTGCCTTTTCCAGCAACGAGACCTCAGAGTCACGGCCTAGGAAGCTCAGAAGCAAATAGCGGGGGAACACAGGGCGAGGGAGCTGCTTTGCAAAGGATGTGCGCACCGGGGCATCATAAGCAGTTAAGTCAAGGGATTATATTGGAAACGGGAAATCCTTGGGCCGGATTTCAGAGTTGGAAAGTGAGAAAAGTGGCTTATTTCGGTGCCAAAGAGGCCGCGACGTGTTGCATGCCATCTGTGCAAAGCCAAGTAAGCTTGGCATTAGTAAAAAGGGGGAGGGGGGGGAATTGAAGTTTCTAGGGACCGCTTGAAAACTTCTTGCAAAACGTACTTGAGGATTTTTTTTGTAAAAACCAGACTCTACTTTTCTTGAGGTGAGAGGAACCAGTAAGAAAACTACCTCTCCCAAAAGGAGGAGATGCTGAAAGCAGCCGCCGCTTTATTACTTTATGCCAGTGTTTTTAAACATTTTTTTGAGCTGCAGCACACTGTTTACATTGACAAAATCCTGGGGCACACCACCAACCAAAATGACACCAAATGACACTCTAACACAGTCATACATATAGTTAATATGTTTTTGAATGTATTTATACACTCAGTGTGAAACCTGGGCCTGTTTCGATGAACACAACATAGATATCCTGGCAGGAATGGCAGAAAGACACACACACACACAAAACATACTAATACTAACCCAAAATGACACAAAATGACACTCTAACACAGTCATACATATAGTTAATATGTTTTTGAATGTATTTATACACTCAGTGTGAAACCTGGGCCTGTTTCAATGAACACAACATAGATATCCTGGCAGGAATGGCAGAAAGACACACACACACACAAAACATACTAATACTAACCCAAAAAGACACAAACTGACACACTAACACAGTAATACATAAAGTTAATATGCTTTTTAATGTATTTATACACTCAGTGTGAAACCTGGGCCTGTTTCAATGAACACAACATAGATATCCTGGCAGGAGTGGCAGAAAGACACAAATTTCCACACAGAACTCCCATAACCAAGAGAAAATACTATAAGAGTTTGGTGGGCATTGACCTTGAGTTTTGGAGTTGTAGTTCACCATATCCAGAGAGCACTGTGGACTCAAACAATGTTGGATCAGGACCAAACTTGGCATGAATACTCAATATGCCCAAATGTGAACACAGATGGAGTTTGGGAAAATAGACCTTGACAGTGCTCTCAATTCCCAAGCAATTCCCAACAGAAAGTACTGAAAGGGTTTGCTTGGGAATTGAGAGCACTGTCAAGGGCTATGTTCCCCAAACTCCATCTGTGTTCACATTTCGGCATATTGAGTATTCATGCCAAGTTTGGTCCTGATCCAACATTGTTTCCGTCCACAGTGCTCTCAGGGTGTAGGTGAACTACAACTTCCAAACTCAAGGTCAATTCCCTAGCAAACCCTTTCAGTACTTTCTGTTGGTAAGGAGAGTTCAATAGGCCAAGTTTGGTTCAATTCCATTGTTGCAAGAGTTCAGGATGCTCTTTGTTTGTGTGTTCACTATAAATCCCAGAAACTGTAACTCCCAAATGTCAAGGTCTATTTTCCCCCAAACTCCATCTGTGTTCACATTTGGGCATATTGAGTATTCATGCCAAGTTTGGTCCTGATCCAACATTGTCTGAGTCCACAGTGCTCTCTGGATATAGGTGAACTACAACTCCAAAACCCAAGGTCAATGCCCACCAAACTCTTACAGTATTTTCTCTTGGTTATGGGAGTTCTGTGTGGGAAGTTTGTGTCTTTCTGCCATTCCTGCCAGGATATCTATGTTGTGTTCATTGAAACAGGCCCAGGTTTCACACTGAGTGTACAAATACATTCAAAAACATATTAACTATATGTATGACTGTGTTAGAGTGTCATTTTGTGTTATTTTGGGTTAGTATTAGTATAAGAGCATAAGAAGAGCCATGCTGAATCGGACCTCAGCCCATCTAGTCCAGCATTCTGTGTCACACAGTGGCCCACCAGTTGTACACGGGGATCTCGAGCAGAAGGGAGGGCAAAACCCTGACCTGCTCCCCGACCCCCACAACCAGGACCCGGGGAAATCCTGCCTACCTCAACCAACTCCGAGGTGGCACTTGAATGTCCTTTTCAGTAACTAAATTTTGTGTTATTTTGGGTTAGTATTAGTATGTTTTGTGTGTGTGTGTCTTTCTGCCATTCCTGCCAGGATATCTATGTTGTGTTCATCGAAACAGGCCCAGGTTTCACACTGCGTGTATAAATACATTCAAAAACATATTAGCTATATGTATGACTGTGTTAGAGTGTCATTTTGTGTCATTTTGGTTGGTGGTGTGCCCCAGGATTTGGTACATGTAAAAAATGTGCCGCGGCTCAAAAAAAGGTTGAAAAACACTGGTTTAAAGGGCCCAGCGATGCATCGAATGTAGGATTGTTTCTAATTTTAGGGAATTGCCCACCGTCTAGGAAGACGTAAACTGTCCGCCTTGATGTGGCGTTGTTTTCCTGCTTCGGGCCTGTGCAAGTCCCAAAGATAGCACCGCTTTTTGTCAGTCAAAACATTAATTTAGCTCCTCGGAGGACGGCGCGGTATAGATTGCGTAAATAAATAATAAGCCGAGCTCTAATGGACTTCTCCTCCCCACCGTGGGATTGGGAAACCTAATTTATCTTCACGCTTATCGAGTTAAGATCTATTAGGCTCCTTGGCATCGCTCTCTGCCCGGGACAAAGACCCGGCCCCGGTTGAACGGCCCCAGGAAGATGCTTCGGAGGGACCATCTCCCGTTGCCATGGCGATGACTTTGCCACCGCCATAAAAATAAGGAAACAAGAAAGGCAACCATGTCGCTGTCGGGGAACACAGGAGGGCTTGGTTGCGTAAGAGCAAGGCTTGGCTTCCTTGGCGATGGCGGTGGCTCTTTTTCCAGAGCAAGGTCACAAACGACGGCAGAGCTGCAGAAGGCGGCACCTGGTTACGGCACAAGCGATGCTCTCGGGCTTCCAAAAATAAAACGAGGTGGAGGAGCCACACTGTGGAACGAATGCAGTTTGACACCACTTTTAACCGCCACGGCTCAAGAGTACGGAGTCCTGGGAGTTGTAGTTTGAGTTGAGAAGCCAGCAGGCTTTCGTTTACTAAATATCCATCCCCAGGTCTCTCGGCATTACTTCGCGAACGAAGATTCTTCGGAGGGACTCATCCCACGCTTTTTTTACAAGCGTGTTGATGACTAAAAAGGCCAATCTGAGATAGGCAAGTCCAGTTGCAGAAAGCACAGCAGAAAGTCTCCTTGGGTGACGTTTCCAAGTTGCGGTTCTTTCTGCGTTGTCGTTTCTCTTCGAGACCCGTTCGGCGTGACTTCTCGAAAGAGGCTGCAGCATTGTGGATAGTGCGTCTCCATGTCTCCATGTGAGGCCAGGGTGGACCATTCTTGGTGATCAATCTGGCCAAGCCTGAGATGCTGTTTCAGGGAGTCCTTATATCTTTTGGGGGAGGGGGGCTCTCTTGCGCTGACCCGTGGCGAGTTCACCATAGAGTAGTATCTTAGGGAGGCGGTGGTCCTCCATCTTAGAGACGTGCCCTGCCCAGCACAGCTGTGTTCTCAATAGCATGGCCTCAATGCTGGTGATCCCTGTTTGCTCAAGGACAGCAACATTTGTGAATGGGTGATTAAATCAAGGCATCAGGAATATAGCTGGCAAGCCTCGCCCAAAGAGCTGGTGATCCCTGCTTGCTCAAGGACAGCAACATTCGTCACAAGGTCAGTCCAGTGTATATTTAGGATTGTGCGAAGACAGCGCTGATGAAAGCGTTCGAGGAGTCGTAGGTGTTGGCGATAGGTGACCCATGTTTCAGACCCATAGAGGAGAATAGTCAGTACGATAGCTCTGTACACACTGATTTTGGTGCTTTGCCTCAGGTGCTTGTTGCTCCAGACTCTTTTGTGAAGCCTTCTGAATGCACTCTATGCCTTTGCTAATCTGTGATCTATCTCTTTGTAAATCTTGGCGTCTGAAGAGATGATGCTTCCCAGGTAGGTGAACTGCTGAACGGACTTAAGCACAGATTTGCCTCTGCTGACGTGGGGATGATGGTGTTCTTCCTGTGGTGCAGGCTGGTAGAGGACTTCCATTTTTTTCAGGCTGACTTCCAGCCCAAACAGCTCTGCAGCTGTTGCAAAGCAGGATGTCAGGCGCTGCAGATCTACTTCTGAATGGGTGACAAGGGCAGCATCGTCAGCAAAAAGCAGCTCACGGTTTACAGTCTTAGTGCGAGCCCTCAGACGGCTTAAGTTGAACAAGCTACCATCAGTACGATAGCACCTCCCCAGGTGCATCTACACCAACCTGAGGGTCGAGACCCTGGTGGGAGGGTTGTGAGGGGGTTTCAGAGGGGTCTCCAAAGGCCCAATTGGTGGGGTTCAGAATCCTCTTTGATTGTAGGTGAACTATGAATCCCAGCAACTACAACTCCCAAATGTCAAGATCTATTCCCCCCTCCCCCCCAAACTCCACCAGTGTTCACATTTGGGCATATTGAGTATTCATGCCAATTTTGGTCCAGAACTATCACTGTTTGTGTCCACAATGCTCTCTGGATGTAGAGAGAGCATCTCTTTGATTGTAGTTGAACTATAAAATCCCAGCAACTACAACTCCCAAATGACAAAATCAATCCCCCCAGCCCCACCTGTCATGATCCAGACCACCTTAAGAAGCCAGGCACAGTAAGGTTAGCAGTTAGAGTTTATTGACAAGAGTCCCAAACTTCCTCACAGTGACTCAAATGAGCCTAGAGACACACCAAGCTGATAGGGAAATCCAACACAAGGAAAATGCCCAGTTCAGACTTCTTAACAGAAAAAAGGGTGAGAGAGTGTGCTCAACCAGTTCACGGTCACAACCAGCCAGGCAGAATTCAAACAGAGTAGAAGCGTCAAACAGTTCTATAGTCAAGCCAGGAGCAATGCAGACGGTGTAGAAGAGTCGAAACAGTCCTTTAGTCTAGGCAGGAGGAATGCAAACGAAGCAGCGAAGTCAGGTCAGTCCGGAATCCAAAACGAAGGAGCAGCAGAATCTAGCATAGAAGGGATTTAAGGTGGTGCAGCCGAGGACAGGATACAAAGATGCGGAAACCCACGAAATACAATACCAATATCCAGAATTCCACATGCACAGGTCAATTCCCAAGCAAACCCTTTCATTCAGGATGCTCTTTGATTGTGTGTTAACTATAAATCCCAGAAACTGTAACTCCCAAATGTCAAGGTCTATTTTCCCCAAACTCCATCTGTGTTCACATTTGGGCATATTGAGTATTCATTTATTTATTTATTTTTATTTATTTATGGCATTTTACCCCGCTCTTCTCAACCCCCGAGGGGGGACTCAGAGCGGCTTCCAAAAGGCATAATTTGATGCCTACATCACAATTGCAGTATAAAACACAATATAAAACCCTCCAGCATTTGACACTAAAATACATTAAAATATAATTATATTCACACATCTTATGCATTCATGCCAAGTTTGGTCCTGATCGAACATTGTTTGAGTGCACAGTACTCTCTGGATATAGGTGAACTACAACTCCAAAACCCAAGGTCAATGCCCACCAAACTCTTATAGTATTTTCTCTTGGTTATGGGCGTTCTGTGTGGGAAGTTTGTGTCTTTCTGCCATTCTTGCCAGGATATCTATGTTGTGTTCATTGAAACAGGTCCAGGTTTCACACTGAGTGTACAAATACATTTACAAACATATTAACTATATGTATTACTGTGTTAGACTGTCATTTTGTGTTATTTTGGGTTAGTATTAGTATGTTTTGTGTGTGTGTGTGTGTGTCTTTCTGCCATTCCTGCCAGGATATCTATGTTGTGTTCATTGAAACAGGCCCAGGTTTCACACTGAGTGTACAAATACATTTACAAACATATTAACTATATGTATTACTGTGTTAGAGTGTCATTTTGGGTTAGTATTAGTATGTTTTGTGTGTGTGTGTGTGTGTGTGTGTGTGTGTCTTTCTGCCATTCCTGCCAGGATATCTATGTTGTGTTCATTGAAACAGGCCCAGGTTTCACACCGAGTGTACAAATACATTTACAAACATATTAACTATATGTATTACTGTGTTAGACTGTCATTTTGTGTTATTTTGGGTTAGTATTAGTATGTTTTTGTTTGTGTGTGTGTGTCTTTCTGCCATTCCTGCCAGGATATCTGTGTCGTGTTCATCGAAACAAGCCCAGGTTTCACACTGAGTGTACAAATACATTTAAAACATATTAACTATATGTATGACTGTGTTAGAGTGTCATTTTGGGTTAGTATTAGTATGTTCTGCCATTCCTGCCAGGATATCTATGTTGTGTTCATTGAAACAGGCCCAGGTTTCACACCGAGTGTACAAATACATTTACAAACATATTAACGATATGTATGACTGTGTTAGACTGTCATTTTGTGTTATTTTGGGTTAGTATTAGTATGTTTTGTGTGTGTGTGTGTCTTTCTGCCATTCCTGCCAGGATATCTTTGTTGTGTTCATCGAAACAGGCCCAGGTTTCACACCGAGTGTACAAATACATTTACAAACATATTAACTATATGTATGACTGTGTTAGACTGTCATTTTGTGTTATTTTGGGTTAGTATTAGTATGTTGTTGTGTGTGTGTGTGTGTGTCTTTCTGCCATTCCTGCCAGGATATCTATGTTGTGTTCATTGAAACAGGCCCAGGTTTCACACTGAGTGTACAAATACATTTACAAACATATTAACTATATGTATGACTGTGTTAGACTGTCATTTTGTGTTATTTTGGGTTAGTATTAGTATGTTTTGTGTGTGTGTGTCTTTCTGCCATTCCTGCCAGGATATCTTTGTTGTGTTCATCGAAACAGGGCCAGGTTTCACACTGAGTGTACAAATACATTTACAAACATATTAACTATATGTATTACTGTGTTAGAGTGTCATTTTGTGTCATTGTGGTTGGTGGTGTGCCCCAGGATTTGGTAAATGTAAAAAATGTGCAGCGGCTCAAAAAAGGTTGAAAAACACTGGCCTAGGGCGCCAAAAGGGGTTAATCCGAGCCTGAACATGAGGGACTGTATGAAGGGGTCGCGGCACGAGGAAGGTGGAGAAACACTGCACGACACGGTCCGCCATTCCATCAGCAAACATTTGGAGCCTCATCTATTCGTTTACTACCATTGTGTAATCACTTTTGGGCTGAGCTGAATCTAAAATCAATGCTTTTGACTTCTTTTTTATTCCTTTGGTTTGGCATATTTATAGCCACAAATACAGGCACCATTTACGGGGGGGAAGGCAATGCGGTCTCTTGGTTTTTGTGTGCTGGTTCCCTCGTGTTTTTTTCTTAAGCCCACTGGGGAGAGAACCACCATCCTTCGCCTCCGTACCTTTTACCATAATGAATAACAGGCCCAGAAATAGTGTCCTGGTCTGTCTTCTTCGTTTCTCTTCCCCGTCTCGAACTTGGCAGGATCCATGGTTTTGCTTTTAAATAAATTGGTCTGGCTGAAGGCATATTCCATTAACCGCTACAGCACATCAAGAGGCTTGTAAATATTGATAGGGCCTTCGTGTTAGTTGCGGGGATTCTTTGGGTGATCAAGAAAAAAATTGGTTCAAAACTCGTTTCGGATGTAGCGGGTGCGGGCGATTCGATTCTCAAATGATTTCCTAAATTTTCTGGGGAAAAAAGCTTTGAATTTTCTGAATTTTCCGAAATTTCGGAATCGCTTTGTTAATGGCGTCCGCAATTGTGCAATGCACCAAAACCTGCAAAGAACCTTAGTCTGACCTTAGTCTGACACAGGAGGGAAGAAATCCGCATCCAAATTGGGTTAAACAAGGCTCTCTTGTGTGATTTTTGTTGTATATAAGCTCCTAAGCACGACAGCTCTCATCTATTATATAAATGGGTTCACGTCATGTGATGTATACCTCAAACAAAGAAACCATACAACGCAGAAACACAATACTTGCCAACAGAAATAGGCCTCAAGCAAGGTACGTTTGTAGCAAAGAAACTTTCCCCAAAACCTAAAAGGCCCCCAACACAACGAGTAAAAATAAAAACTACATTTCCCCGTATCCTCCAGGGCAGCCACCGACTCACCCAGCCTCTACATTCTGAACAACATGATTGGCTGCCAATAAAGACGGATTTGCATAACTGCTGTAACCATAGCAACGCTGGCAAGAGCCATCCAAGGCTAGGATAGAATGCTGAGAGATTTCAGTTGGTGTTTGAGGGTTAAACTGCCAAAACCAAACTCTGAGGGAGCAATTCTCCAGCAAATTCCTACCCACACAACACAACACAACTTCCAATCACAACCCATCCCACCAACCTTACGGGACCCCGTACACACAACACCTACAAACACCACAAACTAAAACCATTCCTTCCTTCCACACAGACATAAACTGACCCAAAAGACAAGCCATGCCTTATAAAAATAACAGCATCGGACGACACACTCACAGCGCTACATACATCAAACAAAAAAGGGCAGAACAAACGCCAGAACAGAAACACACTGCGCAGCAGAGACACAGACAACAGGTCACTGCACGACGCACAGCTGAGAACCAAATGCAAAGAACTGCACGACAAGAAGAAGCGCGCAGCCAGGAACAACAAAGACGCAGAAATGCAACACAACAGCAGCGCAAGGAGCGCAGAAACACGACGTCGCAACACAGAAAACAAACTTCAAAAACACCACAACCAATTCCACCGCCTAGCCTTCAGATACAACGCTGCAGAAGACTACAGCATGGTGGCAGAGGCCGACATTGGCACCCTAACGCACATCTGCACACACTGCAAAGCCCTGAAATACCCAGCAGAAACACCAGGAATGTGCTGCCTAGCCGGTAAAGTCTCTCTACCACCACTTGCCACTCCTCCACAACCACTACAGACTTTGCTGAGTGGACACACTCCAGAATCAAAACACTTCCTCCGCTATAGAAGACAATACAACTCATGCTTCCAGATGACATCACTTGGAGCACACATAGAAAGTGCGCAATTCATGCCTACATGACCCCACCAAGACCGTAAGTAACATCATTTCCAACCCTTACATCTCGCATCTCCTAAATAGGGCACAGCAACGCGTGCCGGGTACAGCTAGTTTTATATATATAGACTAGCTGACCCGGCCACGTGTTGCTGTGGGATTTTTAAAACTTGGGGATTGTGTGTGTAGTTATGTATACGTGTATATGTGTATGTGTGTATATGTGTGTACTTATGTATATGTGTGTTTGTATATGTATGTGCGTGTATATGTGTTGATGTGTGTAAGTACAGGTGTGTTTATATATGTGTGTATGTGTGTATTTGTATATTTTTGTGTGTGTATATATATGTGTGTGTGTGTGTTTCTGTGTTCCTTTCTTCTCCCCTCTTTCCTTCCTTCCTTCCTTCCTTCGTTCTATCCTTTCCTTCCTTTCCCCTCCCCTCCTTCCTGCTATCCTTCATTTTTCCTTCCTTTCTTCTCCCCTCCTTCCTTCCATCCATTCTTCCTTCTATCCTTCCTTTCATTTCTTCTCCCCTCCTTCCCTCCTGCCCTGCCTTCTTTCCTTTCCCTCCTTCCTGCCATTCTTCCCCTTTCTGTATCAGTCCTTGCTCCCCTTGTCTCAGTCCCTCCATTCCTTTCCCTACCTTTCCCTACCACCACCAACATTCCGACTCTCTGAACTTCCAGGGGGGCCCCAGCCTACATTCTAACTGAGGGAGTATTTGCATAATGTCTCTAATTGGTCAGCTCCACTAACATTCTGACGCTGTAAACTGCCAGAGGGAGGTGGTGTGGGGGATCATGGGAGTTGTAGTCCATAATGTTTTTTGAATTTTTGGCCATTGGCTCTTCTTTGGGTGGGTGGGGGGTGTTTTGGTAAGCATACCTCGTAGGGTTTTCTGGGTATGTGGGCTGTTTTTGTGTTTCTGCCTTGTGTGGTTTCTTTGTTTATAAGACAGGACCCATGACATGGAGGATTTTATATATATAGATAATGTCCAGAGTGGGAGAAAGAACTCTTGTATGTTCGAGGCAAGAGTGAATGTTGCCATTGGCGAGCTTGATTAGCATTGAATGGCCTTGTAGCTTCAAAGCCTGGCTGATTGCTGCCTGGGGGAATCCTTTGCTAGGAGGTGTTAGTTGGCCCTGATTGTTTCATGTCAGAAATTCCCCTGTTTTCTGAGTGTTACTCTTTACTTAAATACTTAAAAAAAAATTTAAAAAAAATTTAAAAATTATTTTTTACTTAATTTTTTAAATTTTTAATATTTAATATTTATAATGTTTTAATACTGGGTAATAAGTCTTGTCTGTTTGAGGTAAGTATGAATGTTGCCATTGGCCACCTTAATTAGCATTGAATGACCTTGCCACCATATCAGACAACAAAGAGAAGCCATTGACACCCACGAGCACATGGACAATTTCAACAGAAAGGAAGAAACCATGAAAACGAACCTCTAAAATCAGGACAATAAACAAAGAGCAAGACTCAAAAAGCAGGGGAATTCCAGGCAGGAAACAACCAGGGTCAGCTAACCACCTCCCAACAAAGGATTCCCCCAGGGAGGAAGCAGAGAGGCTTTGAAGCTGAAAGGCCATTCAATGCTAATCAAGGTGATTAATTGCAACATTCAGCCGGGAGGCTGTAAGGAGTTGTGGGAGTTGAAGAAGTCCAAAACACCTGGAGTGCCGAAGTTTGCCCATGCCAGATCTAGAGACTATGGAGGATAATATAGGGATAGTGGGAGGTAATCCAGAATAGCAACCCTTTTAGTCAATCTAAATATATAAAAAAGGAGATGTCGTCGTTAGGCTGAAGTAAACAAAAGAACCAATGACTGGAATCACACCAAATTTGGCAACATAACATCTCACAATGCAAGGTGTGACCAACCATAATTAAAAAAACAAAAATAACTAAACATAACTTACAAATCCTAAAAATTCACTGCACAAGCATACAGGGACCGGGGGGTGGGAGAGCTCCTACATCAGCGGTTCTCAACCTTTCCGAGGGCTTGCGACGCCACTTCCTTTGGCCTCGCCTCCTTCGCCTCCCTGTAATGGCTGCTGGGCCCCTGGGGGCAACGCAGGAGGGCCCAGGCCCGGCGGGGAGGCGAATCTGGGGGTGAGAAGGAGGAGGAGGAAGAAGAAGAAGAAGAGGAGGCCATGCCCCCTGTACAACAAGGCCTGTACTTCAATTTGGTGGAAGCCTTGAAGAACGAGAGGTGCACGGGGCAGCAGCACCAAGACCTGCCGTCGTCCCTCTCCTCTGGGCTCTTCTTCCTCCTCCTCCTCTCCGTTTGGCCTCTGCAAACAGAGAGGGAGAGGAGGAAGACCCTGGAGGGGAAGAAGGAAGGCAGGCCTCAGTGCTGGTATCTTACCCCACGCTCCTCTTGCTGCCTTTCGAGGCCTCCGCTTCTGGCGGAAGCCTCGAAGAGCAGCGAGAGGTGCGTGGGGCAAACTATGCCACAGCAATGCGTGGCCGGGTACAGCTAGTCATAATAATAATAATAATAAGAAGAAGAAGAAGAAGAAGGAGAAGCAGCTATTTTTGTATTTTCCACTCAGTCTGCAGCAACTAAAAGGGAAAAGTGGGAGGAGGGCAGAGAAACCAGGACATTTTCAAAGCGGCTGAACAAGTGGGATGGCAGCGCATTAATTATTATTGTCCTTGCCAAATTGGGGCAACTGGATGTAAATATACTATTAAACCTTAATTTAAGGTTACTGCTATTTATTTATTTATTTACTAGCTGTACCCGGCACGCGTTGCTGTGCCCTATTTAGGAGATGCGAGAAAGTCTGAGTATGTAAGGGTTGGAATTGTTGTTAGTTATGGTGTTGTTGGGGCCCTGGCTGTGTCGTTGTGGGTTGTTCTGGTGGGTGGGATGTTGGAGTCCTGTGGAGTTGTTGTTGTGTGGTGTTGCTGGCGTTCTGCATAGCTTGTGGATATACAATGTTTTTTGTATTTCCGTCTGCTGTGTTGATGTAGAGGTTGATGCTTGTGTGGTTTTGGGGTACTTTGGAAGTGAGTGGAGGTACTTGAAATCCCATTATCCATGGTGTGTCCTCCTCTGAACTGCAGTCGGATGGAGTGTGGGTCATGGGGGGCATTGTGTGCCAAGTTGGGTCTTTATCGGTCTTGGTTCTGGGCCACAGTGGTCTGTGGGGAATGATGGGGTTTGAAGTAATACAAATCCCATTATCCATGGAGGTACTTCAAGTCCCATAATCCATGGTTCACCCTCCTCCAAACTGTAGTAGAATGTAGCGTGGGTCATAGGGGCTCTGTGTGCCAAGGTAGGTTACTGTAAATTCAGGCCTTACACAATGTCCCATGAGCTGAGGCCTAGTCAGGAACAACAAGTTAATGAAGCCTTATTGTCAATTCAGGCCATACACAATGTCCAATGAGCTGAGCCGTAGTCAGGAGAATCAAGTTAATGAAGCCTTACTGTCAATTCAGAGCGTAAACAGCATTCCATTAAGTGAGGCCTAGTCAGGGAAATTAAGTTAATGAAGCCTTACTGTCAATTTTGGGCGTGGTCTGTGATTTGTAGGGGTGTAAATTTTGTGCCTCAGCCCTTTGCCTTATCCTCCTCTGACAGTTTATTATGGGTCGGAATGTTCATGTTAGCTGGCCAGTACAGGAGTTATGCAAATCCGCCCTTATTGGCAGCCAATCATGTTGTCAGAATGTAGACGCTGGGAGAGTCGTTGGCAGCCCCGGAGGATGCTGGGAAATGTAGTTTTTTACTCGTTGTTTTGGGGGCCTTTTAGGTTTTGGGGGGGAAAGTTTCTTTGCTACAAACATACCTTGCTTGAGGCCTATTTCTGTTGGCAAGTTTGGTGTTTCTGCGTTGTAAGGTTTCTCTGTTTGGGACGATCGGTCCATGACGGGAACCCCTTTATATAATAGATTTATACATCAAACTTGTATACCGCCATTCCCTGAAGGCTCGGAGCGGTTTACAGCAGTTGAAATACAAATAGGGAAAGCGGAAAAGGGGGGGAGGTATAGGGAGGGAGGGGGACCTGTCCCGCCAAAAGCTGGCAGGCAAGGAGCCCCGGTAGGATCGCCGGTACCCGGGTACGGGCTGGAGACGGCGCCCGCAGACTACCCAATGGTCACCTGCATTGCGTGTTCCGACTCGTCCGTAAAGAGTCCTCACCGGCCCTCATGTTGGCCGGGTTCGCCACTTTCGCCACTTGGAGCTCTAACCGTCCGTAGCAGGAGTTCCAAAAAGTCCTGGCTCGGTGGGTCTTCTGAGGCCTTGCCTCCCTCGTCGCAGGATACTTCCTCGGCGGGTCAGTAGAGGGCCTGGGGGCTCGACCCTCTTGGGGGGGGGGGGGAGCCGCTCTTGACACACACGCTACCCGGCGCTTCCGCATCCGGCGTCGGCACCTCCTCTTCCGTGGGCCTCGCTGCTTCCGGGCAGGGTCCTCGCTGGGAGCGGGGTCCTCCAAGGGCGGTGCTTCTGGCAGGTGACTACTTCCGGGTCCTGCTCCCTCTCCGGGTCCAGGCACATGGCGCAGGGGAGCGTCCTCAAGGCCGGCCGCCATGCTGGGCTGCTCCATCTCGAGTTGGCTCCCCCAACTTCTTGCGGCATGGCGTCGGCGGGCGCGGGAGTTCCGGGGGAGAGCCAGGACGGCCGAGATGTTGAGCTCGACCATCGACGGATCGCCTGTCTGCAGGTCCCCGCGGTCCATGGCCATCTCCTCCACCGAAGGTAGGCAGGTTTGTAGGCAGCAAGTTTGTGAGTCACCCTGGCCATCAGGGCTCGGTGTCCGGTCTGATGTCGCCAATGGCCTCCCAGGCGTCTCCGCCGTCCACGGGGCAGTATCGCCGATGGTGGCTGGTCCGCCTTCGAGGCTGGGGGCTAGCCTCTCTTGATCTGGGCCCAAACTCTCAGTGGGGAGAGTTTGGGTTTAAAAACTAGGGTTTTTTAGTTAGCATAGCCTCAGATCTTGCCAACACGAAACTACCTTTCAAACCAATCCAGTAACAGTAGCATGGGTTGTGTTGCTGCATAACGTCATCCCAGGCTTGCTCGCGTGAAAGTCCATCGTTCCATGAATGGCCCCTAATCAGCAATTTGCAAAAAAAAAAAAGGAGCCCCCAATCCCTCCCCTACGCGACCCCATTAAAATCCTGTACGCAATTAGATCTCCTCCTTGCTCAGCTTCAGCCCTACAGCCAAGAGGAGCCGTTCCGCCCTTGCTTCGCTCCGTTCCCTGCGCTCACCCACCCGTCCCCTGGCATCATCTCAGGTCTGGGATGCTGCAAAATGAACAAACAGCCGGGCGGAAAAGGAACAGAACATATTGCGATGAATGGGGAGAGAGCTTTGGGGAAAAGAAGAGCCGACAAACAGTTGCTCTTTCATGTGCACTAAAAGTCAACGTGAATCATTAAAATACAAAGGGCAGGCTCAGCAAGAGGAACAGAATGGGTTGGGGGGAGGAGAGCTGCAGACAGAGGTACAAGCCGTCTGCTGCTCCATATCAATTGGTTTATATCAGTGTTTTGCTAATACACAACGCTAAACCACACACTATTAAAGGGGCAGAACTACCGTGTTTCCCCGAAAGTAAGACAGCGTCTTACTTTCCCCCCCGAAAAGTCCCCCTACGGCTTACTTTCGGGGTACGGCTTATATAACCCAAGACGTACCCGTCGCCACGCCCACGCCGCCGCCGCCCGCCGCCGCAGCCGTCACGCCGCCGCAACCGGCCCCATCGGCGCGGCACACCTCCCATGGCACACCTTTCCGCCAGGCCTCCAAGCAAGGGAGGGAAAGAGAGCCAGAGGCGTGGCGAGGAAGCGCCGCGTCAGAGTGACGCGCCGCCGCTCGTCACGCCCCTGGCTCCTTCCCCTCCCTTTCGTCCAAGCAAGGGGGGGAAAAGAGGCCAGGGGCGGGACGAGGCAGCGCCGCATCAGAGTGACGCGGCTTCCTCGCCACGCCCCTGGCTCCTTCCCCCTCCCTTCCGTCCAAGCAAGGGAGGAGAAAGGAGCCAGGGCGGGACGAGGCAGCGCCGCGTCAGAGTGATGCGGCGCTTCCTCGCCACGCCCTGGCTCCTTCCCCTCCCTTTCGTCCAAGCCCGGGAGGGGAAAGGAGCCAGGGGCGGGCCGAGGCAGCGCCGCGTCAGAGGGGCGCGCGCGTCCTCGCCACGCCCCTGGCTCCTTCCCCCTCCCTTTCGTCCAAGCAAGGGAGGAGAAAGGAGCCAGGGGCGGGACGAGGCAGCGCCGCGTCAGAGTGACGCGCGCTTCCTCGCCACGCCCCTGGCTCCTTCCCCCTCCCTTTCGTCCAAGCAAGGGAGGGGAAAGGAGCCAGGGGCGGGACGAGGCAGCGACGCGTCAGAGTGATGCGCTTCCTCGCCACGCCCTGGCTCCTTCCCCCTCCCTTCCGTCCAAGCAAGGGAGGAGAAAGGGCCAGGGGCGGGACGAGGCAGCGCGCGTCAGAGTGATGCGGCTTCCTCGCCACGCCCTGGCTCCTTCCCCTCCCTTCCGTCCAAGCAAGGGAGGAGAAAGGAGGCCAGGGGCGGGACGAGGCAGCGCCGCGTCAGTGGCTACGCGCTTCCTCGCCACGCCCTGGCTCCTTCCCCTCCCTTCCGTCCAAGCAAGGGAGGAAAAGGAGCAGGGGCGGGACGAGGCAGCGCCGCGTCAGAGTGATGCGCGGCGCAGCTTCGCCACGCCCTGGCTCCTTCCCCTCCCTTCCGTCCAAGCAAGGGAGGAGACAGGAGCCAGGGGCGGGACGAGGCAGCGCCGCGTCAGAGTGATGCGCGCTTCCTCGCCACGCCCCTGGCTCCTTCCCCCTCCCTTCCGTCCAAGCAAGGGAGGGGAAAGGAGCCAGGGGCGGGACGAGGCAGCGCCGCGTCAGAGTGATGCGCTTCCTCGCCACGCCCTGGCTCCTTCCCCCCCCTTCCGTCCAAGCAAGGGAGGAGAAAGGAGCCAGGGGCGGGACGAGGCAGCGCCGCGTCAGAGTGATGCGGCGCTTCTCGCCCCGCCCCTGGCTCCTTCCCCTCCCTTCCGTCCAAGCAAGGGAGGAGAAAGGCGCCAGGGGCGGGACGAGGCAGCGCCGCGTCAGAGTGACGCGCGCTTCCTCGCCCCGCCCCTGGCTCCTTCCCCCTCCCTTGCTTGACGAAAGGGAGGGGGAAGGAGCCAGGCGTGGTGGCGGGCGGCGCGTCACTCTGGACGCGGCTGCTTCCGCCACGCCTCTGGCTCTCTTCCCCTCCCTTCCTTGGAGGCCTGGCGGAAAGGTGTGCTGCGGAGGTGTGCCGCGGCCGATGGGCCGGTTGCGGCGGCGGCGGCGGGGCGGCGGGACGAGGTACGGCTTACTTTCGGGGTACGGCTTATATTAGCCGACACCCCCGACACCCCCGATACGTCTTACAATCGGGGGTGTCTTACTTTCGGGGAAACACGGTATATGCTGCAGTAAGGACAAGTCTTATTGTAGCAAAAAAAATCAAAATGTATTTCAATAATCATAGTGCTATACATCATCACAATATCACAATATCACTTCTAGTGCAATGTGTTACATACATCACTAAACACAGTATTACTACAATGCCCTTACAAACAATCACTGGGCTATAATGACGCAAGCATAGAGTCTGTGTACCCCTATGGGTGATCCGGAGGTAATTCACTCACGGATTAGGACCGAGTCGTACGGGGAGCCTTGGGGGGTTGGAAGAGCTGGCAAGCTGCTGGATGGGCAGGCGCCTTTTACGGCAAGAGGTAAGCTGACGACGCCAAGATGGCCGTTTCGGCGTATCCCGCTTCCTCAGGGCGCTGGTCACTTCTAGCCGCTCCTCCCCAGAGTTGTAGTCATCAAATAAAGACACAAGGTCAAAACGGGAGGTTTCGCGTTTGCGCGTCTTTATACATATCGCTCATGCAAGTATCTTCCCGGGCTGATTTGATGACTACAACTCTGGGGAGGAGCGGCTAGAAGTGACCAGCGCCCTGAGGAAGCGTGAGATACGCGAAACGGCCATCTTGGCGTCGCCAGCTTACCTCTTGCCGTAAGCCTGCCCATCAGCAGCAGCGACTCGATCCTAATCCGTGAGTGAATTACCTCGAATCACCCATGAGGGGGTACACAGACGCTATGCTTGCGTCATTATAGCCCAGTGATTGTTTGTAAGGGCATTGTAGTAATACTGTGTTTAGTGATGTATGTAACACATTGCACTAGAAGTGATATTGTGATATTGTGATGATGTATAGCACTATGATTATTGAAAATACATTTTGATATTTTTTGCTACAATACGACTTGTCATTACTGCAGCATACAGTTCTGCCCCTTTAATAGTGTATGGTTTAGCGTTGTGTATTAGCAGTTTGCTAGAGTGACATAATTGTTTGTGTATTGGATAGTTATATCAGTGTTTCCCAACCAGTGTGCCGGGGCACAGTAGCGTGCCGTGAGCGATCATCAGGTGTGCCGTGGGAAATGGGAGCCTCCAATCCCCTTCCTTCCCCCTCCTGCCGAACACTTTTTCTTCTCCACTCGGGCTCCCGTCTTCCCAGCCTCGCTCTGCTCGCTTTGCCTTGCTTTGCCCATTCTGCCGCCTCGCTTTGCTCAGGTGGGGAGGGGGGAGGGAGGATGACGTGACCCGTGCAGGCGCTACTGTGCAGACTCGCCCCACGTCTTTCTCCCTCCCCCTCCCCTCCTGAACACGCTCATGCTGCCCTCTCTGATCAAAATGGCGGCAGAAGCGGTAGTGTGAGCAAAGCGAGGCAAAGCGAGCAGAGCGAGGCTGGGAAGAAGGGAGCCCGAGTGGAGAAGAAAAAGAAGGCGAAGAAAGGGCGCGAAAGGGAAGGGGGAGGAAGAGGTCTCTGTCGAAAGCTGGCATGGGCAAACTTGGACCTTCCAGGTGTTTTGGACTCCAACTCCCACCATTCCTAGCAGCCTCAGGCCAGGCATGTAGCCAGGGGGCTAAGGGGCTTCAGCCCCGGAAATTCTCAGGGTGGTCCGCGAAAAGGCCTTACTGGTACACTATTTAAACTGTTATGTTTATTCATATCATGATCTGATCACCATGCTCATTATATCCCACATTAATGGGGTTATTGGGATAACAAAACAAAAGGTTTGCTAGGGTAGACCCTCTTCCACCCAGTCTCAGCCCCCGAACCAAACTCAGCCCCCCCCCAAATCAAAATCCTGGCTACAGCCCTGCCTCAGGCCCTTTTCCTTTCCTCCCCTCAGCCACTTAAGCAGGAAAGGGCCTCAGGCTGTTAGGAATGGTGGGAGTTGGAGTCCAACGCACCCAGAGGGACGAAGTTTTCCCATGCCTGTTTGAGGGACCTTAAAGTGGTGAGCCTCCTTCCAACATTGTGATTCTGGATAGAAAACAAACAACAACATAACATCACATTGTTTGAGTCCACAGTGCTCTCTGGGTGTAGGCGAACTACAACTTCCAAACTCAAGGTCAATTCCCAAGCAAACCCTTTCAGTACTTCCTCTTGGTAATGAGAGTTCAATATGCCAAGTTTGGTTCAATTCCATTGTTGCAAGAGTTCAGGATGCTCTTTGATTGTGTGTCAACTATAAATTGAACTGAAACAAGATCGTAGTTTAAAGCTAAAATTTGCTGATCTTCCTTTGGACAGTTTTTGGTTATCTGTTGCCAGGGAGTTCCCCATTCTGGCCAACAAAGCTATTTTGACATTGCTCCCGTTTTCAACCACATATCTCTTCGGCTTTGAGTATTTATGTCTCAGCGGATAGGCAACAGAAATATAGAAGTTTAATTCCCCATCGGCCCAAAAACTCTAGTCTCTGTTCGTGTGAATAATGAAACTCTCATTCAATTCACAAGGTAAATATATAACTTTGTATTGAATTGTATTTAACAATAACTGGCTAAACATCGAAAAACAACAGCAATCACAGCTACCTTTCTAAACATCCTTTCCTCACAGATATTACATCCCAACTGACAAATCCCAACTGTCACTTTGTAACTGACATTCCTCAAGGTTCCATTTAGCAGTCTTGAGACAGCGCCATCTGGTGTCAAACATGTCACACTGCAGGTCATCTCAAACTGCGAAAATATATCTTGTGCTGACTCATGAATTGCTATTCAAAATGCAATAATCTGACAATATCTGTGTGAGATGAGCTTCTCTAGCTTGACTGCGATAAAAACTAAACGCACTGAGAGACTGACAGCTGTTGAGCAAGACCTTCGTGTGTGTCTTTCTGCCATTCCTGCCAGGATATCTACGTTGTGTTCATTGAAACAGGCCCAGGTTTCACACGGAGTGTATAAATAAATACATTTACAAACATATTAACGATATGTATTACTGTGTTAGAGTGTCATTTTGTGTCATTTTGGTTGGTGGTGTGCCCCAGGATTGTGTAAATGTAAAAAGTGTGCCGCGGCTCAAAAAAGGTTGAAAAACACTGGTTTATATTACTGCTAGCTGTACCCGGCCATACGTTGCTGTGGCATAGTCTGGCCTGCGTACCTCTCGCTGCTCTTCGAGGCTTCCGCCAGAACCGGAGGCCTCGAAGGGCAGCGAGAGGAGCGCGGGCAGGGTAGCAGCACCGAGGCCTGTCTTCCCTCTTCCCCTCCAGGGTCTTCTTCCTCCTCTCCATTTGCAGAGCCCACACAGAGAGGAGGAGGAAGAGCCCCGAGGAGAGGGACGAAGGCAGGCCTTGGTGCCACTGCCCCGCACACCTCTCGCTGTTCTTCGAGGCTCCCGACAGAAGCGGAGGCCTCGAAGGGCAGCGAGAGGGTAGCAGCACCGAGGCCTGCCTTTCTTCTTCCCCTCCAGGGTCCTCCCCCTCTCTGTTTGCAGAGGCCAAACGGAGAGGAGGAGAAAGAAGAGCCCAGAGGAAAGGGATGAAGGCACGCCTCGGTGCCGGTGCCGCTGTCCTGCGCACCTCTCGCTGCTCTTCAAGGCTTCCGCTAAATGGTGGTACAGGTCTTGCGTGGCCTCTTCTTCTTCTTCCTCCATGTGCAGAACTAGCTGGGCCCGTGCAGGCGCACCCGGCGTGCATGCGCAGAACTAGCTGGCTCCATGCATGTGAACCCGGCGTGCATGTGCAGAACTAGCTGGGCCCGTGCAGGCACACCCGGCGTGCATGTGCAGAACTAGCTGGCTCCATGCATGTGAACCCGGCGTGCATGTGCAGAACTAGCTGGGCCCGTGCAGGCACACTCGGCGTGCATGTGCAGAACTAGCTGGGCCTGTGCAGGCGCACCCGGCGTGCATGTGCAGAACTAGCTGGGCCCGTGCAGGCACACTCGGCGTGCATGTGCAGAACTAGCTGGGCCCGTGCAGGCGCACCCGGCGTGCATGTGCAGAACTAGCTGGGCCCATGCAGGCACACTCGGCGTGCATGTGCAGAACTAGCTGGGCCCGTGCAGGCACACTCGGCGTGCATGTGCAGAACTAGCTGGGCCCCTGCAGGCACACTCGGCGTGCATGTGCAGAACTAGCTGGGCCCGTGCAGGCACACTCGGCGTGCATGTGCAGAACTAGCTGGGCCGTGCAGGCGCACCCGGCGTGCATGTGCAGAACTAGCTGGGCCCATGCAGGCACACTCGGCGTGCATGTGCAGAACTAGCTGGGCCCATGCAGGCACACTCGGCGTGCATGTGCAGAACTAGCTGGGCCCGTGCAGGCACACTCGGCGTGCATGTGCAGAACTAGCTGGGCCCGTGCAGGCGCACCCGGCGTGCATGTGCAGAACTAGCTGGGCCCATGCAGGCACACTCGGCGTGCATGTGCAGAACTAGCTGGGCCCATGCAGGCACACTCGGCGTGCATGTGCAGAACTAGCTGGGCCCGTGCAGGCACACTCGGCGTGCATGTGCAGAACTAGCTGGGCCCATGCAGGCACACTCGGCGTGCATGTGCAGAACTAGCTGGGCCCGTGCAGGCACACTCGGCGTGCATGTGCAGAACTAGCTGGGCCCGTGCAGGCACACTCGGCGTGCATGTGCAGAACTACCTGGGCCCATGCAGGCACACTCGGCGTGCATGTGCAGAACTAGCTGGGCCCGTGCAGGCACACTCGGCGAGCATGTGCAGAACTAGCTGGGCCCATGCAGGCACACTCGGCGTGCATGTGCAGAACTAGCTGGGCCCATGCAGGCACACTCGGCGTGCATGTGCAGAACTAGCTGGGCCCGTGCAGGCACTCGGCGTGCATGTGCAGAACTAGCTGGGCCCGAGCAGGCGCACCCGGCGTGCATGTGCAGAACTAGCTGGGCCCATGCAGGCACACTCGACGTGCATGTGCAGAACTAGCTGGGCCCGTGCAGGCACACTCGGCGTGCATGTGCAGAACTAGCTGGGCCCGTGCAGGCGCACCCGGCGTGCATGTGCAGAACTAGCTGGCTCCGTGCATGTGAACCCGGCGTGCATGTGCAGAACTAGCTGGCTCCGTGCATGTGAACCCGGCGTGCATGTGCAGAACTAGCTGGGCCCGTGCAGACACACTCGGCGTGCATGTGCAGAACTAACTGGGCCCATGCAGGCACACTCGGCGTGCATGTGCAGAACTAGCTGGGCCCGTGCAGGCGCACCCGGCGTGCATGTGCAGAACTAGCTGGCTCCGTGCATGTGAACCTGGCGTGCATGTGCAGAACTAGCTGGCTCCGTGCATGCGCACCCAGCGTGCATGCACAGAACTAGCTGGCTCCGTGCATGCGCACCCAGCGCGCATGCGCACCCTCCAGGCGGCCGGAGAGCGAGGGGGCACCACAATAATGTTCTCATACCATTTTAAATTACCTTAGTCCGGCCCTGCTTACACAATCCCAACATTTCTAGTCGGCATTGTCTGGGTTGCATTTTCCACTTGGGTTCCCCGGCACCAGTCAAGGGACGCTGTAGCTTTTCTTGGCTTGGAAGAAGCTGCTTCTTTAAATAACTACCCAGTGAGCGCCTGCAAATGCGTTCCCCGAGGGAAGCTCAGGAGAGTGGGCAGAGCACAGAAGACTGCAGGAGGAGGAGAAGGGGGAGGAAAGGGCTGTGCAACCAAGAGCAAAGCCAAAGGAGCAGAGAGATGCTCAGTGGCTCAGACGCAGCAGCCGCCGCCGCCGCGATGCTCAGTTATTCATGAATTACTGAAGCTTGCAAGGAACACAAACCAGAGCAAAGGATTGGCTGGAGTCCAATTTAGAAGAGTCTAAAAAGCGGGGCCGATAACACCTAAATTGCTCTTGGTCCCACCGGTTTGGTCCTTAAACAGCTTGGGACCAGCACGCATGAAAAGCCATAGCCATCTCTTTGGTTGGCGCACTCATCGCTATCTCAATCTCTCTATACATTTTTCTAGGCCTGAGCCTTGGGGATGAAGGGCTAAAACGTGGTTTAGGTTGTGACATATCAGGGGTGTCAAATACATTCCCATCGAGGGCGACATCAGCCTCATTATGGTTGCCTTCCAAGGGCCATTGAATCCATGGATGGGGAACCCATGGATATTGAGCAGGCATGGGCAAACTTCAGCCCTCCAGGTGTTTTGGACTAGGCCTGGTTAGGTTTTTTTGTATCTTGATCAAATGCGTATTAAATTCGATTCTTAATTACTTATGAAGCGTTTCTGAACCGCTGTAAGCAACCCGGAAGTGATTTACCAAATTCGAAGCCATCGCCGCCATTTCTCGGAAAGAAATCGCCATTCTCGGAAGAGGTTTACCCTTCCCTGGCCCACTGTCGGGCGCGACCTCTTTGTTGGCTGGAGCTGCGGCCACGGTGAGCTGCCCGGGGGGCAGGTGGGGGCCGGTGTGTTGTGACGCATGCTCCTTTCGCCGGCGGGTGAGCGCACCCAGGAGCACGTCGCCAGGTGTGGTGCGGGGCCGGCGCTCTGGACCTTGCTGCGGGGCATGTGCGTTGGGCCGGGCGCAGGCTGGCATTTTTTCTGTTGCGTGCGCTCCTCTCGCCGGCGGGCAAACTCACCCAGGAGCATGTCGCCGGGCGCGACGTGGGGCCAGCGCTCTGTGCCTTGCTGTGGGCCATGTGCATTGGGCTGGGCGTGGGCTGGCATTTTTTCTGTTGTGTGTGTGCCTCTTGCCGGCAGGCGAGCCCACCCAGGAGCACTTTGACGGGGGAGGTGCGGAGCCGGCGCTCTGGGCCTTGCTGCGGGACATGTGCATTGGGCCCAGAGCGCCGGCTGGCATTTTTTCTGTTGCGTGCGCTCCTCTCGCCGGTGGGCGAGCGCACCCAGGAGCACGTCAACGGGTGTGGTGCGGAGCCGGCGCCCTGGGCTTTGCTGAGGACCATGTGCATTGGGACCAGAACGCCGGCTGGCATTTTTTCTGTTGCGTGCGTTCCTCTCGCCGGCGGGCGAGCACACCCAGGAGCATGTCGCCGGGCACGACGCAGGGGCGGCGCTCTGGGCCTTGCTGCGGGCCATGTGTGTTAGGCCGGGCACAGGCAGGCATTCTTTCTGTTGCGCGCGCTCTTCTCATCAGCGCAAGAGAGGCGCCCCCAAAAAGAGATACAAGGACCCCCTGAAACAACATCTCAGGCTCGGCCAGATTGATCACCAACAGTGGTCCACCCTGGCCTCACATCGGGAAGCATGGAGACGCACTATCCACAATGCTGCGGCCTCTTTCGAGAAGACACGCCGAACGGGTCTTGAAGGGAAACGACAACGCAGAAAGAACCGCAACTTGGAAACAACATCGCCCAAGGAGACTTTCTGCTGTGCTTTCTGCAACCGAACTTGCCTATCTCAGATTGGCCTTTTCAGTCATTACCGCGCTTGTAGAAAGCGTGGGATGAGTCCTTCCTGAATCTGACTCTTCGTTCGCAAAAGAAAGGCAAAAAAGAAGAATACCCGCCCTTTCACTATCAACAACTGTTAAAAAACTGATGTAAATTAAAAAGAGTAAATGAGGTATAAGAAGGAAAAAAACCACTAAGTAAAAAGTCCAGGAGATGAGCAAAGAGGTGATATTGATTTGAATTATTGACTTTGCGGGCTTAGCTCCTGAAAACACAACTCAAAGAACATTTTAGCCCAGATTTTCCATCTGCGGATTTTGTTTCTACAGAAACGGTCAATCCTCAAGGTGAGAGAGAGACGAAAAATCCTGAAAATCTATATAAATGAAAAGGTAAATGTCCGTTTGCGAGTGACCTCACAACTCCCAAAATACTTCACGGATTGCTTCGAAATTTGGACGCAACGTAGCAATCAAACAGGTGAAGGTTTTAAAGTTTTCAAAATCAAACTATGATACAGATGACACACCTGTGACAGGTAAATACTAGGGTTGGTCTCTGCGGTTTAAAAATTATTTGAAATCGGATTAAATTCATATAAAAAGCTAAAAAAATTTTGAACCATGTGCTCCAACCCGGAAGTATAATTTACTAGCTGTACCCGGCACTCGTTGCTGTGCCCTATTTAGGAGATGCGAGAAAGTCTGAGTATGTAATGGTTGGAATTGTTGTTAGTTATGGTGTTGTTGGGGCCCTGGCTGTGTCGTTGTGGGTTGTACGGGTGGGTGGGAGGATGGAGTCCTGGGGAGTTGTTGGTGTGTGGAGTTGCTGGCGTTCTGCATAGCTTGTGGATATACAATGTTTTTTGTCTTTCCGTCTGCTGTGTTGATGTAGAGGTTGATGCGTGTGTGGGTTAACTTTGGAAGTGAGTGGAGGTACTTGAAATCCCATTATCCATGGTGTGTCCTCCTCTGAACTGCAGTCGGATGGAGTGTGGGTCATGGGGGGCATTGTGTGCCAAGTTTGGTCTTTATCGGTCTTGGTTCTTGGACACAGTGGTCTGTGGGGAATGATGGGTTTTGAAGTAGTACAAATCCCATTATCCATGGAGGTACTTCAAGTCCCATAATCCATGGTCCACCCTCCTCCAAACTGTTGTAGAATGTAGCGTGGGTCATTGGGTCTCTGTGTGCCAAGGTAGGTTACTGTAAATTCAGGCCATACACAATGTCCCATGAGCTGAGGCCTAGTCAGGAACAGCAAGTTAATGAAGCCTTACTGTCAATTCAGGCCATACACAATGTCCAATGAGCGGAGGCGTAGTCGGGAGAATCAAGTTAATGAAGCCTTACTGTCAATTCAGAGCGTAAACAGCATTCCATTAAGTGAGGCCTAGTCAGGGAAACTAAGTTAATGAAGCCTTACTGTCAATTTTGGGCGTGGTCTGTGATTTGTAGGGGTGTAAATTTTCTGTGGGAAGTGAATGGGGTGTGTGTGTTTGTGCCTCAGCCCTTTGCCTTATCCCCCTCTGACAGTTTATTATGGGTTGGAATGTTCGTGTTGGCTGGCCAGTACAGGAGTTATGCAAATCCGCCCTTATTGGCAGCCAATCATGTTGTCAGAATGTAGAGGCAGGGAGAGTCGTTGGCAGCCCCGGAGGATGCTGGGAAATGTAGGTTTTTTAACTCATTGTTTTGGGGGCCTTTTAGGTTTTGGGGGGGAAAGTTTCTTTGCTACAAACATACCTTGCTTGAGGTCTATTTCTGTTGGCAAGTTTGGTGTTTCTGCGTTGTAAGGTTTCTCTGTTTGGGACGGTCGTTCCATGACGGGAACCCCTTTATATAATAGATTTACCAAACCTGTGGGCCGCCAATTTTCTTAATTATTGTAATTAGTTCATATCTCCCCTCTCAGTTATTCTAACAGGAATATTTATCTCTTCCAAAATAGCTTTTCAGGGTACTTACAGACATATCACGGCCCTTTGCCTGGTCGGAGGATAATTAAAGTAAAAGGCCTTCCTGGAGGAAGTGAAGAAGCAAGGGGAACCATAGACAAAAAACGGGGGTCCTAGAGCGCCTTGGAGGACTGAAGGGGAAAAAGCAGTTTAAACACCCAGAAAATCGGGGTAGATAGAAGGAAAGGAGGAGAAGGAGACAAGAAAGGCTGAAAGAAGAGGAGGAGGGAGTGACAAGACAACTGAGTGAAGAAAAAAAACTACAGAAGCAAGGGGAACCATAGAGAAAAAACAGGGGTCCTAGAGCGCCTGGGAGGACTGAAGGTACCATAGAGAAAAAACAGGGGTCCTAGAGCGCCTTGGAGGACTGAAGGAACCAAACAGAAAAACGGGGGTCCTAGAGCGCCTTGGAGGACTGAAGGGGAAAAAGCAGTTTAAACACCCAGAAAATCGGGGTAGATTGAAGCAAAGGAGGAGAAGGAGACAAGAAAGGCTGAAAGAAGAGAAGGAGGGAGTGACAAGACCACTGAGTGAAGAAAAAAAACTACAGAAGCAAGGGGAACCATAGAGAAGAAACGGCGGTCCTAGAGCTCCTGGGAGGACTGAAGGAACCATAGAGAAAAAACGGGGGTCCTAGAGCGCCTGGGAGGACTGAAGGGGGAAAAAGCCTTGGCGCGCTTTTCCTCCGACCAAGCAGAAGGGCCGCACAGCACTGTAAGTCACCCTGAAAAGCAATTTTGGAGAAGGTTGATATATTCCTGTTACAAGAACCTCATACTGTATCTCTATCTATTGATGTACTTTCATCAATATGCGCATGCGCTGGAATAAGAACTAAAAACGAATTTCGTTATTAATTAAGTTACATTTCAGAAATTTTTGGAAATTTTTTTGTATTTCTATTACTAATTTTAAAAAATCCCCCCCCCCCCAATTGTGTTTTAGAACCACTTTTTTATGGCTCAACCAACCCTAGTAAATACATGTCCTGCTTCAAAAACAGCGCCATCTGCTGGTCACCCAGGCAAATGCTTGGGACCACCACATCTCCCTCCCGCCCTCTTCCTCAGCACTTTGGAGAGCTCCCTGTTCCTTCTCTTCCTCCAACACTTTGGAGAGCTCTCCATTCCTTCTCTTCCTCCAACACTTTGGAGAGATCCCCGTTCTTTCTCTTCCTGAGCACTTTGGAGAGCTCCCCATTCCTTCTCTTCCTCCAACACTTTGGAGAGATCCCCGTTCTTTCTCTTCCTGAGCACTTTGGAGAGCTCCCCATTCCTTCTCTTCTTCAGCACTTTGGAGAGCTCCCCCGTTCTTTCTGTGGTCCATCCTCCTTGAAACAGCGCCAGGGTGTAGAGTGGGTCAAGGGGGCTCTGTGTGCTAATTTTGGTCTGTAGTGGTCATTGGGTGAGGGTTGCGTTGTGAAGTGGGCCATTGGGGCCCTGTGTGGCAAGTTTGGTCCTGATCCGTCACTGCTGTGGTCCGCAGTGTCTGACTGCCTAATGCCTTTCCTTTTCCCTCTGCATCACCTTAGAATGTTGGAATGTGGATGGCCAATCGGAGTCCTTTATGCAAATACCATTTCAGTGGCAACCAATCCCCTCTGTCTGGGGCCGTGGAATGTTGGAGTTCTGAGGCTGTCCTTTATGCAAATATTCCCTTAGTGGCAACCAATTGAAACGCTGCCACATATTCCTCGGCACCTCCGCACCTCCGAGAAAATGAACATTCCATTTCCAATGGGGAAAAAACCTGTCATTTGGCTAACTCAAGCATTCAGTTGCATTCTGTTTTGCTGGCCAGGGTCATTTATGCAAATTGTCTCTTAGTGGCAACCAATGCCCTCTGTCTGGTGACTCAGAGTGTTGGAGTTCTGAGGCTGGCCAATCAGAGTCCTTTATGCAATTAATCCCACAGTGGCAGCCAATCGAAAAGCTGGCGCATATTCCTCCAGACCTCCCGCCCTCTGCACCTCCGCAAACACTGACTTTTATTATATACATAAATAGATAGATAGATGATATGATATTATTCCTATTATCTCCTGCAAAACTCACAAACTATACATCCTCATCATTTTTAGTTGATTCAACATCACTTCCACCAAAAAATATCTTTCTCTTCTTCTTTTGTTTTTTTTTAAAAAAAAATTTTTTTATTAAAGGTTTCATATTTTCTACACACAACAAGTGGATAAGGGAAAATAAACATACATGGGGGTTCAGGGAAAATAAACATAAAAGGGGGGGGGATAAAAACAGAGGTGACTTCCGCCTTCATTCCATACCATTGGCAATAATTATTTATAACAAATCCATTAATCAGGAGCATCCCAAATGCCCTTATTTGTAAATCGTGATAATCCCTTTTATCACCTTATTTATCTTAGTCTCTAATTTACTCGTTTATCTTGATGTACTCAGCGACTTGTAGCCAGTCTGTTCTAATATTTCCTTTACCATTATTTTGTCTCAGCCAAAATGTAAGTTCGTCCATGTCTTTAATCTCAAGTATCTTTTCTATCCATTGGTCCTTTGTTGGTAACAAATTTGTCTTCCAAGTTCTTGCAAATATTATCCGGGCCGCCGTTGATAGGAAGACAAAGAGTTTTTCTGTATTCTCATTGATAAATATTCCATTGTCCAATATACCTAACAGGTATAACTCTGGTTTCATTTGGAACTCAACCTGTAGAATTTTCTTACATTCCTTGTGAATAAGTTTCCAATATTCATTAGTTTTGGGGCAGGTCCACCACATGTGGAAAAAGGGACCTTCTTGTTTATCACATTTCCAACACTTATTGTCTATGTTTTTATACATTATATTTAATTTCTTAGGTTTGTTGATTGTCAGGTCATTTGCACTGGCGTATGTGTTGAGTTTCCTCAACGCCCTTCTCAAGCCTACCTGGGAGAAAGCAATGATGACAAGATCGTCCGCGTAAAGAAGGGTATTGAGAGGGCGAGGCCCTATTTTGGGCCTATGGAGGGAATTCTCATTTAGGAAGTCAGGAAGGTCACTAATAAATAAGTTAAACAGTATAGGTGCTAAAATGCAACCTTGTCTGACTCCCTTAGCTATTTTAACTTTGTTGGTGAGCACGCCTTTTGCGCCTGTTCTAATCTGGATGACATTATCGGAGTGGAGGTTCCGAATCAGGGCTAGTAGTCTGCGATCGATCCCGGAATTCCAATTTTCCCAGAGAATGTCTCTGTTTATACTGTCGACAGCAGCCGAGTAGTCAATAAAGGCTGCAATGAGTGGTCTGCCCTTATGTAAGGATTGAGTCACTAGGTGATTTAGGACTAAACAGTTGTCCATGGGGGATCTTCCTTCCCTGAACCCTGCAAGCTCTTCCGGCAGTAGGTTGTTAGTAAGGACCCAGGTCTCAATCCTGTCCAAAAGAATTCGGGAGAATATTTTTGCAGTGATATCAATGAGGCTGATAGGACGGTAGTTCTTGGGATCTTTTTTGTTACCTTTTTATGTATTGGGACTATTATTGCCATTTTCCAACCTGTGGGAATGCACAGAGTTTTGACAATGTGCGAGCAAAGTCCCGCCAATTAAGTGGCCCACCACTGTATCCTGTCCCTGAAGAGCTCCCGGGAAGAAAATCCTCCCCAGGGCTTTTCCTGGTTTTAATCTCTGGATTATGGATTTAATTTCCGCGGGGAAATTTGGGGCCATTCAGGGAGTTCTTGTGGGAGCGGCCTATCTTGGGAGTTACTGTGGCTAGCTGGAGGTTTAGCGAACAATTGCTGGAAATACTGTTCCCATACTTCAGGTGGAATAAGATTGTCAGCCATAGATTTGTTCTCATTGAGTATTCCCTTCACTTGGTTCCAGAAAATTACCGTAGAACTATAATTTCTTAGGTGTAATATACCATCGATGTATCATTTTTAACCAATTTTCTTTTAGATCAGTTGCGTACGTGATTTTAAGCTGTTTTGTCCACAACCTTTCCCACTCCCTTAATTGGATGGGTCTCCCAATATTTCGAGCCCATTTTACCATAGATTGTTTGATTACTTCCTCCTCTGTAGCCCAATCCAAAAGCATAGAGTATATTTTAGATATACTTTTCTTTTCATTCTTAAGAATTTTATCCCATGGTCCTTCCAAAGCACTAAATCCCTTAACCTTATCTTTGTTGAAGCTTTCTCTCATTTGGAAGTAATGTAACCATAACACATTACGGTGTATTTTAACAATGTCTTCGTGTGTCTTCATCACTAATATTCCTCCTATTGACGTCAAGATGTCCTGATATTTTGGCCACTCTGTCCATCCTAGTAACCTTCTTTGATTAGCTTCTAGAGGTGACAGCCATAGTGGTGTCTTAATATACATATGATCTTTATATTTTAACCACATTTTCAGCAATGCAGATCTAATAAAGTGATTCCCGAAGTTTTTTTCAATTTTGGCCCCTTCATAAGAACATAAGAACATAAGAAGAGCCATGCTGAATCGGGCCTCAGCCCATCTAGTCCAGCATTCTGTATCACACAGTGGCCCACCAGTTGTACACAGGGATCTCGAGCAGAAGGGAGGGCAAAACCCTCACCTGCTCCCGACCCCCCACAACCAGTACCCAGGGAAATCCTGCCTACCTCAACCAACTCCGAGGTGGCACTTGAATGTCCTTTTCAGTAACTACCGATACACTTGGTATCCATGAATCTGTCTAATCCTGCCTTGAAGCTGTCCAGGCTGACCGCTGTCACAACCTCCTCTGGAAGTGAGTTCCACGACCCAATGACCCTCTGGGTGAAGAAATATTTCCCTTTATTAGCCCTAACTTTCCTACCTTGGAGCTTTAGGGAGTGCCCCCTAGTCCTAGTGTTGGGTGACAGAGAAAATATTTTTCTTTATTCACCTTTTCTATCCCATGCATGATTTTATACACTTCGATCAAGTCACCTCTTAAACGCCGTCTTTCACGGCTGAAAAGACCAAGGCGTTGCAACCTGATTTCGTAAGGGAGCCGCTCCATCCCTTGGATCATTCTTGTTGCCCTTTTCTGTACCTTTTCCAGTTCCGTTATATCCTTCTTGAGGTGCGGAGACCAGAATTGTGCACAGTACTCCAAATGTGGCCTTACCATAGATTTGTAGAGAGGCAATACAACATTTGCCGACCTATTTTCGATTCCCTTCCTGATCATGCCAAGCATAGAATTTGCTTTTTTTACTGCTGCTGCGCACTGGGTTGACATCTTCATTGAGCTGTCCACCAAAACCCCAAGATCCCTTTCCTGGTTTGTCTCGGAAAGCTTTGACCCCATCAATTTGTAGGTGTAGTTGGGGTTCTTGCCCCGATGTGCATGACTTTGCACTTGTTTAGGTTAACATGCATTTGCCACTTTGTTGCCCATTCACTCAATTTCGAGAGATCTTTCTGGAGCTCTTTACAATCAGTTTCATTTTTAACTACCCTGAACAGTTTAGTGTCGTCTGCAAACTTTGCTACCTCAGAATTCACTCCTACATCCAGGTCATTAATGAATAAATTAAAAAGTAACGGACCCAAAACTGAACCTTGGGGTACGCCACTTCTCACCTCTTTCCACCCAGAGAAAGTGTCCGTTTATTACCACCCTTTGTTTCCTACAGTTTAGCCAGGTTCCGATCCAGGACAAGACCTGTCCTCTGATTCCATGGCTGAAGAGCTTGTTTAGGAGCCTTTGGTGAGGGACTTGGTCAAAAGCCTTTTGAAAGTCAAGGTAAACAATATCGACTGGGTCCCCTTTATCTATGTGTTTATTTACACCCTCAAAGAATTCTATCAAGTTAGTAAGACATGATTTGCCTTTGCAGAAACCATGTTGATTTTCCTTCAGCAATGCCTGTTCTTCTATGTGCTTGGTAATTTTTTCTTTAATAATGGTTTCCATCACTTTGCCTGGAACTGAGGTTAGACTAACTGGCCTATAATTTCCTGGATCACCCCTGGATCCTTTCTTGAAGATCGGAGTTACATTTGCCTCCCTCTAGTCCTTGGGTACAGTGCCTGATCTTAGAGAAAGGTTATATATTTTGGCTAGAATTTCAGCAATTTCACACTTGAGTTCCTTAAGAACTCTGGGGTGGATGCCATCTGGCCCTGGTGATTTGTTGACATTTAGTTTAGTAAGGCATGTGAGAATATCTTCCTTGTTTATCTCTATCTGGTTTAATTCATTTAATTCCCTCCCTGAAAAAACTGACTCGGCTGCAGGCATATGTTGTCTGTCCTCCTGTGTGAAAACGGAGGCAAAGAAGTCATTTAGCCGCTCGGCAATCTCCTTGTCTTCACCTATTGTCCCTTTCTTACCATTTTCGTCAAGTGGCCCAACTGCTTTTCTAGTTGGGTTTCTACTCTGATGTACTTAAATAAGTTTTGCTTTTTTTTAAAATATTCTTAGCTATATGTGCCTCAAAATCTCTCTTGGCTTCCCTGCGGTTGCTTTGCATTTAGTTTGCCAGAGCTTGTGTTCCTTTCTGTTCTCCTCAGTAGGAAGAGCCTTCCATTTCTTAAATGAGTTTTTCTTCTTTCCAATCACATCTTTTACTTCATTTGTAAGCCATGCCGATGTCCTCTTGGACTTTCCCGGCCTCTTTCTTATTTTAGGAATGCACAGGTATGAGTGCCATCCTTTTCGCAAGTCAAAGCCTTCCAGAGTTAATGTTGAGCTTTTAGATAATAGCACCCAATCTTTCACCCATGTCAGAGCACATGCTTCATAATATAGTTTAAAATCAGGTAGGCCAAAGCCTCCTTTTTCTTTATGCATAGTCATTATATTATACTTAATTCTTGGTTTCTTATTCTTCCATATGAAGTTAGTCAGGTCCTTTCTCCAGTCATTAAAGATCTTCATATTTCTTATTATCGGCAGATTCTGAAATAAATACAACATCTTTGGTAGCAGATTCATCTTAACAGCAGAGATCCTTCCCAGAAGGGAAAGATTAAGTCTTTTCCATTGCTCTAGTTCTTTATGCGTGTATGTGTCTCTCTCTCTCTCTCTCTCTCTCTCTCTCTCTCTCTCTCTCTCTCTCTTTCTCAATTAACGATGCATACATTTCTAACGAATTCTTGATTCAATTAGGAATTTTAGCACACAATCAGGTGATAGCGTAAGCGGATTTCCCATACGTTGGGACTTAAATCGCCTGGCGCGTTGAGGAACGCGTTCTCTTAACTGGTTTACTCCTTTATCAGATCTTTTTCTTGGCTAAGCTCTTTTCAATGCGTTTCATATTTTCCCCCCTTTGTGTGTCTCTCTCTCTCTCTTTTTTTTTGGTGTTGTCAAAAAAAAATCCCTTCCCTCCCCCCCGCCCTTCTCGTTTGAGATTATGCAAATCCTTCATTAAAGCCTTTAAGGGGCTGAGTTGGTGAAGTCTTCCTGGTATAGAAAGCCGTTTCCACACATGCCTTCTCCGATTAGGACGTCTTTGGGGTGGGGTGGGGTGGGGGGAACAAACCAAAGCCTTGGAAGAAGAGACGTTGGTTTCCTGCTTCTCCGGGAGACTCGGTGCCGTGCTAGAAAGGCGCCTTTGCTTGTCAGGGCTTTCTCTTCTCACAGAGCAGCGAATGCCCCAAAGCCGCCTGGCAGCAGTCCTGTAATCTAACAGATCTATCAAGGAGAGCTGAATGGGGAGTTGGGAGCCGGCCCTGCCTGAACCGGTTTCGTGCTTTGTCGCTCGGCCTGGCCTTGGGTGGGTTGACAGCATGACAATGGGTCGGCCCACATTTTGGGATTGGGGAGGGCTTCTCTCCCATACGGAAAGAGAATCAACCCAAAGTGAGGCATCTGGGAAGAATGTATGAGCGGTAGGCCTGGTTAGGTTCTTCGGTAGGCCTGGTTAGGTTCTTCGGTAGGCCTGGTTAGGTTCTTCGGTAGGCCTTCTTCGGTAGGCCTGGTTAGGTTCTTCGGTAGGCCTGGTTAGGTTCTTCGGTAGGCCTGGTTAGGTTCTTCGGTAGGCCTGGTTAGGTTCTTCGGTAGGCCTGGTTAGGTTCTTCGGTAGGCCTGGTTAGGTTCTTCGGTAGGCCTGGTTAGGTTCTTCGGTAGGCCTGGTTAGGTTCTTCGGTAGGCCTGGTTAGGTTCTTCGGTAGGCCTGGTTAGGTTCTTCGGTAGGCCTGGTTAGGTAGGCCTGGTTAGGTTCTTCGGTCGGTTCTTCGGCAGGCCTGGTTAGGTTCTTCGGTAGGCCTGGTTAGGTTCTTCGGTAGGCCTGGTTAGGTTCTTCAGGTAGGCCTGGTTAGGTTCTTGGTAGGCCTGGTTAGGTTCTTCGGTAGGCCTGGTTAGGTTCTTCGGTAGGCCTGGTTAGGTTCTTCGGTAGGCCTGGTTAGGGCAGGCCTGGTTAGGTTCTTCGGTAGGCCTGGTTAGGTTCTTCGGTAGGCCTGGTTAGGTTCTTCGGTAGGCCTGGTTGGTAGGTTCTTCGGTAGGCCTGGTTAGGTTCTTCGGTAGGCCTGGTTAGGTTCTTCGGTAGGCCTGGTTAGGTTAGGCCTGGTTAGGTTTCGGTAGGCCTGGTTAGGTTCTTCGGTAGGCCTGGTTAGGTTCTTAGGCCTGGTTAGGCCTCGGTAGGCCTGGTTAGGTTCTTCGGTAGGCCTAGTTAGGTTCTTCTGGTTAGGCAGGCCTGGTTAGGTTCTTCGGTAGGCCTCGGTAGGCCTGGTTAAGTTCTTCGGTAGGCCTGGTTAGGTTCTTCGGTAGGCCTGGTTAGGTTCTTCGGTAGGCGTGGTTAGGTTCTTGGTAGGCCTGGTTAGGTTCTTAGGGTAGGCCTGGTTAGGTTCTTCGGTAGGCCTGGTTAGGTTCTTCGGTAGGCCTGGTTAGGTTCTTCGGTAGGCCTGGTTAGGGTTCTTCGGTAGGCCTGGTTGGGTTCTTCGGTAGGCCTGGTTAGGTTCTTCGGTAGGCCTGGTTAGGTTCTTCGGTAGGCCTGGTTAGGTTCTTCGGTAGGCCTGGTTAGGTTCTTCGGTAGGCCTGGTTAGGTTCTTCGGTAGGCCTGGTTAGGTTCTTCGGTAGGCCTGGTTAGGTTCTTCGGTAGGCCTGGTTAGGTTCTTCGGTAGGCCTGGTTAGGTTCTTCGGTAGGCCTGGTTAGGTTCTTCGGTAGGCCTGGTTAGGTTCTTCGGTAGGCCCTGGTTAGGCCTGGTTCTTCGGTAGGCCTGGTTAGGTTCTTCGGGGCCTGGTTGGGTTCTTCGGTAGGCCTGGTTAGGTTCTTGGTAGGCCTGGTTAGGTTCTTCGGTAGGCCTGGTTAGGCCTGGTTGAGGGTTCTTCGGTAGGCCTGGTTAGGCCGGTAGGCCTGGTTAGGTTTAGGCCTTCGGTAGGCCTGGTTAGGGTTCTTCGGTAGGCCTGGTTAGGTTCTTCGGTAGGCCTGGTTAGGTCGGTAGGCCTTCGGTAGGCCTGGTTAGGTTAGGCCTTCGGTAGGCCTGGTTAGGTTCTTCGGTAGGCCTGGTTAGGTTCTTCGGTAGGCCTGGTTGGGTTCTTCGGTAGGCCTGGTTAGGTTCTTCGGTACGCCTGGTTAGGGTTCTTCGGTAGGCCTGGTTAGGCCTGGTAGGCCTGGTTCTTCTTCGGTAGGCCTGGTTAGGTTCTTCGGTAGGCCTGGTTAGGTTCTTCAGTAGGCCTGGTTAGGTTCTTCGGTAGGCCTGGTTAGGTTCTTCGGTAGGCCTGGTTAGGTTCTTCGGTAGGCCTGGTTAGGTTCTTCGGTAGGCCTGGTTAGGTTCTTCGGTAGGCCTGGTTAGGTTCTTCAGTAGGCCTGGTTAGGTTTCTAGGCCTGGTAGGCCTGGTTAGGTTCTTCAGTAGGCCTGGTTAGGTTCTTCGGTAGGCCTGGTTAGGTTCTTCGGTAGGCCTGGTTAGGTTCTTCGGTAGGCCTGGTTAGGTTCTTCGGTAGGCCTGGTTAGGTTCTTCAGTAGGCCTGGTTAAGTTCTTCGGTAGGCCTGGTTAGGTTCTTCAGTAGGCCTGGTTAGGTTCTTCGGTAGGCCTGGTTAGGTTCTTCGGTAGGCCTGGTTAGGTTCTTCAGTAGGCCTGGTTAGGTTCTTGGTAGGCCTGGTTCTTAGGCCTGGGTTCTTCGGTAGGCCTGGTTAGGTTCTTTGGTAGGCCTGGTTAGGTTCTTCAGTAGGCCTGGTTAGGTTCTTCAGTAGGCCTGGTTAGGTTATTACGTAGGCCAGGTTAGGTTCTTCGCCTGGTAGGCCTAAGTTGGTTAGGCCTGGTTAAGTTCTTCAGTAGGCCTGGTTAAGTTCTTCGGTAGGCCTGGTAAGGTTCTTCGGTAGGCCTGGTTAGGTTCTTCGATATGCCTGGTTAGGTTCTTCGGTAGGTCTGGTTAGGTTCTTCGGTAGGCCTGGTTAGGTTCTTCGGTAGGCCTGGTAAGGTTCTTTGGTAGGCAGCGCAGATCCCCCCGTCAAGCTGGCGGCAAAGGTCGTCAGCAATGGCGACCAGCACTGTATCTGTCCCATGGCCAGGCCGGAAGCCGGATTGAAAGGGATCCAGGGCAGCAGTGTCATCTATAAACTGTTGTAGTTGCCCAAATGCTGCCCGCTCAATCACCTTACCCAAGAAGGGAAGGTCAGAGACTGGTCGATAGTTGGCATGAATTGCAGGGTCTAAGCTTGGTTTTTTCAACAGAGGGCGGACTACAGCTTCCTTCAGCGTGTCTGGGAAGACCCCTTGTTCAAAGGAGCTATTGATTATGTTCCTTAGAGCAGTGTTTCCCAACCGGTGTGCCGCGGCACACTAGTGTGCCGTGAGCGATCATCAGGTGTGCCGTGGGAAATTGGAACCTCCATTACCCTTTCTTCCCCCTCCGGCCTTTCTTCTCCACTCAAGCTCCCTTCTTCAGGATGGGAGGGGAGAGGGAGGAAGACATGACCCGTGCGCGCGCGACTGCGCAGACTCCCCCCACGTCTTCCTCCCTCCCGCCTCCCCTCCTGAACATGCTCACGCTGCCCCCTCAGATCAAAATGGCTGCAGAAGCGGCGGCGTGAGCAAAGTGAGGCAAAGCGAGCAGAGCGAGGCTGGGAAGAAGGGAGCCCGAGTGGAGAGAAAAAAGTAAGTGTTGGGCAGGAGGGGGAAGAAAGGGCGCGAAGGGGGGGGGGAGGAAGAGGTCTCTGTCGAAAGCTGGCATGGGCAAACTTGGACCTTCCGGGTGTTTTGGACTCCAACTCCCACCATTCCCAGCAGCCTCAGGCCCTTTTCCTCCCCCCAGCCACTTAAGCAGGAAAGGGCCTGAGGCTGCTAGAAATGGTGGGAGTTAAAGTCCAAAGCACCCAAAGGGCCAAAGTTTTCCCATGCCTGTTTTAGGGACCTTAAAGTGGTGAGCCTCCTTCCAACATTGTGATTCTGGATAGAAAACAAACAACATAACATCACATCACATTGTTTGAGTCCACAGTGCTCTCTGGGTGTAGGTGAACTACAACTTCCAAACTCAAGGTCAATTCCCAAGCAAACCCTTTCAGTACTTCCTGTTGGTAAGGAGAGTTCAATATGGCAAGTTTGGTTCAATTCCATCGTTGCAAGAGTTCAGGATGCTCTTTGATTGTGTGTTAACTATAAATCCCAGAAACGGTAACTCCCAAATGTCAAGGTCTATTTTCTCCCCAAACACATTTGGGCATATTGAGTATTCATGCCAAGTTTGGTCCTGATCCAACATTGTTTGAGTCCACAGTGCTCTCTGGATATAGGTGAACTACAACTCCAAAACTCAAGGTCAATGCCCACCAAACTCTTATAGTATTTTCTCTTGGTTATGGGAGCTCTGTGTGGGAAGTCTTTCTGCCATTCCTGCCAGGATATCTATGTTGTGTTCATCGAAATGGGCCCAGGTTTCACACTGAGTGTATAAATACATTTAAAAACACATTAACTATATGTATTACTGTGTTAGAGTGTCAAAATGTGCTGCGTCTCAAAAAAGGTTGAAAAACACTGCTTTAGAGTGTCCGGAAGACCCCTTGTTCGAAGGAGCTATTAATTCTGTTCCTTGGAGGGTCTTGCAGTCCTTCCATGCAGTTCTTAATCAGCCAAGAGGGGCACGGATCGAGAGCATTGAATTGTCAGGTCACCCTGTGTCTTCAAGATACATAATCTCCCCTTGGCCTTCTGTCTCCCACTCCCCTTTCGCCGAGAGAGCCACTTTATTTTGAGTTAACATTTCAGCGTTTTGCACTGTTAAGCTCATTGACCCCTTCAGTATTATTATTATTGTTACCGTGTTTCCCCGAAAGTATGACACCCCTGATTGTAAGACGTATCGGGGTGTCAGGGGTCGGCTAATGTAAGCCGTACCCCGAATGTAGCCGCACCTCGCCCGCCGCTACCGCCGCTGCCGCCCGCTGCCACCGCTGCCACCGCTGCCACCGCTGCCGCCACCGGCCCATTGGCCGCGGCACACCTCCGTGGCGCACCTTTTTGCCAGGCCTCCCAGGAAGGGAGGGGAAGAGACCCAGAGGCGTGGCAAAGTGGCGCTGCGTCAGAGTGACGCATCGCCGCTTTGCCACGCCTCTGGGGCTCTTCCCCTCCCTTCCTTTGTCCAAGGAGGGAGGGGAAGAGACCCAGAGGCGTGGCAAAGTGGCGCTGCATCAGAGTGACGATCGCCGCTTTGCCACGCCTCTGGGGCTCTTCCCTCCCTTCCTTTGTCCAAGGAAGGGAGGGGGGGACCCAGAGGCGTGGCAAAGTGGCGCTGCGCCAGAGTGACGCATCGCCGCTTTTGCCACGCCTCTGGGGCTCTTCCCTCCCTTCCTTTGTCCAAGGAAGGGGGGGAAGGCCCAGAGCGTGGCAAAGTGGCGCTGCGTCAGAGTGACGCATCGCCGCTTTGCCACGCCTCTGGGGCTCTTCCCTCCCTTTGTCCAAGGGAGGGGGGGGGGACCCAGAGGCGTGGCAAAGTGGCGCTGCGTCAGAGTGACGCATCGCCGCTTTGCCACGCCTCTGGGGCTCTTCCCCTCCCTTCCTTTGTCAAGGAAGGGAGGGGAAGAGACCCAGAGGCGTGGCAAAGTGGCGCTGCGTCAGACGCATCGCCGCTTGCCACGCCTCTGGGCTCTTCCCTCCCCTTCCTTTTGTCCCAGGAAGGGAGGAAGAGACCCAGGCGTGGAAAAGTGGCGCTGCATCAGAGTGACGCATCGCCGCTGCCACGCCTCTCGGGCTCTTCCCCCTCCCTTCCTTTGTCCAAGGAAGGGGGGGGAGGGCCCAGGCGTGGCAAGCGGCTGCGTCAGAGTGACGCAGCGCCTTTGCCACGCCTCTGGGGGCTCTTCCCCCTCCCTTCTTGTCTAGGGAGGGAAGGGCCCCAGGGGCGTGGCAAGCGGCTGCGTCAGAGTGACGCATCGCCGCTTGCCACGCCTCTGGGGCTCTTCCCCTCCCTTCCTTTGTCCAAGGAAGGGAGAGGGAAGGGCCCAGAGGCGTGGCAAAGTGGCGCTGCGTCAGAGTGACGCGTCGCCGCTTCGCCACGCCTCTTGCTCTTTCTCCCTCCCTTCCTTCGTCCAGAAAGCTGCGCCGCGGAGGTGTGCCACGGCTGATGGGCCCGGTTGCGGCAGCGGCGGCGTGACGGCGGCAGCGGCGTGGGCGTGGGGACGGGGTACATCTTAGTTTATATAAGACGTACCCCGAAAGTAAGACGTAGGGGGGCTTTTCGGGGGGAAAAGAAAGTAAGACGCTGTCTTACTTTCGGGGAAACACGGTATTTATACCCCAATTTATCAAGCAAGGAGACTCAATGTGAATTAACATTAGAGCATTTTAAATAGATGATGGATGGCCATTTGTCGAGGGAGGGCACTTTGTGCGTTTCCTGCATGCCCAAAAGGTGTTGGACTAGATGCAGGGCCGGATTACCCATAAGGCCAACCTAGGCCATGGCCTAGGGGCACAAGCCGAGGGGGGCGCAATGCATTTTTCCCACCCTCCCTTGGCCTTGCCCATAGATGTCTATGAGAGCGGGCCCTGTCCTGAAGAGTGCACTTCCTGTCGTGCACCTCTCTCCGCTTCGAGGAAGACTACGCCTCCCGGCATGCTCCGCAGGGGCTAAGCTGGGGCCGGGCCAATGGGAGGTGGTGAGGGCAAAGCTAGGGGGCGTGGCTGGGCAGCAGACTCACAGGGATGGCGGAGGGCACTGAGAAGGGTCCGCCCTTCCAGCTGGGCGGGCCGCGCTTCGAGCAGGTAAGCACTGGGGCGCTGCGCAACAGGGACCCGGAATGCGCAGCGGAGTCGGAGATGGAGTCGCTCCCTCAGGGAACCTGCGTCGCTTGCCTCAGGTGGCCCCAGCCCCTTGGCGACATCCCATCCCCTCATTGGCCCTGCCCGGTGTCGCTCTCCCATTTGAATTCCTGCCCTTGGGAAAGCGCGTCTGTGATTGGCTCCTGCTTCCCTTGACTCCTCTTCGGGGGCGGTGCTTCTGTCTTAGCGTCCTGAGTCCGAGTCCCGCTTCGGGCAGAAAGCGTGACTGTGGAACTCCCTGCCACTGCATTGGGATGGCATTTTTAAAAATGAGCCCGAGCATGGCGCTGCTGCAGGTGGATCCGGCCCAGGCACCCCGCAAGCCCCATGGATACATCTGCGCTGATTGGCGCGGGCTGTTGTTTTATTTGGATATTACTGATCAACTGAGATGTATTGGGCTACCTGAGTGAATTTGAGGTATGATTTATTTTTAGTGTGGGTCTGAATGATTGGGGGGTTTGTGGTAGAGGTTGGCTTAAAGGGGCCATAATTCCAAAGTGTGGCCTAGGGCACAAAAATATGTTAATCCCAGCCTGACTAGATGGCCTCTGAGCAGGCCCAGATTACCCATAAGGCCACCCTAGGCCAGTGTTAGGGCGGCACCTTAAGGGGGGTCAGTGAAGGAAGAGGGGCGGGGCCGGCGCGAGCAGTGGGGGCACCCCCGCAAGCGGCCCCGCCCCCAGTAAGTCGCCCCGCCCCCGCAAGCGGCCCCGTCCCCCGGAGCGGGGGCGGCGCTTCAAGAGTGTGGCCTAGGGTGCCACAATCGCGTAATCCGGGCCTGCCTCCGAGGATCCCTTCCGATTGTATGATTCTCTGGTGCTAACGGCGTCTACGCCTTTCCGGCTCTAGCGTCCATGTTGTGCTCTCAAAACAACAACTAGCTCCTGGGGGAGAGAGGAGAGAGGAAAACAAATCCTCTTCCCAAGCAGCACATGGTTGGCTACAGATTAGGAGATTGATGTTCTGCTCCCAAGCGGCTGTTATCTGTGGCCAGTGTTGCATCACCTCTCTGCCAAATGGCTCTTTTATTACGTTGCCTTTCTCTCCATCTACAGGTCTGGCCTGTATTTCTTTCTGTGTGTGTGTGTGTGTGTGTGTGTGTGTGTGTGTTGAGCCCAAGCAAGCATCTCATTTCGATCTATTGCCACCCAACGGCCGAGCCTTTTCACAAAACGGTCAGGCTTTGCTGTTTCTTTCTTTCTTTCTTTTCAGAAAATTGCATTAATGCCACGAAACAGAAGCCCAGAGCCAGGGTTGCAAACCAGAAAACGGCTGTCAGCAGCAGACCGACCGACCTTTGCGAGCGTTCAAAAGGGCGGCGCAGGACTGTTCCCGCATCCCACAGGTCTGCGGGTCGGCGGCATCCACATGAACGGTCTTTCCAAAAGCATGACAGGTGTGGGAACAGCCATGCTCTCCTTTCTCAAAGCCTGCGGTTGGAAGAGGCCGGGATGGTTCGAGGTTTCTCTGCACTGCCAGTTAACAGGCCCGGCTCTATTTTTAGGCAAAGTGGAGGCATCAGAACGGGAGCTGCCGTGTAAAAGCAGCAAGCCTTTCGTTGTTGAAGGCAGGCCCGGATTAACACTTTTTTTTAACCCTAGGCCACACTTTGGAACCACGCCCCCTTTAAGGCAACCTCCCGCCACCTCCAAGGTCCCCATGCATTCCCACAGAGCTGTGCTCTGAAGGTCTCCTCGGGAGTCGGGAGGCTTGGGGAGAGCGCACTGGGTGCAAACTTGCTCCAAAGGCGTGCACGAGAGAGACAGAGAGAGAGCATGTGCGAGAGAGAGAGAGCGCGTGCGAGAGAGAGAGCAAGAGAGAGAGAGTACGAGACAGTGTGTGAGAGAGAGAGTGCACGAGAGAGAGCGCACACGCATGCAAGAGAGAGCAAGAGAGAGCACGAGAGAGTGCGAGAGAGCAAGAGAGAGAGAGCGCATGAGAGAGAGAGCGCATGCGAGAGAGACAGAGAGCAGGAGAGAGAGAGAGCAAGAGAGAGTGAGAGAGAGCGAGAGAGAGAGAGCGCACATGAGAGAGAGCGTGCGTGAGAGAGAGAGAGAGCATGCGTGCGAGAGAGAGAGAGCAAGAGAGAGAGCGCATGAGAGAGAGAGCGCATGCGAGAGAGACAGAGAGCAGGAGAGAGAGAGAGCAAGAGAGTGAGAGAGAGCGAGAGAGAGAGAGCGAGCGAGAGAGAGAGCGCGCGCGCGAGAGAGAAAGCGAGAGAGAGAGAAAGCAAGAGAGAGCAAGAGAGAGAGAGAGCAAGAGAGAGAGAGAGAGAGAGCACACATGAGAGAGAGCGTGCCTGAGAAGAGAGAGAGCAAGAGAGAGAGAAAGAGTGCAAGAGAGAGAGAGCGCGTGAGTGTGAGACAGAAAGAGAGCAAGAGAGAGAGCAAGAGAGAGAGTGCGAGAGAGTGAGAGTGAGAGAGAGCGCACATGAAAGAGAGAGCGTGCACGAGAGAGAGCGCGTGCGTGCGAGAGAGACAGAGAGCAAGAGAGAGAGCGCGAGAGAGTAAGAGAGAGCGAGAGAGAAAGAGTGCATGAGAGAGAGAGCGCGTGCGAGAGAGAGCAAGAGAGAGCGTGAGAGATAGAGAGAGAGAGAGAGAGAGCGCGCATGCGTGCGAGAGAGAGAGAGAGAGAGAGAGAGAGAGAGAGAGAGCAAGAGAGAGCGAGAGAGAGAGTGCACGAGAGAGAGAGAGAGACAGAGATAGAGAGACGGAGGAGACATAGCAGAGACTTTGCCGGGAGAAGGAGCGAGGAGGGGCATGAGAAAGGGGGAAAGAGGGGCACAGACCAGGGGTTTTTTTGGTCCGTGATCTGCACCTCCCCCCGGCTTGCGCCCCTAGGCCATGGCCTCGTTGGCCTTATGGGTAATCCAGGCAGGGTTGCAGGAGTGATTGTTGCACTTTGATTGCCAGAGGTGGCAGAGGCGGCGGGGAGCCTGAATGATTTTTATTCTCCCACTACGAACCGACATAATTTGGATGGTTTCGGAGATGTGCATCTGACGTGAATGGGTTACTCCGATTGATCCCATGCCAGATCTCACCTGATTTTGAAAGCAAAACCTGGATAATAGAGAAAGACCAAAAGGAATACCAGGCACTATATTAGACACTATGCTACTGTTCGAAGGTTGTGTTCTTGCACCAACCTAGTATTTACAATATTCTTCAGCATGATGCTCCAAAGGGCTACGGAAGATCTTGAAGAAGGAGACGGCATATATGTACGCTATCGTACTGATGGGAGCTTGTTCAGCTTCAGCTGCCTGAGGGCTCGCACGAAGACTCTAAACTATGTAGTCCGTGAGCTGCTTTTTGCTGACGATGCCGCCCTTGTCGCCCCTTCAGAAGCAGCTCTGCAGCGCTTCACGTCCTGCTTTGCAACAGCTGCAGAGCTGTTTGGGCTGGACATCAGTCGGAAGAAAACGGAAGTCCTCTACCAGCCCGCACCACAGGAAGAACACCATCATCCCCACGTCAACATAGGCACATCTGTGCTTAAGTCCGTTCAGCAGTTCACCTACCGGGGAAGCATCATCTCTTCAGATGCCAAGACTGATAAAGAGATCGATCACAGGTTGGCAAAGGCATATAGTGCATTCGGAAGGCCTTACAAAAGAGTCTGGAGCAACAAGCACCTGAGGCAAAGCACCAAAATCAGTGTATACAGAGCTGTCGTACTGTCTATTCTCCTCTATGGGTCTAAAACATGGGTCACCTTTCGCCAACACCTACGACTCCTTGAACGCTTTCATCAACGCTGTCTTTGCACAATCCTAAATATACACTGGACCGACTATGTGATGAATGTCGCTGTCCTTGAGCAAGCAGGGATCACCAGCGTTGAGGCCATGCTATTGAGAACACAGCTGCGCTGGGCAGGGCACATCTCTAGGATGGAGGACCACCACCTCCCAAAGATACTACTGTACGGTGAACTCGCCACGTGTCAGCGCAAGAGAGATGCCCCAAAAAAGAGATATAAGGACTCCCTGAAACAACATCTCAGGCTCGGCCAGATTGATCACCAACAATGCTCCACATCGGGAGGCATGGAGACACACTCTCCACAATGCTGCGGCCTCTTTCGAGAAGACACGGCGAAGGAGTCTCATAGAGAAACGGCAAGGCAGAAAGAACCGCAACCTGGAAACAACATCACCCAAGGAGACTCTCTGCTGTGCTTTCTGCAACCGGACTTGCCTGTGTGAGAGAGAAGGCCTCGCCGGAGGAGGATGGCCCCCGCGGTGGTGCTGCAGCTGACGAGCGCACCCTCGACGCCGGTGAGTGAAGCCTGGACGGGGCCCCAGTGCCGCCAAGGGCTGATGCGAGAGAGAGACAGGGCAGAGCATGAGGCGGGGCCCCATCCTGCTGCGATCTACCTCAGATGGGCTTGCGACCGACTCGTCAATCGCGATCGACTTCCTGGGCAGCCCTGCTCTAATACCTGAGCTGGACTGTTGAGAATAGGCTGCCTTGGAGGTCTGATTAAACCAAAGGGATAGGTTGCTATATACCAGTGTTTCCCAACCTTTTTTGAGCCGCGGCACACTTTTTACATTTACGAAATCCTGGGGCACACCACCAACCAAAATGACACAAAATGACACTCTAACACAGTCATACATATCTATATATATAAAAAGGAAGTGGTTGTGCAACGGGGCAAATGGACAGGAAAACTATACGCCCTCGAGGCACAAAAACCACCCAACACATTACCACCTACCACGAGGTACATAGAGGGCACAAAAAATCTGCCCTAGGTACCTCGCAAGACCCTCAAATTACACCCCCAAAACTGCAGCCAGAGACCTCAACGTTGCAGTGCTCCCTCCAATGCAATTCCCTCCTTCCCCCACTAGGGACAATGGTGCCCCCCCCCACAAAACCGCAACCTCTCTCCCTCCGTCACGGGTCCCATCACCACCTACTTCCCCACCTACCAACCACTCCAGGACCCGGCCCTGTGCCACCGCCACCGAGCCCCCCACCTCCGCTACCTTCACAGCCTCCTTCGCTGCCTCCACGCGGCTACCGGACCCCACCAGCATGGCCACCGCCATGCCCACCTCCTCCGCCGCTTCCACACCGCTTCCCGCATGCTACCCAACACCCACATCCCGGGAGGAGGCCGCCGCGGTGCCGCCCGCACGACCCTCCACCACGAGAGGCAGCGAAACGGCGAGGGAGAACGGCACAGCCACGGGACTACAATTACCAGAAGGCTCCGCGCGGCTCACCCGGAAGAAGGGCGAAGACAGGGCCGGAAATAGGCCAGAGTGGCCGCGCGGGGCCTTCTGGGAGCTGTAGTCCCCTGGCCAGCCCCCCCTTCTCCGCCATCTCCAAGCCCTTTCCAGGCCAGGGTCAGGCGGCCGCCGCCATGCCCGCTTCCTCCACCCTCCTCCGCCTCCTCCCGGCCTCCCAACTGCTTCGCACTGCCCCCCCCCCCCCACTGCCAGATATAGAGAGAAAGACACCGAGCGAAAGGTATGAAGAATCAACGACAGAGAGAGACAGAGAAACAAGAAGGCAGAAAGAGTGATAGAGAGAGAAAGAGGGAGATAAACAGAGAGAGAGAGAGAAACAGAGACAGGGAGAGAATGATACAGAGACAATGATAGAGAAAGAGAGACAGAGAAAGACTGATCAACAGAGAATGATAGAGAGCATGATAGAGATAGAAAGAGAGAGAGAGGGAGAAAGAATGATAGAGAGAAAATGATACAGAGGGAAAGAGAGAAAGAGTGATAGAGAGAGAATGATACAGAGAGAATTATACAGAGAGAGAGAGAGAAAGAGTGATAGAGAAAGAATGAAAGACAGAGAAACACAGAGAGAAAGACTGCTACAGATTGATAGAGAGAGAGAAAGACAGGGACCGAGAGAGAGACAGAAAATGATAGACACACACACACACAGAGAGAGAGAGAGAGAGAGAGAGAAATAGTGAGAAACAATGATAGGGATAGAAAGAGAGATAGACAGAGACAGATAAATAGATACAGAAAAAAATACAGAAAAAAATACATTGGGCGCAGCAACGCGCGCCGGGGACAGCTAGTAGTTAATATGTTTTAAAGCTGTATTGATGTTACTATGTGGGGCTGGTTTGATCTTGCGAATGCCAAAGAACCGGATGGAATCTGGGCCGTGCCCCAAGTCCTTGAAGTGTTGGTAAAGTGGGGAATCAGTTAGTCCCCTCCGAATAGCAGAACGGTGTTCGGAAACCCAGACTTTAAGAGGTCTACTCGTTTCTCCCACGTAAATAGGAGAGCACGGGCACTGGAGTCCATAGACCAACAAATCCGAATTACAAGTGAATGCGTCTTTAAAAGAGAGGTTGCGTTTGGTGCTTGGAATAAAGATTTGTTTTTCTGTGTATGCAAACCTGCATTGGGCATCAACCAGGTGGATTTCCTAGACGTCACGGTCTATAGACAAGAGGATGAATTACTGGTGAAATGTTTCCATAAGAAGACCGACCGCAATTCCATGCTGCACTTTAAAAGTGTCCACGCTCACAACCTTAAAGCGAATTTACCTTATTCCCAGATGCTACGGATTAAGAGGAACTCCTCCAATGAATTACTATATTGTGTTGCATCTACTTACCCGAGAATATAATTTGTTTATGGTAGACCTTTGAGGTTTTTGTGTTCATTACGGACTATTCAGGACTCTCCACAGTTTGACTGTGAGTCAATATATATTTTTGATTTATTTAGTAACAATTGTCTAACCCAGTGTTTCCCAACCAGTGTGCCAGGGCACACTAGTGTGCCGTGAGCGATCATCAGGTGTGCCGTGGAAATTGAACCTCCGGGAGTCTAATGTGTTGAGCCATTCAGGAAGGGAGCCTCCTGGGGGTTCTGTGTGGGTAGTTTGGCCCAGTTCTATCATTGGTGGGGTTCAGAATGCTCTTTGATTGTAGGGGAACTATAAATCCCAGCAACTGCAACTCCCAAATGCCAAGGTCTACTTCCCCTGAACTCCATCTGCGTTCATATTTGGGCATATTGAGTATTCATGCCAAGTTTGGTCCTTATCCATCATTGTTTGAGTCCACAGCGCTCTCTGGATATAGGTGAACTACAACTCCAAAACCCAAGGTCAATGCCCACCAAACTCTTATACCCGTGTTTCCCAAAAGTAAGACAGCGTCTTACTTTCTTTCCCGAAAAGTCCCCCCTACGCCTTACTTTCGGGTACATCTTATATAAACAAAGACGCACCCGTCGGCACGCCCACGCCGCCGCCGCCACGCCGCCGCCGCCGCAATCGGCCCATCGGCCGCGGCGCACCTCCGCTGGCGCACTTTCTGCTAGGCCTCTCCAAGGAAGGGAGGGGAAGAGTCCCAGAGGCGTGGCTAAGCGGCACTGCGCCAGAGTGACGCGTCGCCGCTAGCCACGCCTCTGGGACTCTTCCCCTCCCTCTCGTTGAACAAAGGGAGGGAAGAGGAAGAGTCCCAGAGGCGTGGCTAAGCGGCGACGCGTCACTCTGACCCAGCGCCGCTTAGCCACGCCTCTGGGACTTCCCCCCTCCCTCGTTGAAGGGAGGAAGAGGGGAAGAGTCCCAGAGGCGTGGCTAAGCGGCGACGCGTCACTCTGACGCAGCGCCGCTTAGCCACGCCTCTGGGACTCTTCCCCTCCCTTCCTTGGAGAGGCCTAGCAGAAAGGTGCTCGCGGAGGTGTGCCGCGCCGATGGGCCGGGCGCGCGGCGCGGCGGCCAGGTACGGCTTACATTCGGGCACGGCTTACATTAGCCGACCCCTGACACCCCGACACGTCTTACAATCGGGGTGTCATACTTTCGGGAAACACGGTAGTATTTTCTCTTGGTTATGGGAGTTCTGTGTGAGAAGTTTGTGCCTTTCTGCCATTCCTGCCAGGATACCTATGTTGTGTTCATCGAAACAGGCCCAGGTTTCACACTGAATGAATAAATACATTTAAAAACATATTAACTATATGTATGACTGTGTTAGAGTGTCATTTTGTGTCATTTTGGTTGGTGGTGTGGCCCAGGATTTTGGAAATGTAAAAAGTGTGCCGCGGCTCAAAAAAGGTTGGGAAACACTGCCTGAGCTGGACCGTTGAGGATAGGCTGCCTTGGAGGTCTCTCACGAAGTCAAAAGTTGACTTAAACCCAATCGCACACAACTCCTCTGATTAAATTGCAGCCGTCATTTCCGTATTTGCAGCCGTACCTTGTTTGGAGGTGTCCTTGTTTCCTTTCTGACAATATGGAAGCGGCCTCCTTAATGCCAGAAAATAACGAGAACGACCAGGATACGGAAGGCGAAAGACAGAACGGGAAAGGTCCCCAAACAGCCCAAAGAAACCTGAACGGTTCCGCTCCGCCGTGCGGTTCGTGGCATCCCATCCCCGCGAGTAAAGCAATTAATTAACACAAGTAAGATAAAACCTGATCAAACAGCCGTTCTCAAGGGGAGGAAGGAAGGAAGGGGAAAAAAGTATAAGAACGCGACAATTCATCAAAGCGTTCGGCGAAATGCTAATATTATTCATAACCTAAGAGAGCGGCGGAGCGAGAGGGAAGGAGTTGGCAGCGGGCCTGGCGCGATTTGGGCTTGTTTCGGGAAACTTTGTAATTACACGTTGGAGGAAATATAGCACCTTGGCGTACCTGTGGCTTTGCCCCATGGCTGTCATGTGCAAACATCATCAGTAGGCCAGATCAGAGAAGAGGGAGGCCGATCCACATGGGGATGCGCTTCAGAGGGAAAACACGGAGGACGGATCAGGGCGGCGGCTCTTGAAGTCTCATCTTTAGCGCATCAATCCCAAGGCATGCTCCAGGGACGGAGGGAAGAACTACCAGATGTGTATATGTGGTGTAGTCATGTGCTCTCAATGATAAATAAATGAGCAAAGGGTGTGCATATCTTTTTTTTAAAAAGGCATGGAGCTTTACTTCCTTTGGTGCATCAGCAGGCCCGGATTAACACCTTTTTGCGCCTTAGGCCACACTTTGGAATTACGCCTTTTAAGACAACCTCTACCACCCCCCACACACACACATCACTCAGACCCACACTAAAAATAAATCATATCCTACAACTTACCTCAAATTCACTCAGGTAGCCCAATACATCTCAGTTGATCAGTAATCTATTATATAAAGGGGTTCCCGTCATGGAACGACCGTCCCAAACAGAGAAACCTTACAACGCAGAAACACCAAACTTGCCAACAGAAATAGGCCTCAAGCAAGGTAGGTTTGTAGCAAAGAAACTTTCCCCCAACCTAAAAGGCCCCCAAAACAACGAGTAAAAAAACCCTACATTTCCCAGCATCCTCCGGGGCTGCCAACAACTCTCCCAGCCTCTACATTCTGACAACATGATTGGCTGCCAATAAGGGCGGATTTGCATAACTCCTGTACTGGCCAGCCAACATGAACATTCTGACCCATAATAAACTGTCATGCATGCAACCGGCATGCATGTGCAGAACTAGCTGGGCCCGTGCATGCGCAACCGGCGTGCATGTGCAGAACTAGCTGGGTCCGTGCATGTGCACCCAGCATACATGTGCAGAACTAGCTGGGCCCATGCATGCGCAACCGGCGTGCATGTGGAGAACTAGCTGGGCCCGTGCATGCACACCTGGCATACATGTGCAGAACTAGCTGGGCCCGTGCATGCGCACCCAGCATGCATGTGCAGAACTAGCTGGGCCCGTGCATGCGCAACCGGCATGCATGTGCAGAACTAGCTGGGCCCGTGCATGCGCACCTGGCATGCATGTGAAGAACTAGCTGGGCCCGTGCATGCGCAACCGGCATGCATGTGCAGAACTAGCTGGGTCCGTGCATGTGCACCCGGCGTGCATGTGCAGAACTAGCTGGGCCCGTGCAGGCACACCCGGCGTGCATGTGCAGAACTAGCTGGGTCCGTGCATGCGCACCCAGCATGCATGTGCAGAACTAGCTGGGCCCGTGCAAGCACACCCGGCGTGCATGTGCAGAACTAGCTGGGCCCGTGCATGCGCACCTGGCATACATGTGCAGAACTAGCTGGGCCCGTGCATGCGCAACCGGCGTGCATGTGGAGAACTAGCCGGGCCCGTGCATGCGCACCTGACATACATGTGCAGAACTAGCTGGGCCCGTGCATGCGCACCCAGCATGCATGTGCAGAACTAGCTGGGCCCGTGCAAGCACACCCCGGCGTGCATGTGCAGAACTAGTTGGGCCTGTGCATGCGCACTTGGCATACATGTGCAGAACTAGCTGGGTCCGTGCATGTGCACCCGGCATGCATGTGCAGAACTAGCTGGGCCCGTGCATGCGCACCCGGCATGCATGTGCAGAACTAGCTGGGCCCGTGCATGCGCACCCGGCATGCATGTGCAGAACTAGCTGGCCCCGTGCATGCGCGCATGCACACACACACACCTGATGGATTCATTCCCCCCAAAATGTGCCTATTCCCAATAAGAAGAACCTCTTGAGACGTGGGAATGTGAGCAGCGCAATCCATGTGACTCTGTACTATTCGTTACATTGGGCATCCCTGAGAGCTCCGCAGCCACTTTGCCGTTCGTTGCCTGTATCCTTTCGCCTCCATCCAATTCCTGGCAATCAGAGCTCCGTGTTGAACAGATGCAGCTCCGAACTGCTCATTTCGCCTGTTTGCATGATGGCACGGAAATGCCAAACCCGTCGCTGTCGTAATACGGAAGCTTTTCGCAAACTCGACATCTCTGTAAACCGCTCTGAGCTCCGGAGTGAGCGGTATACTAAATCGAAGTTAATAAATAAATAATAATAAATAAATCTCAAGCTTGGGATGAACGGAGCATTTCCCACTGTGCCTTTAAGGGTTTAGTTTTCAAAACAGAGCCATAAGAGGGCGGGATCGAAGGAAAGCTGGTGGTTATTTTCAGCTTCGAGTTACATATTTTGGAACATGCTTCCCACACTTGATCACTGAGGCCAGGGCTGGATCTTACATTACGCGAACTACGCGTCCGCGTGGGGCGCCACATATTCAGGAGCGCATCTGCCCACCAAACACCCCTTCTCAGTCTTTGGCCTCATGGAAGGCGGCCCACCCGCACTGCACCAGATGCGCATGCGTGGAACCACCACATGTGCTGGTTCCGCACATGCGCATCCGGTGCGGTGCGAACAGGCCAGAGCTGCCCGCAGTGGCTCCATGAGGCCCGAGACCGATGGAAGGCGGCCCACCCGCACCACACCAAATGTGCACATGCGGAACCAAGCTGGCTCCGCACATGCTCACCCGGAGTGCATGCGCACCCTCCATGAGGCCGGAGACCGAGGAGGAGTGCCCGGCAGTCGGAGGGAGAGCCTCCACCCCCGGCCGCCAAACCCTCATCCTCTGTCTCCGGCCCCATGGAAGGCGGCCCGCCTGCGCCGCACCAAATGTGCACGCGTGGAACCAGCTGGCTCCGCACATGCTCACCCGGTGCACATGCGCACCCTCCATGAGGCCAGAGACTGAGGAGGAGTGCCCGGCAGCTGGAGGCAGAGCCTCCACGCCCAGCTGCCAAACCCTCCTCCTCTGTCTCCGGCTCCGTGGAAGGCGGCCCACGTGCACCACACCAAATGTGCACATGTGGAACCAAGCTGGCTCCGCACATGCTCACCCGGAGTGCATGCGCACCCTCCATGAGGCCGGAGACCAATGAGGAGCGCCCAGCAGCCGGATGCGCCCCCGAACATGAGAATAATATTCTACCTTTTATTTTTCAGTGATTGGGGGGGGGGGGCAAAATAATGTTCGTTTTCCATTTTAAATTACCTTAGTCCGGCCCTGACCAGGCCCGGATTAAGACCTTTTTGCGCCCTAGGCCACACTTTGGAATTACGCCCCCTTTTGCACACCGCCACTCAGGCCCCGCACCCGGAGGGAGTGATGTCGCTCGGGCCCCGCCCCTGGAGGGAGTGATGTTGCTCGGGCCCCGCCCCCGGAGGGAGTGACGTCACTCGGGCCCCACCCCCAGAGGGAGTGACGCTGCTCGGGCCCTGCCCCCAGAGGGAGTGACGTCGCACGGGCCCCGCACCCGGAAGGAGTGACGTCGCTGGGGCCCCACCCCTGGAGGGAGTGACGTCGCTCGGGCCCAGCACCCGGAAGGAGCGACGTCGCTCGGGCCCGCACCCGGAGGGAGTGACGCCGCCGGGCCCCGCACCGGAAGGAGTGACGTCGCTCGGATCTCACACCCGGAGAGAGTGGTGTCGCTCGGGCCCCGCACCCGGAAGGGGTGACGTCGCTCGGGCCCCGCACCCGGAGGAGTGACGTCGCTCGGGCCCCGCACCCGGAAGGAGTGACGTCGCTTGGGCTCCGCACCCGGAGGGAGTGACGTCGCTCGGGCCCCGCCCCCGGAGGGAGTGACATCGCTCGGGCCCCGCACCCGGAGGGAGTGACGTCGCTCGGGCCCCGCACCCGAAAGGGGTGACGTCGCTAGGGCCCCGCACCTGGAGGGAATGACGTCGCTCGGGCCCCGCCCTCGGACAGAGTGACGTTGCTCGGGCCCCGCACCCGGAGAGAGTGACGTCGCTCGGGCCTCGCACCCGGAGAGGGTGACGTCGCTCGGGCCCCGCACCTGGAGGGGGTGACGTGGCTCGGGCCCCGCCCCCGGACAGAGTGACGTGGCTCGGGCCCCGCCCCCGGACAGAGTGACGTTGCTTGGGCCCCGCACCCGGAGGGAGTGACGTCGCTCGGGCCCCACTCCAGAGGGAGTGACGTCGCTCGGGCCCCACCCCTGGAGGGAGTGATGTCGCTCGGGCCCTGCCCCTAGGGGGAGTGACGCTGCTCGGACCCCGCCCCCGGAGGGAGTGACGTCGCTCGGGCCTCGACCCCCGGAGGGAGTGACGTTGCTCGGGCCCCACCTACGGAGGGAGTGACGTCGCTCGGGCTGCACTCCTCCTCCCTCCCTCCTTCTGAGGACACGCCGAGTTGTCCCACAGGCAACGGCAGCTGCGCTGCGTGAATGGGGCGCCGCGTGGAAGGGCGCCGCGTAGCTGCTGCTGGGACAACTCGGCATGAGCCATTGCCATTTAAATTTTTTTGGCCTTGATCTGGCGCCCCCCTCGGCTTACGCCCATAGGCCACGGCCTTGCTTGCCTAATGGACAATCCGGGCCTGGCCCTGACTGAGGCTACAGACTGTATTTTGGACTTCAACTCCCACAATTCCTCACAGCCAGGAATTGTGGGAATTGGAGTCCAAAACACCTGAAGGGCCAAAGCTTGCCCATGCCTGATCTACACTGTAGAATCAATCCAGTTTGATGCCACCTTGACTACCACGGCTCATTACTACCAAATCCTGGGACTTGTACGTGAGCGTTCTCTGTCACGGAGTGTTGGCGCCTCACCAAACCCACAATTCCACAATACTGAGCTGAGTTCAGTAGAGTAGTATCTTTGGGAGGCGGTGGTCCTCCATCCTAGAGACGTGCCCTGCCCAGCGCAGCTGTGTTCTCAATAGCATGGCCTCAATGCTGGTGACCCCTGCTTGCTCAAGGACAGCGACATTCGTCACATAGTCGGTCCAGTGTATATTTAGGATTGTGCGAAGACAGCGCTGATGAAAGCGTTCGAGGAGTCGTAGGCGTTGGCGATAGGTGACCCATGTTTCAGACCCATAGAGGAGAATAGACAGTACGATAGCTCTGTACACACTGATTTTGGTGCTTTGCCTCAGGTGCTTGTTGCTCCAGACTCTTTTGTGGAGCCTTCCAAATGCACTCTATGTCTTTGCTAATCTGCGATCTATCTCTTTATCAATCTTGGCGTCTGAAGAGATGATGCTTCCCAGGGAGGTGAACTGCTGAACGGACTTAAGCACAGTTGTGCCTATGCTGATGTGGGGATGATGGTGTTCTTCCTGTGGTGCGGGCTGGTAGAGGACTTCCGTTTTCTTCAGGCTGACTTCCAGCCCAAACAGCTCTGCAGCTGCTGCAAAGCAGGATGTGAGGCGCTGCAGGGCTGCTTCTGAATGGGCAACAAAGGCAGCATCGTCAGCAAAAAGCAGCTCACGGTCTAGATAGTTTAGGGTCTTAGTGCGAGCCATCAGACGGCTTAAGTTGAAGAAGTTGCCATCAGTACGATAGCGGATATATATGCAAACAAAAGTACATATGTAAAAAATGGAGGTATTCACCTACACATTCTATGGCGAACAGGGAGAACAAATTGCAAAGAGCTCAGTGTAATAACCTTGATATTAATTAAGTCCGTCCACAGCCCGAGCTCTACCTTTTATGTCTCGTTTTATTTGCTTTAGGCACTTAAGTTGTGTAAGTCGATACGATGCAATAACAATGATGGGACTCTAAAGATCCGAAGACTGCTAAGGCGTTATTTATCATGTCTTGTTTACCCTCGAGGAGTCAATGCAAGGAATCAGAGTGTTAAAAACATTATATTCTCCTCAGAAGCGCAGTAAGGTAATTCTGCCTAGTCTTTGGGTGTCTTATTAAGAGCCTTCGGTACTTGTTTTCTGCTCATAAGGGCTGTTCTGAGGCACTTCGAATCATCGAGGATGACCCCAAAGGCTATCCAGTGTGAGCCCGAAGGCCATCCAGTGTGAGCCCAAAGGCCATCCAGTGTGAGCCCGAAGGCCATCCAGTCTGAGCCCGAAGGCCACCCAGTCTGAGCCCGAAGGCCATCCAGTCTGAGCCCTAAGGCCATCTAGTCTGAGCCCGAAGGCCATCCAGTCTGAGCCTGAAGGCCATCCAGTCTGAGCCCGAAGGCCATCCAGTCTGAGCCCTAAGGCCATCTAGTCTGAGCCCGAAGGCCATCCAGTCTGAGCCTGAAGGCCATCCAGTCTGAGCCCGAAGGCCATCCAGTCTGAGCCCTAAGGCCATCTAGTCTGAGCCCGAAGGCCATCCAGTCTGAGCCCGAAGGCCATCCAGTCTGAGCCCGAAGGCCATCCAGTCTGAGCCCGAAGGCCACCCAGTCTGAGCCCGAAGGCCATCCAGTCTGAGCCCGAAGGCCATCCAGTCTGAGCCCTAAGGCCATCTAGTCTGAGCCCGAAGGCCATCCAGTCTGAGCCGGAAGGCCATCCAGTCTGAGCCCGAAGGCCATCCAGTGTGAGCCCGAAGGCCATCTAGTCTGAGCCCGAAGGCCATCTAGTCTGAGCCCGAAGGCCATCTAGTCTGAGCCCGAAGGCCATCCAGTCTGAGCCCGAAGGCCATCCAGTCTGAGCCCGAAGGCCATCTAGTCTGAGCCCGAAGGCCATCTAGTCTGAGCCCGAAGGCCATCCAGTCTGAGCCCGAAGGCCATCCAGTCTGAGCCCGAAGGCCATCCAGTCTGAGCCCGAAGGCCATCCAGTCTGAGCCAGAAAGCCAACAAGTCTGAGCCCGAAGGCCATCCAGTCTGAGCCCGAGGCCATCCAGTCTGAGCCCGAAGGCCATCTAGTCTGAGCCCGAAGGCCATCCAGTCTGAGCCTGAAGGCCATCCAGTCTGAGCCCGAAGGCCATCTAGTCTGAGCCCGAAGGCCATCCAGTCTGAGCCCGAAGGCCATCCAGTCTGAGCCCGAAGGCCATCTAGTCTGAGCCCGAAGGCCATCTAGTCTGAGCCCGAAGGCCATCCAGTCTGAGCCCGAAGGCCATCTAGTCTGAGCCCGAAGGCCATCCAGTCTGAGCCCGAAGGCCATCCAGTCTGGGCCCGAGGCCATCCAGGCCATCCAGTCTGAGCCCGAAGGCCATCTAGTCTGAGCCCGAAGGCCATCTAGTCTGAGCCCGAAGGCCATCCAGTCTGAGCCCGAAGGCCATCCAGTCTGAGCCCGAAGGCCATCCAGTCTGAGCCCGAAGGCCATACAGTGTGAGCCCGAAGGCCATCCAGTCTGAGCCCGAAGGCCATCCAGTCTGAGCCCGAAGGCCATCCAGTCTGAGCCCGAAGGCCATCCAGTCTGAGCCCGAAGGCCATCCAGTCTGAGCGCGAAGGCCATCCAGTCTGAGCCCGGAGGCCATCCAGTCTGAGCCCGAAGGCCATCTAGTCTGAGCCCGAAGGCCATCCAGTCTGACCCCGAAGGCCATCCAGGCTGAGAACAAAGGCCATCCAGGCTGAGAACAAAGGCTATCCAGTCTGAGCCCAAAGGCCATCCAGTCTGAGCCCAAAGGCCATCCAGTCGGAGCCCAAAGGCCATCCAGTCGGAGCCCAAAGGCCATCCAGTCGGAGCCCGAAGGCCATCCAGTCTGAGCCCGAAGGCCATCCAGTCTGAGCCCGAAGGCCATCCAGTCTGAGCCCGAAGGCCATCCAGTCTGAGCCCGAAGGCCATCCAGTCTGAGCCCGAAGGCCATCCAGTCTGAGCCTGAAGGCCATCTAGTCTGAGCCCGAAGGCCATCCAGTCTGAGCCCGAAAGCCATCGAGTCTTAGCCCAAAGCCCATCCAGTCTGAACTCGAAGGCTATCCAGGCTGAGCACAAAGGCCATCCAGTCTGAGCCCAAAAGCCATCCAGTCTGAGCCCAAAGGCCATCCAGTCGGAGCCCAAAGGCTATCCAGTCTGAACCCAAAGGCCATCCAGTTGGAGCCCAAAGACTATCCAGTCTGAACCCGAAGGCTATCCAGGCTGAGCACAAAGGCCATCCAGTCTGAGCCCAAACGCCATCCAGTCTGAGCCCAAAGGCCATCCAGTCTGAGCCCAAAGGCCATCCAGTTGGAGCCCAAAGACCATCCAGTCTGAGCCCAAAGGCCATTCAGTCTGAGCCCAAAGGACATCCAGTCTGAGCCCAAAGGCTATCCAGTCTGAGCCCAAAGGCCACCCAGCCTGACCCCAAAGGCCATCCAGTCTGACCCCAAAGGCCATCCAGTCTGACTGTTGTAGTTGAGCTTGAGGCTGAGAGAGAGGAGTCTGTAGTTAGAAATGCATAATGGTCTAACTCATGAGCAAGAGTCGGATGAGGAGCAGGAAAGGGGGCTTGCAATTAACCATTGGTTGCATCCAGGCCGTTGCCTCCTGTTCTGGATCGCTGCTGGATTGATCGTTTGGCTGTGGACGTGGAATCTGAACATTGGTATTGTATTTCATGGGTTTCCGCATCTTTGTTTCCTGTCTTCGGCTGCTCCACCTTAAATCCCTTCTTTGCTAGATTCGGCTGTTCCTTCGTATTGGGTTCTGGATTGACCTGACTTTGCTGCTTCGTCTACATTCTTCCTGGCCTGACTAAAGGACCGTTTGGCACTCTTTCTTCCTCTGCATTCCTCCTGGCCTGACTAAAGGACCGTTTGGCACTTCTACTTCGTTTGCATTCTGCCTGGCTGGTTGTGAACCTGGACTGGCTGTGCACTCTCTCTCAGCTTTATTTCTGTTGTGAAGAAGTCCGAACTGGGCGTTTGTTTGCTGTTGGATTGCCTTACCAGTTTGTGGTGCCTCTAGGCCAGGGGTGGCCAATTATTTTTTCCAAGGGGCCACAAGAGAGCCAAAAAATATTATGGAGGGCCGCACCTAAAGGCTGAACTACCTTCTAATCTACATAATTTATTTACTTATTTATTTATTTACTATGCTTACTATATATTACACATCATTAATATTAACATACTAATATATCAAGAAATATTCTTATATTATTAGTATTAATATCATAAATATTATCTATATATATAAAAATCGAGTGGTCGTGGGTTGACGATTATGCACGGCCACACCATAACCCCCACAACCACAAAACCCACAACACACGTTTCACCAGGCCATGAGGTACCAACTAGGCACAAACCCCACCCTCACAACTTCCGCAGACCCCTAAACGCGACCCCCAAAATTGCCCATTCAAACCTATGGGAGGAGGGATCCGGCGGCGCCCGCGCCGCCCGATCCCCAGCACAGCGCATTCACCTGATCTCCACTGGGAGAGCGGAACCTCCTCCCCGCCTGAATGCCCTCCGGAGGTTAGGGACAGGCCTAGAAGCGGAGGAGGAGAGGGCCAGAAGCCCAAGGAGCCCAAGGCAGCGCCCGCGCCACCCGGCTCCATGCGGCCGAGGACGCCTGCTCTGCGCTGCCTCTCCCTGCGATCTCCTCTTCCGGGAGTGGCAGGGACCTGTGGCGCCGCCTCACTGCTCTTCCTCGCCACTGTCGCCTCCTTGCCTTCCTCCTGACTTCCTCCTTGACTTCCTCATGTTCGTGGACCGGGGACGCGTGGGTCCGGTCCGGGAACATTTACAAGCCTGTGAGACGGAGGAGGAAGCGGGAAAGGCCATGGCACTACACCTCCCAGAAGGCTCCGCGATGCTCCCTGGAAAGCAGGGGCGGAGCTTTCTGGATAGTCCCATGCCTTGACCCGCCTCCTCCTCCATCTCCCAGCCTCCCAAATGTTCCCGGACCCAACCCACGCAACCCGACCCCACGAACATGAGGAAGGCAGCGGAGGAAGCCAAGGAGGTGACACTGGCGAGGAAGAGCGCTGAGGCGGTGGCACACCAGCTCCCTGCCACTCCCGAAGGAGGACACCGCAGGAAGAGACACAGGACACCAGCCATCCTCCTAACGAAGGTCCCCCAACGCCGCCCCCGGCACACAATACATACACAAACATCCACACATAAACACACGCAAACACACTCATACATACAAAACAACATATAAACACCAACATAAAAACACATACAAAAACACAACCACATACAAACACATATATCTACACACCTAAACACACATCCCCACTAATACATACACATATATACACACACATATCACCACCTCACCATATCTACACATACATACAAATACATATACAAACACACATATATATACACATACTCAAACACAAAACACCTACAGAACACTACACAAAAATATATACACGCACACCAAGAACTATAAACACACACATACACACACACACATATACACACACAAATAACCACAAACCAAAACCAGCACACACACACATACACACAAACCCCCAATAAACCAAACACACATACAACCAAATATATCTACACACCTAAACATACACATCCACACTAAAACATACACATATATACACACACATATCACCACCACACCATATATACACATACATACATATACATACACAAGCACACATATATATATACACGTACTCAAACACAAAACACCCACAGAAAACTACACAAAAATATATACACACAAACCAAGAACTATAAACACACCCATACACACAAACACACACACATATAAACACACACAAATAACCACAAACCAGTACCAGCACACACACATACACACAACCCCCCAAAAAAACAAACACACATACAACTATAAACACACATAAACACAAATACAAATACACACAACAAACATACTCACATCACAACCACAACATACATACCCTGACATTCTCACATCACCAACATAGGGCACAGCAACGCGTGCCGGGTACAGCTAGTAGTATATATATATATAGACATTATAATATATTGAAATTATAATATAACATTATATTATATTATTATATTATTATATTATTATAATAAAATTGTTATAAAATAATAATAAAAACCACTAAAATTAAATTAAATTCAAGAAGACAAGGTGCGAACCAAGATGGAATGGCCCAATGGACCCAGCCCAGAGGATGGCAAAGCGGACCCAGCCGCCGCCGCAGAGGAGAGCAGAGCAGTAGGCGATCAGAGGCTGCAGGCCTTCGCCCGCTCTCGCCCCTCACTCTATTTCCCCTCCCATTGGATAAAATCGGCTGTCACTCACTTCGCCCCGCCCACGCTTTTTGTCCTTGCGCCGCCTCCCGCGGTCCCACCCCTTTGCGGGGCGTATCCGTCCCTCCGATTGGCTGATTCCGTGGCCGTCAGTCAGGGCTCCTCCAACGGTCACCCCAACCGCTGTTCCTCCCCTTTGGCCACGCCCATTTGCCGCGAGCCGGAACTCTCCCGAGTTGGTTCGGTGAGGGAAGGAGGAAGGAAGGTTCGCGCCTTCTTCTGCTTCTTCTGACGTCAAGGAGGAGGAGGAGGGGAAGGGCAAGGGCCGGAGTGGCGAGATGTCAGCGGAAGAAGAGCCCGGCGGTGGCTGAGGCGGAGAACATAGAACATAAGAGCATAAGAAGAGCCATGCTGAATCGGGCCTCAGCCCATCTAGTCCAGCATTCTGTGTCACACAGTGGCCCACTAGTTGTACACGGGGATCTCGAGCAGAAGGGAGGGCAAAACCCTCACCTGCTCCCGACCCCCCACAACCAGTACCCGGGGAAAATCCTGCCTGCCTCCATCAACACAGAGGTGGCACTTGGATGTCCATTTCAGTAACTACTGATTCCCTTGGTATCCACGAATCTGTCTAATCCTGCCTTGAGGCCTCCCTTTCGCCTGGGAGAGGCTCATGACAGCAAGGAACGCGCCGGGAGAGGAAAGGAGAGGGAGGGAAGGGCTTCTTCGCCTCAGGGAGGCCGTCTTTCTCCGAAGAGTTGGTTGGGAAATCTTCCTCTTGGCCCCGCCCCTGACGCCCTTCTCCCCAGGCCGGACAGAATCGGCTGCTGGGCCGCATCCGGCCCGTGGGGCGTAGGTTTCCCACCCCTGCTCAGTCCCGGCTTAAAGGTTTGTGGCACCCTAGGCCACACTCTGGATGGCCGCTTGCGGGGGGCTGGGCCGCTTGCGGGCATGCGCGGCAGGGCAGGAGTGGCCCGGCGCCCTCCGCCATGTCCCTGGGTGCTGCATCGGCTGCCCAGGAGCTTACCTTCCTTTCTCTTTCTTCGGAGAAGGAAGGGAAACCCCCGGGCGGCCGCTGCAGCACGTAGCAGCTAATGTAACCAATAACAAAAATTAGGAAATCACAACACAAACCGTGCAGAAATGGTAATCTAGATGCTGTTCATAGACATATCAGGAAAGTACCTGTGGCACCCCACGCTGCTGGGCCTAGCCCAAGACCACGCGAGTGTCGCCACAAGCTACCAAAAGGGGCAATGCCCCATGTGACAGGAGCTGCTGAAGTCTGTATGTAAGGCTGGTTGTGCCCCTACGCACCCGGGAGCCCTAAACACATTCCTATTACACAAACACCATATGGAACTCCCACACTAGAGTATACAACACAACATAAACTGTCCAGTTCAAGGGGTGGAATACCAATATGCAGCCCCAAACTCCAATGCCGTCCTGGCGTCACTCCGAAAGGCGGGTCGCAGGTGAATCAGGTGGATGGCAACCGGCAACAGCAGCGCGGCGCAGCCTAGGCGGCTGGCGTCGTTGCCAGGCCGACTCCGCAGCGCGCGGCCTGTCCTGATGACGTGGGGCGTCCGGAACAATGGCGTGCAGCGGATGCTGTGATGTATGCGGTGCCGCCCACAGTGATGACGTGAGCGGGCCTCCCAGAATGGGAGGGACTGAAGTCGGCCCGGGAATCCCCAGGCCAAGCGGCTGACGCACGTTGACTCAGCACGCTCAGCGTGGATCGCGGCGTGCTCGGGACGTGGCGGGAGATCCCCGTCAACACCGGGCGGTCACGGAGGGACGGCGAACTCAGGTGTGTGGCGGTAGAGGGAAGCAGCCGCATGGACGATCAAAATGAAGCAGCGGATCCTGTCTCTGCCGGATACAACGATCCAGCGCTGGTAGCCAACTGGGTGCCTCGCGCGCTTGGGGGCCAGCCCGGGCAGCAGTGGGCGATGGCCAGCGCACTGAAAAACGATGTCCAAAGCCACATGGGTGTGTGAAAATATCAAAGTATGTTTATTAAAGGACCACAGTCAATCACTGTATGATCCTAACAGTGGAAATAACTGCTAATGCACCAATGCACAAACGCCAGTTCTGTCACAATGTGGGACCGACTGTGGGGCTGGCTGCTCCCACGGTCGTGCCAGTAACGCCAACGGGTGAAGTACGGTTATTTGGAGGGTCCCAAATCCCGTTTCGCTGATGGGTATTTAACAGCTTCGTCAGGGCGTTTCCATTACATATACAACCATTGTGCTGGTGGAGGAACAATCTTACATAGTCCAAATCATAATCAATCAAGTACATCAATAATATGGAAGGATTCCACCGGGTCAAATGTGATCCGCAGGTAGGTCTGTGGCATAACCAGGGAGGCTAAATGCAGCAGCCAGGGACATGGCCGCTCCTGCCCTGCTGCGGATGCCCGCCGTTCTGCGCGGCCCGCCCCTTTTCGGTGGGGCTGGGTGACGTCCGGTGCGGCACCAGCGGCGAGGAGGAAGAGGTGGAGGCAGAGGCCCCGGCTTCCCTCCACCTCTTCCTCCTCACCGCTGCGCCTGACGTACCCCAGCCCCGCTGAAAAGGGGCGGGCCGCGCAGGACGCCGGGCATGCGCGGCAGTGGCTCGGTGCCCTCCGCCATGTCCCTGGGTGCTGCAGCGGCCAGGGACATGGCGGAGGGCGGCGAGCTGCTCCCGTCCTGCTGCGCATGCCCGCAAGCGGCCCCGCACGAGCGACGAACAGGTGGGGGAAGTCCCTCCCCTAGGGCGTCTGCCGTGGCTTCCCTCTGCCTCCTCCTCGCTCGTGTCGGCCCTGCCCCTCCTCACGTGCCCCCCCGGAGATCAAGTTTTTAAAATAAAAAATAAAAAATTGGGGTATGCCCCCCATGGCTGCTCTAGGCTCAATGGAGTCACAGTGAGGAAGTTTGAGGACTGGCTTCTTAAGGTGGTCTGGATCACGAAACCGAGCCTATTCTGCCATAGAAGATGACACAATCCAAGCGCTCCCAACAGAGGAGCAGAACTGCAGTGGCTGTTATATTTTGGGCGTTATAGTGCAACCAGTCCTTTTCCTAGATTTAGACATTTTGAGTTTTGAGTGCCAGAAATCCAGTTAGTTAATCATGAAGTTTGAAAGCAGAAGAGATAGCAGGGGGGACACGACCAGCCTCCCTCTTCATAGAAGCGTATCCGTTCACTTCTCTGCACCGCTCTTTTGAGGGATTTTTCAAGACCAATTATTCTGACAGGCGTTTTCTATTCAGAGCCAAGGACAATGGGTTTTCGGTGCTGGCTGCGGTGCGGCCTTTTTGCGACGCTTCATTGCGATGCTCGTGTTGTATACTATTTGTCTTGTTCCGGCATTTGGCAAGATCTAGCTATTTTTAAGCTGCCTCAAACATAAAAGCGAGAGGCGTGTGGAAATCATCCAAAGGGGAGAAAAATCCACTGGCGAAAAGGGCCCGTTTGACGTCACATGTTCTGTGACGTCAAATGCATCGCTATGGGGCCCACACAGTGTAATGTTTTAAGTGTTGGGCAACAACTCCAGAGACCAGGGTTTGAATGCCCACTTGGCCTTCCCTTCTAAGTAACATTTCACAGGGGTTATTAGGGGTCACTTTGCAACGTGTTGCTTGGACATCCAGCAGATGGCGCTGTTTTTGATGCCAAACATGTTTTTACCTGTCACAGGTGTGACATCTATATAATAGTAGGTATGTGAATATATAAAAACATTTGTGTGTTTGAATGATACGTTGTGTCCTAATTTCGAAGCAATCGGTTAAGTATTTTGGGAGGTTTGAGGTCACTCACAAACAGATATTTACATTTTTATTTATTTAGAATAGCCATCCCCTGCCATGGCCCAGTCTGTGTATAGGTGTATATGTGTGTTTGCTTACATATATGTGGTTTTGCGCATGCACTGGGAATGTGGCGCAGCTGGCTGGCAGTCAGCTGCATAAGATCTTTAACGACCAGAAGGTCATGGGTTCAAGGCCTGCCCAGGTCAGTGTGAGCTCTCAACCAATTGTCTAGCTCATTGTCTGTCTATATATGTTGTATGTCTATGGTATTGAATGTTTGCCTGTATATGTGGATTGTGATCCGCCCTGTGTCCCCTGCGGGATGATGTAAATAAATAAATAAAATACATATAAATGATGTAAATAAATAAATAAAATAAATGTGTTGTAATGTAATTGTAAATGTGTTGTAATGTAAACATCTGTGCTTAAGTCCGTTCAGCAGTTCACCTCCCTGGGAAGCATCATCTCTTCAGACACCAAGATTGACAAAGAGAGAGATCACAGATTAGCAAAGGCATAGAGTGCATTCGGAAGGCTTCACAAAAGAGTCTGGAGCAACAAGCACCTGAGGCAAAGCACCAAAGTCAGTGTATACAGAGCTATTGTACTGTCTATTCTCCTCTATGGGTCTGAAACATGGGTCACCTATCTCCAACACCTATGACTCCTTGAACACTTTCATCAGCGCTGTCTTCGCACATCTATCTATCTATCTATATCTATATCTATATCTATATCTATATATATAATAAAGTGGAATGTTTGTTTGTATGTATGTTTGTATGTTTGTATGTTTGTGTGTTTGTATGTATGTATGTGGCAGCATTCGGATTGGCTCCCGGCCTCTACATTCTGACAACATGATTGGTTGCCAGTGAGGGAGTATTTGCATAACAACTCTAATTGGCCGGCCGACACGAACATTCCGACACTCTAAAGTGGCGGGGGTAAGCAAAAGGCCTGAGGCAGTTAGGCATGGTGGGAGTTTAAGGCCAAAACACTTTGCGGCCCCCAACAATGACAGAACAAGACCACACTTGGCACACAGAACCCCCAAGACCCACTCTACATCCTGGTGCAGTTTGAGGGAGGATGGACCATGGATGACAGGATTTGCAGTGCTTAGAGCACCGTGGCCCACACCAATGACGAATCAGGAACAAACTTGGCACACAGATGCCCAATGACCCACTTTACAACCTGGTGCAGTTTACGGCAGGATGGCCCACAAATGATGGGATTTGCAGTACCTTCACCCGATTCATTTCCCACAGAACATTGTAGCCCCTAGAAATCACAGACCAGGCCCAAACTTGGCACACAGAGTACCCATGACCCACTCTACATCCTGGTGCAGTTTTGAGTGGGACGCACCACCGATGATAGGGCTTGAAGTACCTTCCCTCACTTCCAGAGACCGCTGCGACCCTCATCTAATGACTGATCAAGACAACACTTGGCACACAGAGTGCCCATGACCCACCTTACATCCTGGTGCAGTTTGGAGAAGGGGGATCATGGATGATGGGACTTGAAGTACCTTCACTCACTTCCCGATACCACTGAAAGCCAAATATACAACTGACCAACCTTGGCACACAATGCCTATCTCAAATAACTCGGGTAGGGCCGGGTCCCCAAGCTAGTCCTAAATATACACTGGACTGACTATGTGACGAATGTTGCTGTCCTTGAGCAAGCAGGGATCACCAGCGTTGAGGCCACGCTATTGAGAACACAGCTGCGCTGGGCAGGGCACGTCTCTAGGATGGAGGACCACCGCCTCCCAAAGATACTACTCTACGGTGAACGCGCCACGGGTCAGCGCAAGAGAGGCGCCCCCCAAAAGAGATATAAGGACTCCCTGAAACAACATCTCAGGCTCGGCCAAATTGATCACCAACAATGGTCCACCCTGGCCCCACATCAGGAGGCATGGAGGCGCACTATCCACAATGCTGCGGCCTCTTTCGAGAAGACACCCCGAATGGGTCTCGAAGAGAAACGACAACGCAGAAAGAACCGCAACTCGGAAACAACATCACCCAAGGAGACTTTCTGCTGTGCTTTCTGCAACCGAACTTGCCTATCTCAGATTGGCCTTTTTAGTCACCAACGCGCTTGTAGAAAACGTGGAATGAGTCCTTCCTGAATCTTTGTTCATGAAGAAAAGCCAAGGTTCTGATGTATATTATTGAGCTAATAGTATTTTAATGTATTTCAAATGGCAAAACTTGGTATGGAAGAGCGGGGACAGTGGACCCTTCTGCTACGGCCTGCTCCCCCGGGTCAATGGTTAATTCAATATCGAGAAGAAGGAAGAAAGACAAAAGAAAGACATGGAAACGAGCCTTGTTCAAGGTTCCCAACATCACATTAATTACGACATTATGCGAATACATTCCATAATCAGAGCGGACACCCAAAATCTGCATTAATCATTCTCTTTCAAATGGTGCTTATTACAGCCATTCTGCTCTATATTTATCTGGAATTGGGGATTTTTTTCCCCCTCTTTCCCCAAAGGCATTTTGGGAAAAGCATGGCCAAATTAAGCTCTGCGGGCCTTAAAGGGGCGGGAGATTTCGGAGAGTCTCCTGTTATTTTGAGTCTGATGAGAATTTATGGAACTTTGCAAACTTCTTCGTAAGCGAGCCGGAAAGCGCTTATGTTCTGCAAAATCCGAGCGCGAGAGAAATCAAACATGACCGAGCCATCCATTTAGTTGAGTTTTATCCGCTTGCCTCTTGAACGCCTTGGTACAAATTCCTGCCAATGAAGCAATTTCACCGCTAAATTAAAGTGCACGGAGCCTTTTTTCTTCTGTGGTTTCTCCTCTCAAATGCCTGTACGGCCAATGAATAGAAGAGGAACCCCAAATCCACAGGGGAAGATGTTCCTGGGTTTACCGTGGAAATGAGAAACTGCGGATAATAGAAAACCTACCACTGAATTGTGCCGGAAGATGAGGTCGATTGCCAAATGAGGTCGATTGCCAAATGGGGCGCTCCTGCCATGCTCGCGCGCACCCAGCGCGCGGTGCTACTGCTGCTACCTTCTGCCTGCACAGCGCTTCTTTCGCCCGCGAGGCATTGCGAGAAGGAGGAAGCGTGACGCGGGGCCTCCGGAAGCCCCGCCTCGCGCTCCCTTCGGAGGCCCCGCCTTGCACTCCCTCCGGAGGCCCCACCTTGCGTTCCCCCCGGAGGCCCCGCCGCGCTCCCCCTAGAGTCCCCGCCTTGCACTCCCTCCGGAGGCCCCGCCACACTCCCCCTAGAGTCCCCGCCTCGCACTCCCTCAGGAGGCCTCGCCTCACGTTCCTTCCGGAGGCCCCGCCTTGCGCTCCCGCTGGAGGCCCCGCCTCGTGCTCCTTCCTTCCCGCAATGCCCCGCAGGCGGAAGAAGCGCTGCGCAGGTGGAAGGCGGCGACGGGAGAGAGTGCACGGCGACGCAAGAGCGTGCGCGACAGGGGAGGTAGATCTTTTCGACTTCACTGCACTAGAGCCTTCCCATAAACTACAATTGGGGGACCTGGAAAATATACATCCCTTGGAACTCTGGGATTTGTAGTATGGTGAGTCACTAGAGCTCTCTAGTTGAGTGCCCTCCCATAAACTACAATTGGGGGACCTGGAAAATATACATCCCTTGGAACTCTGGGATTTGTAGTAGAGTGAGTCACTAGAGCTCTCTGGTTGAGTGTCCTCCCATAAACTACAATTAGGGGACCTGGAACATATATATCCTTTTGTACCCTGGGATTTGTAGTATGGTGAGTCACTAGAGCTCTCTGGTTGAGTGCCCTCCCATAAACTACAATTGGGGGACCTGGAAAATATACTTCCTTTGGTACCCTGGGATTTGTAGTACGGTGAGTCACTAGAGCTCTCTGGTTGAGTGTCCTCCCATAAACTACAATTGGGGGACCTGGAAAATATACATCCCTTGGAACTCTGGGATTTGTAGTATGGTGAGTCACTAGAGCTCTCTAGTTGAGTGCCCTTCCATAAACTACAATTGGGGGACCTGGAAAATATACATCCCTTGGAAGCCTGGGATTTGTAGTACGGTGAGTCACTAGAGCTCTCTAGTTGAGTGCCCTCCCATAAACTACAATTGGGGGACCTGGAAAATATACATCCCTTGGAAGCCTGGGATTTGTAGTACGGTGAGTCACTAGAGCTCTCTAGTTGAGTGCCCTTCCATAAACTACAATTGGGGGACCTGGAAAATATACATCCCTTGGAAGCCTGGGATTTGTAGTACGGTGAGTCACTAGAGCTCTCTAGTTGAGTGCCCTCCCATAAATTACAATTGGGGGACCTGGAAAATATACATCCTTTGGAACCCTGGGATTTGTAGTACGGTGAGTCACTAGAGCTCTCTAGTTGAGTGCCCTCCCATAAATTACAATTGGGGGACCTGGAAAATATACATCCTTTGGTACCCTGGGATTTGTAGTACAGTGAGTAACTAGAGCTCTCCAGTTGGGTACCCTCCCAAAACTACAATTGGAGGATCTGGAAAACCTAGTACTCTATGGGAGGGCCATTGTTTCACCAGCACAGACCATAGTCCTCATCCAAGCTGGGGAAACTACCATCATTACTACCCAGAACCTCAAACGTACCCACATTCTTTCCTTCACGCACCCCATAAGAGGCAGAACAAGCAACAGCCACCAAACTTCAAACTGAACAGTGACAATTTATTAAATTCCTCCAAACCTGGAGACCAATGGGCAACAATAGCAGCGCATTCCAGCCACCCAACGGCAGATACCAGCTGGCCCAATTTGGACCAATCAACATTCAGGGTAGTAGACATCCTTTGCTTCAAACTCCTGTCAAGGTCCTATTGTAGCAGCTAATTAGGGAGTTATGGAACTCCGAGTGGCAAGTTGACTTCTTACCAACTGGCGCGTAGACGTGCGGGCGCAAGGATGAGGAATCACGCAACAACTTCACTGCTCGTGTGAAATCAAAGAGGTTTATTGATAACACCAGCTGGTGGGGTTGCCAACAGAACAAGCTGTTATCAGGGCAAACGGCCCCGGTCACTCTCAGTACAAAGCATATATACCCCCATGGCGGCATCTAGACAAGCCCGCCCTCCTTCATGGATTTTTACACAATCATAATTGGCTGGTGTTTCATAGCATTTCATTAATCCAATAGAACATTACATTTTTATTAGCATCACACTTCAAACCCCTCCTATGTGTTAGAACAGTGCTGTCCAACATCTAACCGGCCAAGGGCCGGATTCCAGGTCACTGATGACCTGGGGCCGCCCGGCCCGGCCCCGGCCCCGGCCCCGCCCCGCCCCGCCCCGGCTGCTGGGATGCCTTGGGAGAGAGGGAGGAGCCACGCGGCACCCCTCCCTTCAAGGCATCCTAGCCGCAGATGAAGCTGGCGGCGGTTTCGCCGGCTTCAGCTGCTGCCAGGATCCCTTGCAAGGGACGGAGGCCCAGCCGGGGACCCCCTCCCCTTGCAAGGGATCGCAGCAGCGGCTGAAGCCGGCACTGGCTTCAGCTGCTGCCGGGATGCCTTGCAAGGACGGAGGCCCCGCCGGGGACCCCCCTCCCCTTGCAAGGGATCGCAGCAGCGGCTGAAGCCGGCGCTGGCTTCAGCTGCTGCCGGGATGCCTTGCAAGGACGGAGGCCCCGCCGGGGACCCCCTCCTTGCAAGGGATCGCAGCAGCGGCTGAAGCCGGCGCTGGCTTCAGCTGCTGCCGGGATGCCTTGCAAGGGACGGAGGCCCCCGGGGACCCCCTCCCTTGCAAGGCATCGGGCGCCGCGAAAGAGGGAAGAAGAGGCGGTGCAGGGAGGAGGAGCTAGCCCTCTTCCTCCTCCTTGTACCACCCCTTGTCCTCTCTCACCGGCGCAGATGCATCGCGGCGCGGAAAGAGGGACGGAGGGGGCGGTGCAGGAGGAGGAGCTGGCTCACTTCCTCCTCCCTGCCCCGCCTCCCCCTCCCCCCCGGCCGCCATTTTTTTTAAAAAAATTAGATTTTTTAATAAAAAAATTAAAAATGGCGGCTGGGGGCATAGCTGGGGCCGTGCCCAACAGGCTGGGGGGCCGGATCCGGCCCCAGGGCCGCCAGTTGGACAGCCCTGTGTTAGAACAATGAACATTTCTAAGTTAGCTTTTTCTCACAGTACATTATCAGTGGCCAGGGCTCTCACCCTCTGTACATGCGCAGTTCTTCTCCCTTTGGCACTGATGTCAACAAGTAGCACGTCCTGTACTGTTGAACCAATCTGAGCCTACGTTATCTCACGCTAGGCACGGGGTGTACTTTAACAAATCATAGCATTGATTAGAAGCACCAATCACAGTGCTATATTCACGGAGCAAGTGCCTGCCTGATTTTTGGCACAGAAACCCACTTTTCCAAGCTCTACACGTGTGCAGCATCACTCTCTGACTGTACTCCTGCACGGAAAGTACCAAAACCGCTTTATTCCAGAGTTTTTCTTTTTGTGGGTAATTTATCACATACAATTACCTACACATACGTCTGGAACCCCTCAAGAGGACCAATTCACTCTCCAATCTCTCTTGACCACGGTTTCCACAGTCTTGACTGCATGCACACCTCTCACTGCATCTATGGATTTCTGCATTGCACAAGCACAACATTTCAGCAAAATTGGTAGGGCAGCACATTATGATCAGCACAGAGCATATTACTACAATGATTATCATCACTAGTGAACGAGCCAATGCAAATTCGGTAGCCAGCTTAACAAAGAGCTCCAAAAATCACTTGGGGCTGAGTAAGTCTTCTGTACTTCTCTAGCAACACCCTGAATCTTGACCAAATCAAGTTCAATGTCACCAGACTTGTTAATGAAATGACAACAGGTTGTATTTAACCACACACAGAGCCCACCTTCCTTTGATAGAAGGTAGTCCAAAGCTAGCTTTTGCTGCATCGCCATTCTCGCCAAAGAATTCACCTCCACCTGCAAAGATGACATTCCTTCATAGGTATCATTGGCCAAAGATGCCAGGCCATATGATAAGACACGCAGCTGTCTTATACTCCAAGCTACACCCAACCTGGGTGAGACAATCGCTATGAACCTCTGGCCTTCACTCAGAAAAGTCTTATCCGGATCATATCCATAGCGTTTCACTCCAGCAATTGAACGCTTCTGGACATGTAAATGCAAGTTAGTGACAGGTGTCTCCTTGGGG
>JARBWK010000011.1:119259784-119447511 GCA_030556195.1 Anolis apletophallus
AAGAGGGAAGGGTCTATATTTCCAATTGGTCAAGAGGGAAGGGTCTATATTTCCAACTGGTCAAGAGGGAAGGGTCTATATTTCCAATTGGTCAAGAGGGAAGGGTCTATATTTCCAGTTGCTCAAGAGGGAAGGGTCTATATTTCCAGTTGCTCAAGAGGGAAGGGTCTATATTTCCAATTGGTCAAGAGGGAAGGGTCTATATTTCCAATTGGTCAAGAGGGAAGGGTCTATATTTCCAATTGGTCAAGAGAGAAGGGTCTATATTTCCAATTGGTCAAGAGGGAAGGGTCTATATTTCCAATTGGTCAAGAGGGAAGGGTCTATATTTCCAATTGGTCAAGAGGGAAGGGTCTATATTTCCAGTTGGTCAAGAGGGAAGGGTCTATATTTCCAGTTGGTCAAGAGGGAAGGGTCTATATTTCCAATTGGTCAAGAGAGAAGGGTCTATATTTCCAGTTGGTCAAGAGGGAAGGGTCTATATTTCCAATATATATATATATATAGAGGCATTACTTCGTGAACTAAGATTCAGGAAGGACTCACCCCACACTTTTTACAAGCGCGTTGATGACTAAAAGGGCCAATCTGAGATAGGCAAGTCCGGTTGCAGAAAGCACAGCAGAAAGTCTCCTTGGGTGATGTTGTTTCCAAGTTGCGGTTCTTTCTGCGTTGTCGTTTCTCTTCGAGAATATATACAAAGAACAGCAACATATAGTTGATCCAAAATGTATAATAACATACAGTTCAATAATACATAGTCACATAGGTGTTACAAAATCAAAGTGTAAATATCATCACCCCGGAGGGTTCCTACCCTTCCGTGTCACAAGTCCAAGTGGAAGTATGGAAGTCCAAAGTATTTTAAGCACCAAGATTGGGTAATAGGGAGGAAGTCCAGGGGAAATACGGTCGAAAACGCCCAGGATAGACAGGGATGATGGAAAGCGGAGTTAGGAGAAGAGCCGGTTGAGTTACTAGCCGCAGTGGCGATCAATCCGAGTGGACTCAAACCGCTAGTAGACAGGCCGACGAGGATAACTCTGTACGATGGTACCAACTCCCCAGTTTTTAAAATTTGAATCCAACGGGTTTCAGCCCTCACGAGGCATCTATCCACATCGCTGGGGGGGGGGGGGGGTATTTGGACCCTCTGTATGCTGAAGAAACGTAGATCATTCGGACTGTGTTTGAGTGTTTTGAAGTGTACATACAGGGGAGAATCTTCAGATAGAGATTTTATTCTAGAGCGGTGTTCCGAAATTCTCACATTAAGATTCCTTTTCGTTTTTCCCAGATAGAGTCTGCCACATGGGCAACAAATTCCATATACACACAAATTGCTTTTACAGGTAAAGAAATCTTTGAGGGTAAAGTCCTTTCTTGTGCCCGGGTTGTAAATCTGTTTGTCGGAGTACACAAACTCGCATTGTACCCCATTTGGCGTGTCTTCTCGAAAGAGGCCGCAGCATTTGTGGGTATTGCGTCTCCATGCCTCCCGATGTGAGGCCAGGGTAGACCATTGTTGGGGATCAATCTGGCCGAGCCTGAGATGTTGTTTCAGGGAGTCCTTATATCTCTTTTTGGGGGCGTCTCTCTTGCGCTGACCCGTGGCGAGTTCACCATAGAATAGTATCTTTGGGAGGTGGTGGTCCTCCATCCTAGAGATGCGCTCTACCCAGCGCAGCTGTCTTCTCAATAGCGTGGCCTCAACGCTGGTGACCCCTGCTTGCTCAAGGACAGCAACATTAGCCACATAGTGTACATTTAGGATTGTGCGAAGACAGCGCTGATGAAAGCGTTCGAGGAGTCGTAGGTGTTGGCGATAGGTGACCCATGTTTCAGACCCATAGAGGAGAATATACAGTACGATAGCTCTGTACACACTGATTTTGGTGCTTTGCCTCAGGTGCTTGTTGCTCCAGACTCTTTTGTGAAGCCTTCCGAATGCACTCTATGCCTTTGCTAATCTGTGATCTATCTCTTGATCAATCTTGGCGTCTGAAGAGATGATGCTTCCCAGGGAGGTGAACTGCTGAACGGACTTAAGCACAGATGTGCCTATGCTGACGTGGGGATGATGGTGTTCTCCCTGTGGTGCGGGTTGGTAGAGGACTTCCGTTTTCTTCAGGGTGACTTCTAGCCCAAACAGCGGGGATTGTGGTGTTCTTCCTGTGGTGTGGGCTGGTAGAGAACTTCTGTTTTCTTCAGGCTGACTTCCAGCCCAAACAGCAGGGATGATGGTGTTCTTCCTGTGGTGTGGGCTGGTAGAGGACTTCCATTTTCTTCAGGCTGACTTCTAGCCCAAACAGCGGATTATGGTGTTCTTCCTGTGGTGCGGGCTGGTAGAGGACTTCGTTTTCTTCAGGCTGACTTCGAGCCCAAACAGCAGGGATTATGGTGTTCTCCCTGTGGTGCGGGTTGGCAGAGGACTTCCATTTTCTTCAGGCTGACTTCTAGCCCAAACAGCGGGGATTATGGTGTTCTTCCTGTGGTGCGGGCTGGTAGAGGACTTCCGTTTTCTTCAGGCTGACTTCGAGCCCAAACAGCGGGGATTATGGTGTTCTTCCTGTGGTGCGGGTTGGCAGAGGACTTCCATTTTCTTCAGGCTGACTTCTAGCCCAAACAGCGGGGATTATGGTGTTCTTCCTGTGGTGCGGGCTGGTAGAGGACTTCCGTTTTCTTCAGGCTGACTTCGAGCCCAAACAGCGGGGATTATGGTGTTCTTCCTGTGGTGCGGGCTGGTAGAGGACTTCCGTTTTCTTCAGGCTGACTTCTAGCCCAAACAGCGGGGATGATGGTGTTCTTCCTGTGGTGCGGGCTGGTAGAGGACTTCCGTTTTCTTCAGGCTGACTTCGAGCCCAAACAGCGGGGATTATGGTGTTCTTCCTGTGGTGCGGGCTGGTAGAGGACTTCCATTTTCTTCAGGCTGACTTCCAGCCCAAACAGCGGGGATTATGGTGTTCTTCCTGTGGTGCGGGCTGGTAGAGGACTTCCGTTTTCTTCAGGCTGACTTCGAGCCCAAACAGCGGGGATTATGGTGTTCTTCCTGTGGTGCGGGTTGGCAGAGGACTTCCATTTTCTTCAGGCTGACTTCTAGCCCAAACAGCGGGGATGATGGTGTTCTTCCTGTGGTGAGGGCTGGTAGAGGACTTCCGTTTTCTTCAGGCTGACTTCTAGCCCAAACAGCAGGGATGATGGTGTTCTTCCTGTGGTGCGGGCTGGTAGAGGACTTCCATTTTCTTCAGGCTGACTTCTAGCCCAAACAGCAGGGATGATGGTGTTCTTCCTGTGGTGTGGGCTGGTAGAGGACTTCCGTTTTCTTCAGGCTGACTTCCAGCCCAAACAGCTCTGCAGCTGTTGCAAAGCAGGATGTGAGGCGCTGCAGGGCTGCTTTTGAATGGGCAACAAGGGCAGCATCGTCAGCAAAAAGCAGCTCACGGACTAGATAGTTTAGAGTCTTTGCGCGAGTCCTCAGGCGGCTTAAGTTGAACAAACTGCCATCAGTACGATAGCGTATATATATATATATGCCGTTATATATATAGAAATGATTTGTTGGTGTCGATCTTTGCTATGTGTATATTAATATTAGAATACATACATATTAAAATACACATAGCAAAGATCGACACCAACAAATCGTTTCTAGCGTAATAATTGCGACATGCTGCTGCTCAAACGGATGGATCTTGGTACGCTATTCTTCCCGGTGGGCAGGAGCAGATCCCACCCAAATACTCCTTTGGAAGCCGATACAGAGATCGCTTTGTCTCCGTGAAATCTCCTGCTTCCTTTTATGTTCTTCTTCCCAAGCCAACATCTCGCAAACACGCCTTGCCAAAAGGCGGGATCTTTTCCCAGCGGACGCTCTCTCTCCCTGCGGACGGCATCGGAAGGCTTTCAGGACTATTTTGATCTTGCATTGTACATCCAGATGTTTCGCTGGGAAGCTCCTCTGGGGGAAAACCCGTGTTTGGGTAGCTCTGCCAAGGAAATATCTGCTTTAGTCATCATGTTAGACATGAAAGAAGGGGGGAAATGTGTGTACACTTGTTTAGTAGCTTGGGTAAGGTGTTTTGGGCTTCAACTTCAACTCCCACAATTGGTTCTGCACTGATTAGATAATGCAGTGTTTCCCAACCAGTGTGCCGGGGCACACTAGTGTGCCGTGAGCGATCATCAGGTGTGCCGTGGGAAATGGGAACCTCCAAGACCCTTTCTTCCCCCTCCTGCCGAACACTTTTTCTTCTCCACTTGGGCTCCCTTCTTCCCAGCCTCGCTCTGCTCGCTTTGCCTCGCTTTGCTCTGGGGCGAGTCTGCAGTAGCGCCCGCACGGGTCACGCCTCCCTCCCCTCCCCCTCCCTCCTGAACACGCTCACGCTGCCCCTCGGATCAAAATGGCGGCAGAAGCGGCAGTGGAGAAGGAAAAGTAAGTGTTGGGCAGGAGGGGGAAGAAAGGGCGCGAAGGGGGAGGAAGAGGTCTCTGCCGAAAGCTGGCATGGGCACACTTGGACCTTCCAGGTGTTTTGGACTCCAACTCCCACCATTCCTAGCAGCCTCAGGCCCTTTTCCTTTCCCTCCCTCAGCCACTTAAGCAGGAAAGGGCCTCAGGCTGTTAGGAATGGTGGGAGTTGGAGTCCAAAGCACCCAGAGGGCCAAAGTTTTCCCATGCCTGTTTGAGGGACCTTCAAGCGGTGAGCCTCCTTCCAACATTGTGATTCTGGATAGAAAACAAACCACAACATAACATAACATTGTTTGAGTCCACAGTACTCTCTGGGTGTAGGTGAACTACAACTCCCAAACTCAAGGTCAATTTCCAAGCAAACCCTTTCAGTACTTTCTGTTGGTAATGAGAGTTCAATAGGCCGAGTTTGGTTCAATTCCATTGTTGCAAGAGTTCAGGATGCTCTTTGATTGTGTGTTAACTATAAATCCTAGAAACTGTAACTCCCAAATGTCAAGGTCTATTTTCCCCAAACTCCATTTGTGTTCACATTTGGGCATGTGGAGTATTCATGCCAAGTTTGGTCCTGATCCAACATTGTTTGAGTCCACGGTGCTCTCTGGATATAGGTGAACTACAACTCCCAAACTCAAGGTCAATTCCCAAGCAAACCCTTTCAGTACTTTCTGTTGCTAATGAGAGTTCAATAGGCCAAGTTTGGTTCAATTCCATTGTTGCAAGAGTTCAGGATGCTCTTTGATTGTGTGTTAACTATAAATCCCAGAAACTGTAACTCCCAAATGTCAAGGTCTATTTCCCCCAAATTCCATTTGTGTTCACATTTGGGCATGTGGAGTATTCATGCCAAGTTTGGTCCTGATCCAACATTGTTTGAGTCCACGGTGCTCTCTGGATATAGGTGAACTACAACTCCAAAACTCAAGGTCAATGCCCACCAAACTCTTATAGCGTTTTCTCTTGGTTATGGGAGTTCTGTGTGGGAAGTTTGCGTCTTTCTGCCATTCCTGCCTGGATATCTATGTTGCGTTCATCGAAACAGGCCCAGGTTTCATACTGAGTGTATAAATACATTTTAAGACACATTAACTATATGTATTGCTGTGTTAGAGTGTCATTTTGGTTGGTGGTGTGCCCCAGGATTTTGTAAATGTAAAAACTGTAACTCCCAAATGTCAAGGTCTATTTCCCCCAAACTCCACCAAGTGTTCACATTTGGGCATATTGAGTTTTTGTTTGTTCCAGACCCATCATTGTTTGGGTCCACAGTGCTGTGACGCCCCCTAGGCGCTATTATACTGTACCTGTGTTTGTATTTTGCTGCCCTTACCTGTAAGGTCTTTGTTTCTTTGTTTGGCCATGTGCTTTTTCGTCTGCCATGTGGTCACTGAGGGGAGGGGCTGCTTCCTGGCTCCAAAACCGGTTTCTCCGCCCTCAACTCCTCCCTTTACCGGAGTTTACCTAAGGGCTGGACGTCCACTCTGGCCTCATTCCAAAGGACATAAGGACAAAGCAAGGCTGAATCTCAGCTAGCTGGGACAAGCATTATTATTTCACCTACAAAGTCTTCCTTTGCTTTCAACCAAACTGCCGTGCATAGGAGGATCCTTCCTCAACAGAGGCTGTGGATTTGGGACTTTTACAGAACTTAGTGCGCCTACAAAGGCGAGAGCAACAGCAGAACCTGGGACCAAGAGAGAAGCCATCGCTCTGCAAACAGAGGCAAGTGATTGTTCTACCTGGTTTAAGGAACCCTTTTTTGCAACCAACTAAGCTTTTGGACCATCAGTTTTACTGATTGTAAGCCAATAAACCTGTTTGAGTTCACCCTCTTCTGAGTCCTGAACATAAGAACATAAGAAGAGCCATGCTGAATCGGGCCTCAGCCCATCTAGTCCAGCATTCTGTGTCACACAGTGGCCCACCAGTTGTACACGGGGATCTCTAGCAGAAAGGAAGGCAAGACCCTGACCTGCTCCCGACCCCCCACAACCAGTACCCGGGGAAATCCTGCCTGCCTCCATCAACACAGAGGTGGCACTTGGATGTCCTTTTCAGTAACTACTTGATGCCGTGACGGACGGGATCCAACTGCAGGGAGTTCCACAGTTCTTTTCCTCCATCTTGGGCCAGGTAGCCCAAGGACAAAGACCAGAAAATGGCCCCTTTCCTTCTCTTTCTCTCTGCCTCTGCCTATGCTCCATTTTCTCCTGACTCATTGGAGGCACTGCCACAACAGTAAGCACACATTTCCTGTAAGCAACATCCGTTTTCCAAGTACCAAGGACTCAAATATGGACTCTTTCATTCCCTGGACTGTTTGCCGTTTGTTTTACACTAGGGCTGTCCAACTGGCGGCCCTGGGGCCGGATCCGGCCCCCCAGCCTGTTGGGCACGGCCCCAGCTATGCCCCCAGCCGCCATTTTTAATTTTTTTTAAAAAAAAAAATCTATTTTTTTAAAAAAAATGGCGGCCAGGGGGGGGGAGGCGGGGCAGGGAGGAAGAAGAGAGCTAGCTCCTCCTCCCTGCACCGCCCCCTCCTTCCCTCTCTCCGCGCCGAAAAGGAGGAGTAGGCGGTGCCAAGGGCAGCGCGTCACAGGCCTGGCGTGACGCGCTGCCCTTGGCGCCGCCTACTCCTTTTTTTCGGCGGCTCCCCCTCCCTAGGAAGGGCGGGGAGTCGCGAAAAAGGAGGAGTAGGCGGCGCCAAGGGCAGCGCGTCACGCCAGGCCTGTGACGCGCTGCCCTTGGCGCCGCTTCTGCTCTCCCCTCCTCCTCCTCTTTCCTGGGCGCCGTGCCTTTCCCTGGCGCTGCGGCGCTCGGGACAGCCGCGGTGCCCGGGAAAGAGGAGGAGGAGGAGGAGGAGAAATTCCTTCTCCACAGCGTCAAACCGGGCAAGAGGCATGGCGAAATCGCCGTGCCTCTTGCCCAGTTTGACGCTGCAGAAGGAAGAGAGGGGCAAAGGGGAGCCCCTCTCTGTGCCTCCCTTCTCCACAGCGTCAAACCGGGCAAGAGGCATGGCGAAATCGTCGTGCCTCTTGCCCAGTTTGACGCTGTAGAAGGGAGGGAGGGAGGAGCAAAGGGGAACCCCTCTTTGCTCCGCCCTCCCTCCTACAGCGTCACTCCGGGGATCGCCCCCGCCCCCTGCGATTGGCCCCATCCCCACGATTGGCCCCGCCCCCCGCTCCGGCCCGCCAGGTGGTCAGCCACCAGACGTCCGGCCCTTGGGCCTATAGAAGTTGGACAGCACTGTTTTACACCTTACCTGCAGTGCTGGCACTACACCAAAGGGGCAGCTAATGGACTCTCACCCTTTTTCATGGACTCTCACTGTTGCAACATGAACTTTCTAGTCTCCTCAAGGACCAAGGCCTTTGCAGTCAGCCAGAACACTGGCCTTCCTCCAGGACTCTTTCTCCTTTGTCTCCTGTTGCTCCATGAACTGAAGGCGCCAGAGAAGAGAGGCAACATTTGTCTGTTTGCAGTGTATGATCTTCCTCTCTGTATGGGCTGCATTGCATGGGGTACATGCATATTGGTAGCTGCTTATCCAAAACGTCTTGTATAAGTTTTCCCTTTGTTGTATTTTCCTCGCTGATGCTTAGTGTTATAAAAGCCTCCTGAAGCCCCCCCCCCCCAATCAGGGAATCAGAGAGGGCCGCAGTGCTGACCAGCAGCCACATTTTAAAGCCAGCCACCATGTTGCTATTGCAGAACTGTTTAAAAGGTAGATGCTAGGTTTTTCCGCAGGGGCTATCCTGCAGTATATACTAGGCCTGCCTGCATATGTTCCATTGACCTCGGAGCTTGTCCGTCGATAGGGCCATATGCCTGTACATACACATAACCATATTTTCATAAGCAAAGTTGCCTCTGTGGGCTTCGGACCCCCACATGTAACTGTCATAGAAAATGTTCAAACAGGCCATCTTACAGAGAAACCAAACCTCTGAGGATTGCTGTTTTGCCACAACAGGAAAACACCAATCTGGGACAAAAACAAAACCATTTATTTTCTAATGTAAAGAATAGCAGGTATGCTGGAAGGACAAAGTCCTCGCTTGCCCTGAGGCCATTCCCAAGCCCACCTGGAACTCATCAAACCAGCCAGTTTCACTGTTTTCTTTTTGACCTTTGTCCTGTCTCCCTGTTTTTTCCTCATTAGTTGGGTTGCGAAATGCGCTAGTTTGCAATAGGCTGGGAGGATCTTCAGCTGGCATTTTTGTGATGCTCAAGTTGTTTCCATCCAATCAGCTGAGAGCACACATAGCCAGGACAGGCCCCAAAAATTTGAATATGTATGGATCTTAAGGCATAAATATGACTGTATCTTCACAATAAAGACATGTTAGCTTTGCGGATCACTCAGGACTGTGGCTTTCATCCTTTCCAGCTGGTCAGAACCTTCTCTCGGTGGGGCACGCTTGCAGGATTTGGCGAGACTATTGATTTGGGATATTTTGGGATTTCTAGCGTTTAAAAGGATCCACCAAATCCTATTTAGGAATCCCCGGTTTTAGGGTTTTCGGTGTCCTTGGCCCCATCTGGGCAAGGCCCTTTCTATTGTTCGGTAACATACTGATTCCCTTGGTATCCATGAATCTGTCTAATCCTGCCTTGAAGCTGTCCAGGCTGACCGCTGTCACAACCTCCTCTGGAAGTGAGTTCCATAACCCAATGACCCTCTGGGTGAAGAAATATTTCCTTTATTTGTCCTAATTTTCCTACCTTGGAGCTTCAGGGAGTGCCCCTAGTCCTAGTGTTGGGTGACAGAGAAAATATTTTTTCTTTGTTCACCTTTTCTATCCCATGCATGATTTTATACACTTCGACCAAGTCACCTCTTAGACGCCGTCTTTCAAGGCTGAAAAGACCAAGGCGTTGCAACCTGGTTTCATAAGGGAGCCGCTCCATCCCTTGGATCATTCTTGTTGCCCTTTTCTGTACCTTTTCCAGTTCCGTTATATCCTTCTTGAGGTGCGGTGACCAGAATTGTACACAGTACTCCAAATGTGGCCTCACCATAGATTTGTAGAGAGGCAATACAACATTTGCCGACCTATTTTCGATTCCCTTCCTGATCATGCCTAGCATAGAATTTGCTTTTTTCACTGCTGCTGCGCACTGGGTTGACATCTTCATTGAGCTGTCCACCAAAACCCCGAGATCCCTTTCCTGGTTTGTCTCGGAAAGCTTTGACCCCATCAATTGGTAGGTGTAGTTGGGGTTCTTTGCCCCGATGTGCATGACTTTACACTTGTTTAGGTTAAAATGCATTTGCCACTTTGCTGCCCATTCACTCAATTTCGAGAGATCTTTCTGGAGCTCTTTACAGTCAGTTTCATTTTTAACTCCCCTGAACAGTTTAGTGTCATCTGCAAACTTTGCTACCTCAGAATTCACTCCTACATCCAGATCATTTATGAATAAATTAAAAAGTAACGGACCCAAAACTGAACCTTGGGGTACGCCACTTCTCACCTCTTTCCACCCAGAGAAGTGTCCGTTTATTACCACCCTTTGTTTCCTACAGTTTAGCCAGGTTCCAATCCAGGACAAGACCTGTCCCCTGATTCCATGGCTGAAGAGCTTGTTTAGGAGCCTTTGGTGAGGGACTTGGTCAAAAGCCTTTTGAAAGTCAAGGTAAACTATATCGACTGGGTCCCCTTTATCTATGTGTTTATTTACACCCTCAAAGAATTCTATCAAGTTAGTAAGACATGATTTGCCTTTGCAGAAACCATGTTGATTTTCCTTCAGCAATGCCTGTTCTTCTATGTGCCTAGTAATTTTTTCTTTAATAATGGTTTCCATCACTTTGCCTGGAACTGAGGTTAGACTGACTGGTCTATAATTTCCTGGATCACCTCTGGATCCTTTCTTGAAGATCGGAGTTACATTTGCCTCCCTCCAGTCCTCGGGTACCCCCTTCTGAGTCCTGAACATAAGAACATAAGAGGAGCCATGCTGAATCGGGCCTCAGCCCATCTAGTCCAGCATTCTGTGTCACACAGTGGCCCACCAGTTGTACACGGGGATCTCTAGCAGAAAGGAGAGCAAAACCCTCACCTGCTCCCGACCCCCCACAACCAGTGCCCGGGGAAAATCCTGCCTGCCTGCATCAACACAGAGGTGGCACTTGGATGTCCATTTCAGTAACTACTTGATGCCGTGACGGACGGGATCCAACTGCAGGGAGTTCCATAGTTCTTTTCCTCCATCTTGGGCCAGGTAGCCCAAGGACAAAGACCAGAAAATGGCCCCTTTCCTTCTCTTTCTCTTTCTCTCTGCCTCTGCCTATGCTCCATTTTCGCCTGACTCATTGGAGGCACTGCCACAACAGTAAGCACATATTTCCTGTAAGCAACATCTGTTTTCCAAGTACCAAGGACTCAAATATGGACTCTTTCATTCCGTGGACTGTTTGCCGTTTGTTTTACACCTTACCTGCAGTGCTGGCACTACACCAAAGGGCAGCTAATGGACTCTCACCCTTTTTCATGGACTCTCACTGTTGCAACATGAACTTTCTAGTCTCCTCAAGGACCAAGGCCTTTGCAGTCAGCCAGAACACTGGCCTTCCTCCAGGACTCTTTCTCCTTTGTCTCCTGTTGCTCCATGAACTGAAGGCGCCAGAGAAGAGAGGCAACATTTGTCTGTTTGCATTGTATGATCTTCCTCTCTGTATGGGCTGCATTGCATGGGGTACATGTATATTGGTAGCTACTAGGCATGGTTTCGAACCCAAAAATGGCGATTCTAAAATCAAATGGGGGGGGGATTTTTTTTAATTAGTAAAAGAAAGACTTACACAAAATTTTCCAAAAATTTCTAAAATGTAACTTAATTACTAACGGAATTCGTTAGTAGTTCGTATGCCAGCGCATGCGCATTCCAGATGGTTTTGGCCTACAACTCCCAGAAATCCTAACAGCTGGTAAATTGGCTGGGATTTCTGGGAGTTGTAGGCCAAAACTTGAATAAATCACACTGAATTCTAGATGGGACTCTCCAAATAGGAAGGAGGGAGGGAAGGAGGAAGGGAGGGAGGGAGGGGGTTTTCTATTCTTGGAAGCAGCAAAAAAAAAAGGAGGAGGAGGAGGCCCCCCCCTCGCTCCTCACTGCCTCTCTCTCACCCCGATCCCGAGGGAGCGAGGGCCCAAGTTTGCCCAGGCTGGTCATATACCTACATTCCATGCACATGCAATAATACAGCAGTAATAACAATGGGTATAAGAAGAGGTAAAATTCAAACCGAAGTATTCTGACTGGTCCTCCTCATGCGGTGCAAACGGGCTCTTCTCTGTGAGCCCGGAAAAGCCAGCGTTTCCTGCTTGGGTGCACACACATACATATTCTTTGGGGGATTTGCTGCAGAATCTTCTCTATGAGCCCGGGATTCTGCAGCAAATCCCTCCCCCCAAAGAATATGTATGTGTGTGCTCCCAAGCAGAAAACGCTGGCTTTTCCCGGGCTAATAGAGAAGAGCCCGTTTGCACCGCATGAGGAGAGACCAGTCAGAATACTTTGGTTTGAATTTTACCTCTTGTTATTGTTATTACTGCTGTATTATTGCATGTGCATGGAATGTAGGTATGACCAGTTGGATTACTTATAATATTAGGCACTTACAGTAGCATTCATTCTATTATACATTAGGTTGGTTTCTCACCCCAATACTCTTTGATGCTTTGGATCCTGGCAGGCAGGAGAGGCAGGGAAGCCTGGAAAAATGTAAACAGAGAGGTTTCCTCAGAAGTAAATCCACAAAGGAGGGCCCTTCATCCAAAGTGCCCTCCTTTGCAGATTTACTTCTGAGTAATCCTCTCTGTTTACATTTTTCCGGGCTTCCAGCCGAAAGAAGGAGCGGGTTTAGGGTTTGCCTTGCCATAATACTTATTGGCAAGGGAGGCGGGAGGGTGGTGAGAGAGAAGGAGGGTGCCCCCCCCCCCTTACGACCTAATAACGACACTTAAGAAAATCCTGGCCCCGAGTTCTATAAAGAAAGTCCACTTCCTGGTGGGCGTTCCAGGTGCGGAAATACTCAAAAGTAGCATTTCTTACGAATTTCTTACGAATCATTTCATTTTCATAACTTTTTTCTTATGCCTAGTAGCTACTTATCCAAAACGTCTTGTATAAGTTTTCCCTTTGTTGTATTTTCCTCGCTGATGCTTAGTGTTATAAAAGCCTCCTGAAGCCCCCAATCAGGGAATCAGAGAGGGCCGCAGTGCTGACCAGCAGCCACATTTTAAAGCCAGCCACCATGTTGCTATTGCAGAACTGTTTAAAAGGTAGATGCTAGGTTTTTCCGCAGGGGCGATCCTGCAGTATATACTAGGCCTGCCTGCATATGTTCCATTGACCTCGGAGCTTGTCCGTCGATAGGGCCATATGCCTGTACATACACATAACCATATTTTCATAAGCAAAGTTGCCTCTGTGGGCTTCGGACCCCCACATGTAACTGTCATAGAAAATGTTCAAACAGGCCATCTTACAGAGAAACCAAACCTCTGAGGATTGCTGTTTTGCCACAACAGGAAAACACCAATCTGGGACAAAAAACAAAACCATTTATTTTCTAATGTAAACAATAGCAGGTATGCTGGAAGGACAAAGTCCTCGCTTGCCCTGAGGTCATTCCCAAGCCCACCTGGAACTCATCAAACCAGCCAGTTTCACTGTTTTCTTTTTGACCTTTGTCCTGTCTCCCTGATTTTTTCCTCATTAGTTGGGTTGCGAAATGCGCTAGTTTGCAATAGGCTGGGAGGATCTCCAGCTGGCATTTTTGTGATGCTCAAGTTGTTTCCATCCAATCAGCTGAGAGCACACATAGCCAGGACAGGCCCCAAAAATTTGAATATGTATGGATCTTAAGGCATAAATATGACTGTATCTTCACAATAAAGACATGTTAGCTTTGCGGATCACTCAGGACTGTAGCTTTCATCCTTTCCAGCTGGTCAGAACCTTCTCTCGGTGGGGCACGCTTGCAGGATTTGGTGAGACTATTGATTTGGGATATTTTGGGATTTCTAGCGTTTAAAAGGATCCACCAAATCCTATTTAGGAATCCCCGTTTTTAGGGGTTTTCGGTGTCCTTGGCCCCATCTGGGCAAGGCCCTTTCTATTGTTTGGTAACATACTGATTCCCTTGGTATCCATGAATCTGTCTAATCCTGCCTTGAAGCTGTCCAGGCTGACCGCTGTCACAACCTCCTCTGGAAGTGAGTTCCATAACCCAATGACCCTCTGGGTGAAGAAATATTTCCCTTTATTAGTCCTAATTTTCCTACCTTGGAGCTTCAGGGAGTGCCCCCTAGTCCTAGTGTTGTGTGACAGAGAAAAAATATTTTTTCTTTGTTCACCTTTTCTATCCCATGCATGATTTTATACACTTCGACCAAGTCACCTCTTAGACGCCGTCTTTCAAGGCTGAAAAGACCAAGGCGTTGCAACCTGGTTTCATAAGGGAGCCGCTCCATCCCTTGGATCATTCTTGTTGCCCTTTTCTGTACCTTTTCCAGTTCCGTTATATCCTTCTTGAGGTGCGGTGACCAGAATTGTACACAGTACTCCAGATGTGGCCTCACCATAGATTTGTAGAGAGGCAATACAACATTTGCCGACCTATTTTCGATTCCCTTCCTGATCATGCCAAGCATAGAATTTGCTTTTTTTCTGCTGCTGCTTGGGTTGACATCTTCATTGAGCTGTCCACCAAGACCCCAAGATCCCTTTCCTGGTTTGTCTCAGAAAGCTTTGACCCCATCAGTTGATAAGTGTATTTGGGGTTCTTTGCCCCGATGTGCATGACTTTGCACTTGTTTAGGTTAAAATGCATTTGCCACTTTGCTGCCCATTCACTCAATTTCGAGAGATCTTTCTGGAGCTCTTTGCAGTCAGTTTCATTTTTAACTACCCTGAACAGTTTAGTGTCATCTGCAAACTTTGCTACCTCACAATTTACTTCTACATCCAGATCATTTATGAATAAATTAAAAAGTAACGGACCCAAAACTGAACCTTGGGGTACGCCACTTCTCACCTCTTTCCACCCAGAGAAGTGTCCGTTTATTACCACCCTTTGTTTCCTACAGTTTAGCCAGGTTCCGATCCAGGACGAGACCTGTCCTCTGATTCCATGGCTGAACTCATTCCTAAAGCTATTCCAGGGCATTCTGCATGTGGGAAGGCCTCGCCTCTATTCCCAAGGGCCAAAGCTTGCATTGTCCAACCTTTAAAGCCTTTTTTAGGACCCTGGGGACGGAAGAAGTGCTTTCTGGATGTATTTTATTTTGTCACGTTTATTTGTCACGTTTCTATACCGCCCCTCTCAGCCCGAAGGCGACTCGGGACGGTTTACACAGGCAGTCTCTGCCCTCAATACCACACAGCAACAAGTCAACCCCCCCCCCCAGAAAAAAAACATATAATAACAATTTAACAATCAAAAACATACAATTGCAGCCTCAGCGTCATGTTGAAATCAGTTTCCATCACATCGTCGTCATTCCTTATATCCAATTAAGCCTTACATTTCATCAACAAATGCCTGCTCAAATAACCAGGTCTTGACTTTCTTGCGAAACGTCAGGAGGGAGGGGGCCAATGTCACTAGGGAGGGCGTTCCAGAGCCGAGGAGCCACCACTGAAAAGGCCCTGTCTCTCATCCCCGCCAGTCGCGCTTGCGAAGAAGGCGGGATCGAGAGCAGGGCCTCTCCAGATGATCTTAAACATCTCGATGGTTCATAGGGAGAGATGCGTTCGGACAGGTAAGTTGGACCCGAACCGTTTAGGGCTTTAAAGGCTAAAGCCAGCACTTTGAATTGTGCCCGGTAGCAAACTGGCAGCCAGTGGAGCTGGCACAACAGAGGAGTTGTACACTCTCTGAATGGCGCTCCTGTTATCAACCTGGCTGCTGTCCGTTGGACTAGTTGCAGCTTCCGAACAGTCTTCAAAGGCAACCCCACGTAGAGAGCATTGCAGTAGTCTATACGGGATGTAACCAGAGCATGGACCACCGTGGCCAAGTCAGACTTCCCAAGGTACGGGCGCAGCTGGTGCACAAGTTTTAACTGTGCAAATGCTCCCCTGGTCATTGCCGAAACCTGGGGTTTCAGGCTCAGCGATGAGTCCAGGATCACACCCAAACTGCGAACCTGCGTCTTCAGGGGGAGTGTAACCCCGTCCGACACAGGCTATAACCCCTATGCCCTGTTCGGCCTTTCGCCTGTCCAGGAGTGCCTCTGTCTTTTCTGGATTCAAGACCTGAACAGCCTCCTTAGTAGCAGGTGGGAAGGAGTGACAGAGTTGGACGTCATCTGCGTACAGCTGACACCGCACCCCGAAACTCCGGATGACCTCCCCCAGCGGCTTCATGTAGATGTTAAACAACATGGGAGATAATATTGAACCCTGAGGAACCCCACAAGACAATGGTTGTGGGGTTGAACAGGTGTCTCCCAGTAACACCTTCTGGGAACGACCCTCTAGGAAGGACCGGAGCCACTGCAAGACAGTACCTCCAAGCCCCATCTCTGTGAGGCGTCCCAGGAGGATCCTGTGGTCAACGGAATCGAAGGCCGCTGAGAGGTCCAGCAGAACCAACAGGGACACACTCCCCCTGTCCAGCTCCCGGCGTAGATCATCCACTAAGGCGACCAAGGCTGTCTCGGTACCATGCCCCGATCTAAAACGGTATCGAAGGCCGCTGAGAGGCCCCCTGACCAGAAGCAACCACCGCTACTGGGCGCCCAGCCAGCGATCCCGGAGGACCTCAATGTCTCCCGGGTCCTGGCAAGGGCCCCTGGGGCCCGGGCCCGCCGCCGGGCCTGCCGCTGGCTGCTGGCGGCCCCGAAATCTCTGCCTCGACCACCTTCTGTCCCGTCACCGGCGGGTGACTTGGGTAAGACCGGTGGCCCAGCTCGCAGAGGGACAATACTGAGGGCGGCCAACTTAGAGGACAACACAGCGAGCGGACGCCTTGGCGGAAACAGCCGGAGGCGCCGTCGCAGGCCGGGAGCGCCGGCCCCTCTTCCCCGACCCCCAGAGACCCCAGTGTCGGGGTTATCGACTCCCCGGACTCCTCATATGTTCGGCCAGCCACCTGGAAGGGAAGAAGCCCCCCGCCCCTGAGCCCAGGTCCAGGGGATCCTTTCGCCTGAGAACCTTTTGGGGTTCAGGCTTTGAGCGTAGGCCGATGAACAACATCCCCCCACTGTGCCCGGCCTCTCTTGCCAGGCTACGGGACGGAGGAAGCCGGACCTCACTCTTGTTCTGTGACCAGCGGGGGGAGTTCCCCTTAAGACCCCCCAGGCTTCCACCCTTTGATGGTCTACTGGGACCAGCCTAGGCCCGGTCCGGGCCCTCCACGTTCCAGTCCAGGACTCTGCCCCCTCCCCCACCCCCTTTTGACTGTCGTATTGTCTTGTTGTCTTTTAGTGTTATGTTATTTGTTTGCCTCTTGGCCTTGTAAGCCGCTGCGAGCCCTAGGGAGTTTAGCGGCATAGAAGTCCAAACAAATAATAAATAAATAAATAAATAAATAAATAAATAATAAAACCAGACTGCGCCGGATCCAGATAATCCGTGTCTTCCAAGAATTCCTGGAGTTGTGAGGCCACCACACGTTCCAGGACTTTGCCCAAGAAGGGGAGATTGGAAACAGGCCGATAGTTGACGAATTGAGTGGGGTCCAGGGATGGTCTCTTCAACAGCGGTATTATAACAGCTTGTTTAAAGCTCGCTGGAATGCTGCCTTCCCGGAGGGAGGCGTTGACCACCACCTTCACCCACTCGGTCAATCCCCCTCTGGCCTCCTTTAGAAGCCAGGGTGGGCAGGGGTCTAGGATGCATGTGGTCGCTCTCATTCCTCCAAGTACCTTGTCCACATCCTCGGGTTTCACCAATTGAAATTGATCCATCAAAATCGGACAAGCAGGTGCTCCAGCTACATCCTCAGAGACTGCCGTTAACATGGTGTCCAGGCCAGAACGGATCAAAGTGACTTTATCCGCAAAGGTGAACTACAACTCCCAAATTCAAGGTCAATGCCCATCAGTATTTTCTTTTGGTCATGGGAGTTCTGTGTGGAATTGAATTTGGTTCAATTCCATCGTTAGTGGAATTCAGAAGGCTCTTTGATTGTAGGTAAACTATAAATCCCAGCAACTACTACTCCCAAATGACAAAACCAACCCCCTCCCCAACCCCAGCAGTATTCAAATGTGGATGTATCGAGTATTTGTGCCAAATTTGGTCCAGTGAATGAAAATACATCCTACATCTATTATATAAGTGGGTTCACGTCATGTGATGTATACCTCAAACAAAGAAACCATACAACGCAGAAACACAATACTTGCCAACAGAAATAGGCCTCAAGCAAGGTACGTTTGTAGCAAAGAAACTTTCCCCCCCAAAACCTAAAAGGCCCCCAAAACAACGAATAAAAATAAAACTACATTTACCAGCATCCTCCGGGGCAGCCAAAGACTCACCCAGCCTCTACATTCTGAACAACATGATTGGCTGCCAATAAGGGCGGATTTGCATAACATCTGCAATGGCCAGACAACATGAAAATTCAGAACCATAATAAACTGCCAAAACAGAATAAGGAAAAGGCCAATCCCCAACACAAACACCCAAATCACTTCCAACCGAAAATTTACACCCCAAAAATCACAGACCACGCCCAGAATTGACAGTAAGGCTTCATTAACTTGATTTCCCTAACTAGCCCTCACTTACTGGGAAGCTGTTTACGCTCTAAATTGACAGTAAGGCTTCATTAACTTGATTTCCCTAACTAGCTCTCACTTACTGGGAAGCTGTTTACGCTCCAAATTGACAGTAAGGCTTCATTAACTTGATTTCCCTAACTAGCCCTCACTCACTGGGAAGCTGTTTACGCTCTAAATTGACAGTAAGGCTTCATTAACTTGATTTCCCTAACTAGCCCTCACTTACTGGGAAGCTGTTTACGCTCTAAATTGACAGTAAGGCTTCATTAACTTGATTTCCCTAACTAGCCCTCACTTAATGGGAAGCTGTTCACGCTCTAAATTGACAATAAGACTTCATTAACTTGATTTCCCTAACTAGCCCTCACTTACTGGGAAGCTGTTTACGCTCTAAATTGACAGTAAGGCTTCATTAACTTGATTTCCCTAACTAGCCCTCACTTACTGGGAAGCTGTTTACGCTCTAAATTGACAGTAAGACTTCATTAACTTGATTTCCCTAACTAGCCCTCACTTACTGGGAAGCTGTTTACGCTCTAAATTGACAGTAAGGCTTCATTAACTTGATTTCCCTAACTAGCCCTCACTTACTGGGAAGCTGTTTACGCTCTGAATTGACAGTAAGACTTCATTAACTTGATTTCCCTAACTAGGCCTCAGCTCATTGGAGATTGTGTATGGCCTGAATTGACAGTAAGGCTTCATTAACTTGATTTCCCTAACTAGCCCTCACTTACTGGGAAGCTGTTTACGCTCTAAATTGACAGTAAGGCTTCATTAACTTGATTTCCCTAACTAGCCCTCACTTACTGGGAAGCTGTTTACGCTCTGAATTGACAGTAAGGCTTCATTAACTTGATTTCCCTAACTAGCCCTCACTTACTGGGAAGCTGTTTACGCTCTAAATTGACAGTAAGACTTCATTAACTTGATTTCCCTAACTAGCCCTCACTTACTGGGAAGCTGTTTACGCTCTGAATTGACAGTAAGGCTTCATTAACTTGATTTCCCTAACTAGCCCTCACTCACTGGGAAGCTGTTTACGCTCTAAATTGACAGTAAGGCTTCATTAACTTGATTTCCCTAACTTACTGGGAGCCCTCACTTACTGGGAAGCTGTTTCCCTACGCTCTAAATTGACAGTAAGGCTTCATTAACTTGATTTCCCTAACTAGCCCTCACTTACTGGGAAGCTGTTCTAAATTGACAGTAAGCTCTAAATTGACAGTAAGACTTCATTAACTTGATTTCCCTAACTAGCCCTCACTTACTGGGAAGCTGTTTACGCTCTGAATTGACAGTAAGGCTTCATTAACTTGATTTCCCTAACTAGCCCTCACTTACTGGGAAGCTGTTTACGCTCTAAATTGACAGTAAGACTTCATTAACTTGATTTCCCTCTAAATTGACAGTAAGGCTTCATTAACTTGATTTCCCTAACTAGCCCTCACTTACTGGGAAGCTGTTTACGCTCTAAATTGACAGTAAAGCTTCATTAACTTGATTTCCCTAACTAGCCCTCGCTTACTGGGAAGCTGTTTACGCTCTGAATTGACAGTAAGGCTTCATTGACTTGATTCTCCCGACTAGGCCTCAGCTCATTGGACATTGTGTATGACCTGAATTGACAGTAAGGCTTCATTAACTTGCTGTTCCTAACTAGGCCTCAGCTCATGGGACATTGTGTATGGCCTGACTTTACAGTAACCTACCTTGGCACACAGAGCCCCGACCATGCATGATGGGACTTGAAGTACCACCATGGAAAACGGGATTTGTAGTACTTCAAAACCCATCATTCCCCACAGACCACTGTGGCCCAGAACCAAGACCAATAAAGACCCAACTTGGCACACCATGCCCCCCATGACCCACACTCCATCTGACTGCAGTTTAGAGGAGGGCACACCATGGATGATTGGACTTCCTCGCATCTCCTAAAAAGGGCACAGCAACGCGTGCCGGGTACAGCTAGTATCATATATTTACATTATGATTCATAACAGTAGCAACATTATAGTTCTGAAGTAGCAACCAAAATATCTTTATGGTTGGGGGTCACCACAACATCAGGAACTGTGTTATCGAACGACCAGGCAAGCCCCGTAGACCGACTACGGGGCAGAGTCCGCGAGGGTTCGGTTAACCTGGCGAGCCCGGGGTGCCCAGGTCCTCGAAACCTGCCCACCTCCCTTAGGTCCAATTATGCTCACCAGTACTGCAAGGTAGATGCCACGAAATTGTTTATTCTGCTCAGCTGAGTAGGATGTGATCGCAAATTCCCTGATCCCGCAAAGACGCATGCATATACATTCAAAACATTGGTTTTTAAAGGTTACAGAACTGTCAAAACAATTGAATTTCCCGCCTGCCCCCTTCTGGGCCGGCTCCGTCGGTGATTGGTCGGAACGTTGAGACCAGCTCATGGGCGGGATGTTGACCGGCTCTGGGGAGCCTATCGGCGCTTACTCCCATTCGCCATCCTAGCCAATCAGGAGTCTGTGGCCATATATGGAATGTCCGGGAAGGGGAGCTCAGACGGAAATCGCTGTCAATATGGCATATGAATAAAACAAAAGAATCCTGGCCAGGTAAACGACCTGGGGTGACACCTGGGAGTGATGGGATTAATGAGATGGTACGTCATTCTTGAGAATGAAAAAGGAAAAGGGGAAGAGGCCTGATGATAGTAATTCACTCAAACCTTTGGGTGACAAAAGGGCCTATTTTGGGACACAGCCTGGTTTCCGAGGCCAGGTGTGGCTCCCGTTGTGAAAATAGATATTCAATGTCCAATTTCCAAAGGCAAGTTATGCTTGACGACTCAGACCGGCGAAACTGCCTCCGGATCCGGACAGACGTGGAGTTGAAACAAGAGTTCAATTTCCATAACAAGATTCTGACCGGGCAACGCATGCAATATGAATAATGGTGATCCATAAAGGTTTGGGATGGGAATTTGGTTACATTTCCTCTCCGTTGACACAATAGCAAATACAGGCAGTCTTTTCTTTACATGGAAAAAGGGAGAGAAGGGGAAGGGAAGAGGTTACAAGGAATCAGTGGGAACATGGGGCAACATTGTACACATATACAGACACAGGAGTGCAACTACGGTTATGATTTCTGTTCCCCAACTGTGAGTCCAGCATAAACAGAACCCCCTGCTTCAGACCAATTCCTTTCTCCGTGCTTATCCTGCTGGGCTCAGGGGTCCCCCAAGATGAGGGGAAAGAGAGAAAGAAGGAACGAGAGAAAAGTAAAAATAAAGATGAGTTCCCCCCCTCTTCCTCCCTTCGGGGGTCTCGAACCCGTGACCCCCGTTCCGAGCGGTCTTAATTCTATGGTGTGAGCTACCGCACCTTTCCCTTCGGTGCAGCTTCTCTTCGCAGTCTTAAAGCTCCCGGGAAGCGGGAAGAGGAAAAAAAATATATAAAAATTCAGAAAAATACAGGAGAAGGGTCAGAGAGGGGCAAGAACCTTGGGGCAGGGTCCTGCAGTCTTAAGGAGGGGACGTGTGAGTTTTCACCCGGGAACAGGCGTGTGTGCGAAAGTTGGGACTTGTTCACTCGTGGAACGACCTGCCGCTTGAAAGCTGTCGATCTCGGTAACAACTGTATTAAGGGGTCCCGGCATTAGGAAGGTTCAGAAACACTGGCTTAAACTATTCAATAGATTTATTGACTTCCGGCCTGGTGCGTCCAAAGCAAAGCCGATGTCCAATCACATCTGGAAGTCGGCATGTGGACCTCCGGATGTTCTTGGGCTCTCAACAACAGGGGAAGATGCAGTTGAAATGCTACCAAGCTTCAAACAAAAGTCGAATGCTTTGACATCCAGCGTGGTTTCGGGAAAGAGAGGAAGTCTTGCAGGTGCGGAGAAATCTCTCGTTGGAAATCAGTGAGCACTTGGCTTTCCTCAGATCGTGCACACACCCCGCAATTAATAATGTTTTTGACATTTTGCCTGGATGCCTCACCACCCTTGAACGTCAAACAGGGCTTGACAGACTGAACTGTTCATAATCACCCTCCGCTTTGGAGTTCATTCCCCCCTTAACACCCCCCTTTGCCGAAGACCCTTGGAAAACAGCCCAACCAGAAGGGTCAGGAGGTCATCCGTACGGTAACGTTAATGCAGCTTGATGCCACTTAAACGTCTATGGCGCAATGCTTTGGAATTGTGGGAGTTGTCTTTTTACATGAATCCATGTTATTATTGTTGCAACATGGGGCGAATTCTGAAAATATATATTCCCTTCCCCCCAAATCTATATCTATATATATAATAAAAGAGAATGTTTGTTTGTTTGTTTGTTTGTATGTATGTGGCAGAGTTCTGATTGGCTCCTGGCCTCTACATTCTGACAACATGATTGGTTGCCAGTGAGGGAGTATTTGCATAACGCCTCTAATTGGCCAGCCAACACGAACATTCCGACCCTCTAAACTGGCAGAGGAGGATAAGGCAAAGGCCTGAGGCAGTCTCCAACACGAACATTCCGACCCTCTAAAGTGGCAGAGGAGGATAAGGCAAAGGCCTGAGGCAGTCTCCAACACGAACATTCCGACCCTCTAAACTGGCAGAGGAGGATAAGGCAAAGGCCTGAGGCAGTCTCCAACACGAATATTTCCGACACTCTAAACTGGCAGAGGAGGATAAGGCAAAGGCCTGAGGCAGTCTCCAACACGAACATTCCGACACTCTAAAGTGGCAGAGGAGGATAAGGCAAAGGCCTGAGGCAGTCTCCAACACGAACATTCCGACACTCTAAACTGGCAGAGGAGGATAAGGCAAAGGCCTGAGGCAGTCACCAACACGAACATTCCGACCCTCTAAACTGGCAGAGGAAGATAAGGCAAAGGCCTGAGGCAGTCTCCAACACGAACATTCCGACACTCTAAAGTGGCAGAGGAGGATAAGGCAAAGGCCTGAGGCAGTCTCCAACACGAATATTTCCGACACTCTAAACTGGCAGAGGAGGATAAGGCAAAGGCCTGAGGCAGTCTCCAACACGAACATTCCGACACTCTAAAGTGGCAGAGGAGGATAAGGCAAAGGCCTGAGGCAGTCTCCAACACGAACATTCCGACACTCTAAAGTGGCAGAGGAGGATAAGGCAAAGGCCTGAGGCAGTCTCCAACACGAATATTTCCGACCCTCTAAACTGGCAGAGGAGGATAAGGCAAAGGCCTGAGGCAGTCTCCAACATGAACATTCCGACCCTCTAAACTGGCAGAGGAGGATAAGGCAAAGGCCTGAGGCAGTCTCCAACATGAACATTCCGACCCTCTAAACTGGCAGAGGAGGATAAGGCTAAGGCCTGAGGCAGTCTCCAACACGAACATTCCGATACTCTAAACTGGCAGAGGAGGATAAGGCAAAGGCCTGAGGCAGTCTCCAACACGAACATTCCGACACTCTAAACTGGCAGAGGAGGATAAGGCAAAGGCCTGAGGCAGTCTCCAACACGAACATTCCGACACTCTAAACTGGCAGAGGAGGATAAGGCAAAGGCCTGAGGCAGTCTCCAACACGAACATTCCGACACTCAAAAGTGGCAGAGGAGGATAAGGCAAAGGCCTGAGGCAGTCTCCAACACGAACATTCCGACACTCTAAAGTGGCAGAGGAGGATAAGGCAAAGGCCTGAGGCAGTCTCCAACACGAACATTCCGACACTCTAAAGTGGCAGAGGAGGATAAGGCAAAGGCCTGAGGCAGTCTCCAACACGAACATTCCGACAGTCTCCAACTCTAAAACTGGCAGAGGAGGTGGCATAAGGCAAAGGCCTGAGGCAGTCTCAAAAGTGGCAGAGGAGGATAAGAACATTCCGACACTCTAAAGTGGCAGAGGAGGATAAGGCAAAGGCCTGAGGCAGTCTCCAACACGAACATTCCGACACTCTAAAGTGGCAGAGGAGGATAAGGCAAAGGCCTGAGGCAGTCTCCAACACGAACATTCCGACACTCTAAAGTGGCAGAGGAGGATAAGGCAAAGGCCTGAGGCAGTCTCTCCAACATTCCGACACGTGGCAGAGGAGGATAAGGCATTCCGACACTCTAAAGTGGCAGAGGGAGGATAAGGCAAAGGCCTGAGGCAGTCTCCAACACGAACATTCCGACACTCTAAAGTGGCAGAGGAGGATAAGGCAAAGGCCTGAGGCAGTCTCCAACACGAACATTCCGACACTCTAAAGTGGCAGAGGAGGATAAGGCAAAGGCCTGAGGCAGTCTCCAACACGAACATTCCGACACTCTAAACTGGCAGAGGAGGATAAGACAAAGTCCTGAGGCAGTCAGGCATGGTGGGAGTTTCAGGCCAAAACACTTTGTGACCCCTTTGCGACCCCAAACAATGAGAGAACAAGACCAAACTTGGCACACAGAACCCTCAAGACCCACTCTACATCCTGGTGCAGTTTGAGGGAGGATGGACCATGGATGATGGGACTTGCAGTACTTTAACTCACTTGCTTAGAGCACTGTGGCCCACACCATAGAAGGATCAGGACCACACTTGGCACACAGATGCCCACAGTGTAGGGCAGGATGGGCCACAAATGATGGGATTTGCAGTACCTTCACCCGATTCATTTCCCACAGAACATTGAAGCCCCTACAAACCACTCTACATCCTGCTGCAGTTTGGAGGAGGGCAGACCATGGATGATGGGACTTGAAGTACCTCCAACCACTTCCCGAGACCGCTGCAACCCTCATCCACTGACTGATCAAGACCAAACTTGGCACACAGAGCCCCCATGACCCACACCACATCCTACTCCAGTTTGGAAGACATTGGACCACAGATGATGGGACTTGAAGTACCTTCAGTCACTTCCTGAGACCACTGCGAGCCAAATAAACAACTGATAAGGACCAACCTTGGCACACAATGCCTTTCTCAATTAACCCGGGCAGGGCCGGGTCCCCAAGCTAGTAAGGAATAAAACCAAATTAGCATATATTGGCATTTTGGAGAAGAGATCAACATTGATATTGTCGTGATTCAGACCATCTTAAAGGAGCCAAGCCCATTAAAGTAAATAATAAAAGTTTATTAAAAGGCTTGGCTCGACTTACCAGGCCGAGCAGATTGCGGCGCTGGGTGTCCTCGCCGCCATTTTGGATTGGGAGGGGGCTTCTTCCTCCCAGAAGCCCCCTGGGTGGCGGGAGATTTTCCCGCCACCAGAGCCAGCTGGCCAATTGTGGGGCTGGCCCTGCCCTGGCCTGGCGCGTAGTGGGGGCCGTCCCTCTCTTCCGCCTGGGCAGCCTACTTAAGGCTGCCTGAGGCCTACCAGCAGGCACTGGGCCTAAGCTGTTGCCGTTGCGCCGTGGACGGGGTGAAGTTTATTGAGGACAGGTTATTGGGGTTGGCGGAAAAAGGGGTGTGGGGGGTCTCCGCACCCCTTTTTTGTGGCGTGTGGCATAGCCCCTGGATCGGGGTGGTGTATCGCCCCTGGTTGGAAGGGGGGATAACTCCCGCCCCCTGGGGTGCCGTGCTTACAGGAACCGGCGGTGTGCCAGTGGCACCCATGGATGTAAGTATCTTCGGACAGCAGCGGTTGTCCGACCCCTGATCCAGGACCCATGCATGGCTGCCAACCCTGGTTCCTGTTATCAATAAATGAGTTGTGGCCATATTTTACTCCAACTACTTGTGTCGGTGTCTTCTTGGTATCATGGGGGGAGGTGTATGACCCATACACACGCAACAGGTAACAGGCTTTCAAAAGCTGTTCAAAACTGCCTAAAAGCACTGAAAAGCTGAGCAAATTAACTTAGGCAACCAAAAATACAACCAGCCAGGTCAAAAGAGTCACACGAAGAAAAAAACGGATTAAACCGCCGGAAAACCCACGCTACACAAAAACTCAGCAAGCACGGGGAATCGGAAGAAGCACGTCGTCAGCCAATCCGTCGTCGTCAAACTGGGAGAGGCAAGCACTACTGAGTCTTCAAAGCAGCCCTGGGTCAAGCCAAAAAGGGGAGCCAACGAAGAAGCGAAGTCAAACCAGTCCGGAGTCGAAACAGAAGGCAGCAAAATCTAGCACGCAGGGATTTAAGGTGGTGCAGCCAATGAGAGTATACAAGACGTGGAACCCACCAAATATGATACCAGCATCCAGAGAGAGAGGGGGGGAGAGTCCAAGGTCCAGAAATCCACATCCACAATTAATCCAACAGCAATCCAACAACAAAGGGGAGCCAGTGAAGAAGTGAAGTCAAACCAGTCCGGAGTCAAAACAGAAGGCAGCAAAATCTAGCACGCAGGGATTTAAGGTGGTGCAGCAAATGAGAGTATACAAGATGCAGAACCCACCAAATATGATACCAGCATCCAGAGAGAGGGGGGGAGAGTCCAAGGTCCAGAAATCCACATCCACAATTAATCCAACAGCAATCCAACAACAAAGGAGAGCCAGTGAAGAAGTGAAGTCAAACCAGTCCGGAGTCGAAACAGAAGGCAGCAAAATCTAGCACACAGGGATTTAAGGTGGTGCAGCCAATGAGAGTATACAAGACGCGGTACCCACCAAATGCGATACCAGCGTCCAGAGACAGAGACAGAGAGAGTGAGAGAGAGAGAGAGAGAGAGAGAGTCCAAGGTCCAGAAATCCACATCCACGATTAATCCAGCAGCAATCCAACAACAAAGGGGAGCCAGTGAAGAAGTGAAGTCAAACCAGTCCGGAGTCGAAACAGAAGGCAGCAAAATCTAGCACACAGGGATTTAAGGTGGTGCAGCCGATGAGAGCAATAAGCACTTGAGGCAAAGCACCAAAATCAGTGTGTACCGAGCTATCATACTGTCTGTTCTCCTCTATGGGTCTGAAACATGGGTCACCTATCGCCAACACCTATGACTCCTCGAACGTTTCATCAGCGCTGTCTTCGCACAATCCTAAATGTACACTGGACAGACTATGTGACGAATGTTGCTGTCCTTGAGCAAGCAGGGATCACCAGTGTTGAGGCCATGCTATTGAGAACACAGCTGCGCTGGGCAGGGCACAAGGTCTCTAGGATGGAGGACCACCGCCTCCCAAAGATACTACTCTATGGTGAACTCGCAAGAGAGGTGCCCCAAAAAAGAGATATAAGGACTCCCTGAAACAGCATCTCAGGCTCGGCCAGATTGATCACCAACAATGGTCCATCGAGAGGAGTGGAGACGCACTATCCACAATGCTGCGGCCTCTTTCGATAAGACACGCCGAATGGATCTCGAAGAGAAACGACAACACAGAAAGAACCGCAACTTGGAAACGACATCACCCAAGGAGAGTTTCTGCTGTGCTTTCTGCAACCGAACTTGCCTATCTCAGATTGGCCTTTTTAGTCATCAACGCGCTTGTAAAAAGTGTGGGATGAGTCCTGTCAGATTATTGCATTTTGAATAGCAATTCATGAGTCAGCACAAGATATATTTTCGCAGTTTGAGATGACCTGCAGTGTGACATGTTTGACACCAGATGGCGCTGTCTCAAGACTGCTAAATGGAACCTTGAGGAATGTCAGTTACAAAGTGACAGTTGGGATTTGTCAGTTGGGATTTAATATCTGTGAGGAAAGGATGTTTAGAAAGGTAGCTGTGATGGCTGTTGTTTTTCGATGTTTTGCCAGTTATTGTTAAATACAATTCAATACAAAGTTATATATTTACCTTGTGAATTGAATGAGAGTTTCATTCTTCACACGAACAGAGACTGGAGTTTTTTGGGCCGATGGGGAATTAAACTTCTATATTTCTGTTGCCTATCCGCTGTGACATAAATACTCGACGCCGAAAAAGTCCTTCCTAAGAATCTTCGTTCGGGAAGTAATGCCGAGCGATGTCAAACATTCTTTTCCATATAGCCAATATTTATTAAAAATATAAAAATAGAATCCACCATGTCGGTTTGTATCCACCATGTCGGTTTGGCTCCATCATTGTGGTTCTTCAGAGGCAAGCCAGGAGGAGGACAGGAGACCTTCTCTCAACACTTAAGTGTCCCTTTGTGCTGATGAAATTTTAATTTCCCTACTGTACTTTCTGTAAGGCCAGCGACATAATGCGTGAGGCTCAGCTTCCTGTTTCCTCCATGCAATATTCAGTGGGTGAGGTGCCCCTTGACGTTGCGTGTCCAAGGAAAGGGGTCACTCAAACAAAGCCGTGAAGGCTGGGCACATTTCTGAGGACGTCGAGTTCTCTTTTTCTTGCTCGTTGGACCTTTAAAGATAACTCCTACCTTCCAGCTTTCTCAATCTCTACTCACCCTCTGCCACACAAATGGGATTATTCTTCTTTCTTCTCATTTCTCACATTCCAGAGGCCGAGACATTGGAAATCATTCACACTTGGAACTCATACAGTTGCTGAATTCAAAGTCCATTCACCAAATCACCCGAAAGGCATGAAATGTAAAATACCAGAAGGCCCGTAATCCCTTATACCAGGGGTCGGGAACCTTTTGGACTCAGAGAGCCATGAAAGCAAAATATTTGGAAATTTATTTCAGTGAGAGCCATATAATATATATAATACTAGCTGAACCCGGCACGCGTTGCTGTGCCCTATGTAGGAGGTGCGAGAAAGTCTGCGTATGTAAGGGTTGGAATTGATGTTAGTTATGGTCTTGTATATATATATATATTAGGCATGAGAAAAAAGTTATGAAAATGAAATGATTCGTAAGAAATTCGTAAGAAATGCTACTTTCGAGTATTTCCACACCTTGAACGCCAACCAGGAAGTGGACTTTCTTTTTCGAACTTCGGGGGCCAGGATTTTCTGAAGTGTCGTTATTAGGTCGTAAGGGGGGGGGCACCCTCCTTCTCTCTCACCACCCTCCCGCCTCCCTTGCCAATAAGTATTATGGCAAGGCAAGCCCTAAACTCGCTCCTTCTTTCGGCTGGAAGCCTGGAAAAATGTAAACAGAGAGGATTACTCAGAAGTAAATCTGCAAGGAGGGCACTTTGGATGAAGGGCCCTCCTTTGTGGATTTACTTCTGAGTAAACCTCTCTGTTTACATTTTTCCAGGCTTCCTGCCTCTCCTGCCTGCCAGGATCTAAAGCATCAAAGAGTATTGGGGTGAGAAACCAACCTAATGTATCATAGAATGAATGCTACTGTAAGTGCCTAATATTATAAGTAATCCAACTGGTCATACCTACATTCCATGCACATGCAATAATACAGCAGTAATAACAATAACAAGAGGTAAAATTCAAACCGAAGTATTCTGACTGGTCTCTGCCTCATGCGGTGCAAACGGGCTCTTCTCTTATTTAGCCCGGGAAAGCCAGCGTTTTCTGCTTGGGTGCACACACATACATATTCTTGGGGGGTATTTGCTGCAGAATCCGGGCTCATAGAGAAGATTCTGCAGCAAATCCCCCAAAGAATATGTATGTGTGTGCACCCAAGCAGAAAACGCTGGCTTTTTCCCGAGCTCACAGAGAAGAGCCCGTTTGCACCGCATGAGGAGGGACCAGTCAGAATACTTCAGTTTGAATTTTACCTCTTCTTATACCCATTGTTATTACTGCTGTATTATTGCATGTGCATGGATTGTAGGTATATGACCAGCCTGGGCAAACTTGGGCCCTCGCTCCCTCGGGATCGGGGTGAGAGAGAGGCAGCAAGGAGCCGGGGGGGGGGGGCTCCTCCTCCTTTTCTTTTGCTGCTTCCAAGAATAGAATACCCCCTCCCTCCCTCCTTTGCTCCCTCCTTCCTATTTGGAGAGTCCCATCTAGAATTCAGTGTGATTTATTCAAGCTTTTGGCCTACAACTCCCAGAAATCCCAGCCAATTTACCAGCTGTTAGGATTTCTGGGAGTTGTAGGCCAAAACCATCTGGAATGCGCATGCGCTGGCATACAAACTACTAACAAATTTCGTTAGTAATTAAGTTACATTTTAGAAATTTTTGGAAATTTTTTTGTAAGTCTTTCTTTTACTAATCAAAAAAAAATCCCCCCCCCCATTTGATTTTAGAATCGCCATTTTTGGGTTCGAAACCATGCCTAATATATATGTACTAGCTGTACCCGGCACACGTTGCTATACCGTATTTAGGAGATGCGAGAAAGTCTGAGTATGTAAGGGTTGGAATTGATGTGACTTATGGTCTTGGTGGGGTCATGGCTGTGTCGTTGTGGGTTGTTCTGGTGGGTGGGATGTTGAAGTCCTGGGGAGTTGTCGGTGTGTGGTGTTGCTGGCGTTCTGCAGAGCTTGTGGATATACAATGTTTTGTGTCTTTCCGTCTGCTGTGTTGTTGGAGAGGTTCTGTGGTTTCCCAACTCTGGATTTGAAAAAAGAAACTGTGTTTCTGTTCTGGCGTTTGTTCTGCCCTTTTTTGTGTGATGTATGTAGCGTTGCGAGTGTGTCGCCCGATGCTGTTCTTTTTAGGAGGCATGGCTTGTCTTTTGGGTCGGTTTCTGCCTGTGTGGAAGGAAGGAATGGCATACAAATGGGTTGAGCAGTGGACGCAAGGTGGTGTTAGGTGCGTATTGTGTTGTGTGTAGGGATGACTGTTTTGGTGAGTTAGTGGGTGTGTGGTGGCATTGTGGGTGGTAGTATGTTGTGGAATGCTTGTGAGGGTGGGGTGTTTTGGGTGTTAGTGTGTGTTTGTAGAGTATCAGTGTTGTGTTGTGGTTGGAGTATAGGTGGAGTTGGTTTTTGTTTGTGGTGGTGGTAGGTGTTGTGTGTGTGGGGTCCTGTAAGGTTGGGGGGATGGGTTGTGATAGGAAGTTGTGTTGTGTTGTGTGGGTAGGAATTGCTGGAGAATTGCTCCCTCTTAGAGTTTGGTTTTGTCAGTTTAACCCTCAAACACCAACTGACTGAACTGAAATCACTCAGCAGTCTAGCCTAGCCTTGACTGGCTGTGCCCAGCGTTACTATGGTTACTCAGCCTCCCTGCATTTTATTTGGGCCGATGTTGGCCAATGGGTTTCGCTGGCTGCCGCAGAGGATACTGGGAAATGTAGGGTTTTTTTGTATCGTTGTTTTGGGGTCTTCTAGGTTTTGGGGGAGTTTCTTTGTTAAAAACCTTCCTTGCCTGAGGCCTATTTTTGTTGCCAAATTTGGTGTTTCTGCCTTGGAAGGTTTCTCTGTCTCTGTCAGTCGTTCGATGACGGGACCTCCTTTATATAAAAGATATACTAGCTGACCCGGCCACGCGTTGCTGTGGGATTTTTTTAACTTGGGGACTGTGTGTGTAGTTATGTATATGTGTATGCGTGTATATGTGTGTTTGTATGTGTATGTGCGTGTATATGTGTTGATGTGTGTAAGTACAGGTGTGTTTATGTATGTGTGTATGTGTATATTTGTATATTTGTGTGCATGTATGTGTTTCTGTGTTCCTTTCTTCTCCTCTCTTTCCTTCCTTCACTCTATCCTTCTATCCTTTCCTTCCTTTCCCCTCCCCTCCTTCCTGCTATCCTTCCTTTTTCCTTCCTTTCTTCTCCCCTCCTTCCTTCCATCCATTCTTCCTTCTATCCTTCCTTTACTTTTTTCTCCCCTCCCTCCCTCCCTCCCTTCTTTCCTTTCCCTCCTTCCTGCCATTCCTCCCCTTTCTGTATCAGTCCTTGCTCCCCTTGTCTCAGTCCCTCCTTTCCTTTCCCTACCTTTCCCTACCGCCACCAACTTTCCGACTCTCTGAACTGCCAGGGGGGTGGGGCTCCCAGCCTACATTTTAACTGAGGGAGTATTTGCATAATGCCTCTAATTGGTCAGCTCCACTAACATTCCGATGCTGTAAACTGCCAGAGGGAGGTGGTGTGGGGGATCATGGGAGTTGTAGTCCATAATGTTTTTTTGGATTTGTGGCCGTTGGCTCTTTTTTGGGCCGGGGGTGTTTTGGTAAGCATACCTCATAGGGTTTTCTGGGTATGTTGGCTGTTTTTGTGTTTCTGCCTTGTGTGGTTTCTTTGTCTATAAGACAGGACCCATGACATGGAGGATTTTATATATATGGATTTTAAGACTGAATTCAACTAAATGTGAGTCTATAGGTACATACAATGAGGAAAGGATTCCCCCAGCAGAATGACGGGATGCTCCAGACCTGGCTCTGCAAAAGGCATGATCAGGACTCTGGGAAGGAAGAGAAGACGGAAGGAAGGGGGAAAGGAAGAAAGACAGAGGAAATAAATGAGGGAGGGGGAGAGGAAGAAAGAAAAGAAGAACGAACCAAGGAAAAGGAAGGAAAAAAAAAGCAGGAGAGAGACAAGGAGGGGAAAAGAACGAAGGAGATGGGAAGGGAGGAAAGGAAAGGGAGTGAGGAAAAAGTAAAATAATGAAGGGAAAAGAAGAAAAGAAAGAAGGGGGAGAGAGAGGGAAGTGAAAAGAAAGGAAGGAGAAGGAAAGGAAGACTTGGGGGGAAAGAATAGAAGAGGAAGGAAGGAAGGAAGGAAGAGGGAGGGAGATAAGGAGAAGGAAAGGGTGAAGGGGAGAAAGAAAGGAAGAGGGAGAGAAAGGGAAGGAGAAGGAAAGGGTGAAGGGGAGAAAGAAAGGAAGAGGGAGAATGGAGGAAAGAAGGAAGGGGAGAGAAGGAAGTGAAAAGAAAGGAAGGAGAAGGAAAGGAAGACTTGGGGGAAAAGAATAGAAGAGGAAGGAGGGAAGGAAGAGGGAGGGAGAATGGAGGAAAGAAGGAAGGAGAGAAGGAAAGGGTGAAAGGGGGAGGAAGGAAGGAAGAAGAAGGAAGGAAGATGGAGAATGGAGGAAAGAAGGAAGTGGAGAGAGGGAGGGAAAAGGATGCATGCTGGGAAACCGAGTCCTGGGCTGCTCTGGAGAGCCAGATGCAATCATGAAAAGACAGGCCCGGATTACCCATAAGGCCACCCGAGGCCATGGCCTCGGGCGGCAGATTTGGGGGGCGGCATTTCCGGGCCTGAAGGAAGGGGTGAAGGAAGGAGTGCGGCCGCCCGCACAGGGGACAAGGAGCCGGGGGGAAGTCCCGCCGCCCCTAGGGCGATTGATGCGGCTTCCCCCGCCGTCGCCCCGCTCGCGCGGGCAGGCACCGCTCCTTCCTTCAGTGAAGGGAGGAGGGGCGGCGGTGTGAGCGCGGCGGCAGCGGGGGAAGCCGCGTGAGTCTCCCTAGGGGCGGGACTTCCAGCGGTGCCTTGTCTGTCACGCCGGCAGCGGTTCCGCCCCTCCTCCCTTCAGTGAAGGGAGGGGGCGGAACCTGCGTGACGGCAAGGCGCCACTGGAAGTCCCGCCCTAGGGAGATTCACGCGGCTTTGCTGCCCCGCTCGCCCATGCCCCAAATACTGCGGGCGGCGGCGGGAAGCCACGTGAGTCTCCCTAGGGGCGGGACTTCCAGCGGCGTCTTGTCCGTCACGCCAGTTCCCCCCCCTCCCTTCACTGAAGGGAGGAGGGGCGGAGCCGTTGCCGGCGTGACGGACAAGGCGCTGCTGGAAGTCCCGCCCGAGGGAGACTCACGCGGCTTCCCCGCGGCCGCCATGCTCGCGCAGGCATTACAAAAGGAGCCTTTGCTGGCTGGAGTCTTCTGCCTCTGGTGCAAAGCGGTGGTTTATAAGCTGTTGCTTATAAACTGTCTCAATCTTCTTTCTTGTGAAGCTTAAGCTGGTCAAAAGCTGCTGTGGTCACCGGGATCTCTGTATCTTTATCTTTGCTTGGCTGCGGGTGGCGCTTGGGGGAAATAGACTTGACGTTTGGGAGTTGTAGTTGCTGGGTTTGATAGTTCACTTACAATCAAAGAACATTCTGAACTCCATCAATGATGGAATTGGGACAAACTTCCCACACAGAACCCCCATGACTTAACAAAAACTGCTGTGTTTTATGATGGTCTTTGGCAACCCCTCTGACACCCCCTCGCAGCCCCCCCACCCCCAGGGGTCCCAACCCCTAGGTTGAGAAATGCCGGAATAGACCAATTAAGGCTGGCCTCTAGGGGTTTTTATGCTCCACCCAAAACTAATACAAAGGAAGGTATCTATACTATTGGGAAAACTTATAAACTGTCTCAATCTTCTTTCTTGTGAAGCTTAAGCTGGTCAAAAGCTTCCTTGGTCACTGGGACTGGTGGTATAAGAATACTGCTGAATGCAAGTGCTAAGGATGCCTGTTTGGAATGCTTGGGCCTAGGATTACGAGACAATACCCAAGCCACTGTTCTCTGTAGCTCTGCTGCAGAAAAAGGAGGACTCCAGCAAAGGAGCTCTATACAGGCAAATGGAATAGACCAATTAAGGCTGGCCTCTAGGGATTTTTATATTCCACCCAAAACTAATACAAAGGAAGGTATCTACACTATTGGGAAAACTTACAAACAGTGGGAACTGAGGCAGAGGAGAGGGAAAGGCAGAGCTAAGACTTCACAGCCTCCTCTCCCTTTCTCAAACTAGACTGATGTCATTAGATACTGTAAACATTATGTCCCAGCCCCAGTATTGAAATATGAGTGCATCTACACTGTCTCAATCTTCTTTCTTGTGAAGCTTAAGCTGGTCAAAAGCTTCTGTGGTCACTGGGAATGGTGGTATAAGAATACTGCTGAATGCAAGTGCTAAGGATGCCTGTTTAGATTGCTTAGGCCTAGGATTACCAGACAATACCCAAGCCACTGTTCTCTGTAGCTCTTCACAGCCTCCTCTCCTTTTTTCAAACTAGACTGATGTCATTAGATACTGTAAACATTATGTCCCAGCCCCAGTATTGAAATATGAGTGCATCTACACTGTCTCAATCTTCTTTCTTGTGAAGCTTAAGCTGGTCAAAAGCTTCTGTGGTCACTGGGACTGGTGGTATAAGAATACTGCTGAATGCAAGTGCTAAGGATGCCTGTTTGGATTGCTTGGGCCTAGGATTACCAGACAATACCCAAGCCACTGTTCTCTGTAGCTCTTCACAGCCTCCTCTCCTTTTTCTCAAACTAGACTGATGCCGTTAGCTACTGTAAACACGATGTCCCAGCCCCAGTATTGAAATATGGGTGTATCTACACTGTCTCAATCTTCTTTCTTGTGAAGCTTAAGCTGGTCAAAAGCTTCTGTGGTCACTGGGACTGGTGGTATAAGAATACTGCTGAATGCAAGTGCTAAAGATGCCTGTTTAGATTGCTTGGGCCTAGGATTACCAGACAATACCCAAGCCACTGTTCTCTGTAGCTCTTCACAGCCTCCTCTCCTTTTCCCAAACTAGACTGATGCCGTTAGATACTGTAAACACGATGTCCCAGCCCCAGCATTGAAATATGGGTGCATCTACACTGTCTCAATCTTCTTTCTTGTGAAGCTTAAGCTGGTCATAAGCTTCTGTGGTCACTGGGACTGGTGGTATAAGAATACTGCTGAATGCAAGTGCTAAAGATGCCTGTTTAGATTGCTTGGGCCTAGGATTACCAGACAATACCCAAGCCACTGTTCTCTGTAGCTCTTCACAGCCTCCTCTCCTTTTCCCAAACTAGACTGATGCCGTTAGATACTGTAAACACGATGTCCCAGCCCCAGCATTGAAATACGGGTGCATCTACACTGTCGGCACTGGCTCTGGGAATCAATATCCTTGTCCAATGTTTCTCTTCCTCGATGATCAGCATTGACATCATGTTCACTTTGCCTCAATTGTGTTTGCGCCTTCCTTTCGTTGACCTTTCCAGTAGATCTCGGAGTGGGAATTTTCTGCAGATATCTGCCCGCAGGACACCAGATGGAGGAATAAAGGGGGAAAGAGAGGGGGGAGAGAGAGAGAGCGATGGGAAAGGGCCCAATGATGAATGATTAGGGATTAAAATAGCTCTGGCCCTGGCTGCAATTGAAGACGAAGCTCCTGGAATGATATAGCAGATGTTTAAAACAGATTGAAATGTCACACTAGGCATGGAGGGTGGAACACAGTGTTATCAGAGCCTTCCCTCCATTTTTTCCCCCTTCTCATCAGCCTGTTCCTTTTTGGCCCGACTCTGTTGCAAGATGACGGAGCGAATGTCCAAATGGGAGAAGAACAAGGCGACCGGGGCCGGTTGAGGTCAAGGGACAACGATGCAAGGCGGCCAACCTTACGGGCCCGAGGAGCAAAAGACGACAAGTGGAATCCCATCCCTCATGACAATCCCAAAGCTAGATCGAAAGCTGGACTTCTCAAGTCACCAGGGGCGGTCCGTCCATGTAAGCAACCTACGCGGCTGCGTGGGGCGCCATCATGGATGGGCGCCGCCATGCCGGCCGCGCCGGGAGCCATCATGGATGGGCGCCGCCGAAGCGGAACTCCCTGATGGCGCCCCACGCGGCCGCGTAGGTTGCTTACATGGAAGGACCGCCCCTGGTGACTTGAGAAGTCCAGCTTTCGCTCTAGCTTTGGGATTGTCATGAGGGATGGGATTCCACTTGTCGTCTTTTGCAGGTAGCAGCAGGGATCGGCGCTGGGCGCGCCGCCGAAGCGGAACTCCCTGCTGCTGCCTGCAGCAGCTTCTGAGCATGCGCGAAAATGTCCGCGCATGCTCAGAAGATGCTGCAAGCAGCAGCAGGGATAGGCGCCAGCCGCGCCGCCGAAAAAACTCCCTGCTGCTGCCGGAGCATGCGCGGCCCGGGTCCAGGAACGGCTACGAGGCGGCGGAGGAGGCCTAGAAGGCGTCAGAGGAGGCTGCCACGCCGCCGCCCACGCGGCCCGGGACCACAAGCAGCAGAGAAGCTACGGAAGAGCCCCCCCCTTTCCGCAACCGTGCCAGCGTGTGTCTGAAACACCAGCGAGGGCCAGCTCCACACACCCCATGAAAAGTAAGGAGCGGAAAATAAAGGAATAGAAGGATAGAAGAGGAGAAGAAAGGAAGAAAAAAGGAAGGAATGAAGGAGAGAAGAAGGAGAGAGAGAGAAAAAAAGGATGGATGGAAGGAGGGGAAGGAGAAAAACCAGAAAGGAATAAAAAGCCACAGCGAAGTGTGGCCGGGTCAGCTAGTAGTATAATATAATATATTGTATATACATTGATACAATATAATACTACTAATGGTATTGTGATATTATAAATGTATATTTGTTTTACATGGGGGGGGGGGGGCGCCAAAATAATGTTGGGGGGGGGGAAATGTTTGCTTACCATATAAAATTACCTTAGACCGCCCCTGCAAGTCACACACACACACACATACACAGCATTGATCACAATACAGGTCTATAAAACAAGAGGAAGTCATGGACAAAAAGAAAACATATACTTAAAGTGACTTATCTCAAGGATAACGTTTGCAACATAATAATACTTTATTTATCCCTCTCTCTCTCTCTCTAGGCATTACTTCGCGAACGAAGATTCTTAGGAAGGACTCATCCCACGCTTTTTACAAGCGCGTTGATGACTAAAAAGGCCAATCTGAGATAGGCAAGTCCGGTTGCAGAAAGCACAGCATAAAGTCTCCTTGGGTGGTGTTGTTTCCAAGTTGCGGTTCTTTCTGCGTTGTCGTTTCTCTTCGAGACCCGTTCGGCGTGTCTCCTCGAAAGAGGCCGCAGCATTGTGGACGACACTCAGCTCCTCTTAAAGTTGGAACCTGGAGTAACCTCGGTGCCGGAAAATTTCACCCAATGCCTAGAAGCAGTGACGAGATGGCTCCAGGCCCATAAACTGAAAATAAACCCAGCAAAGGCGGAGATCTTACGGCCGGGCCGTCCATTAGAACCAGTCTACTCATTGCCCCCCTTCGAAGGGGAACCGCTGACCCCATCCCCCTCGGTGAAGAGCCTTGGTGTCATCCTAAGATGTCGATGGAGGCCCAGATTGCCTCTACGAGCAGAAGGGCCTTCTTCCACCTACGCCAAGCGAGGCAACTGGCGCCCTACCTTCCAACGGAGGCGTTAGCTACAGTAATCCACGCCACGGTTACATCAAGGCTGGATTACTGCAACGCCTTATATGTGGGTCTGCCTCGGTCACTAACCCGCAAGATCCAGATTGTGCAGAATGCTGTCGCCAGGCTCCTCACAAAAACACCAATGAGATGCCACATCACACCATCCCTGCAGCGTTTGCACTGGCTGCCGGTCGAATACAGAGTCCTCTATAAGACCCTGACCTGGACTTTCAAGGCCCTGCGGGCCCGGGGCCCTTCATACTTAAAAGACCGCTTGATCCTACCTGCCCACCCAAGAGCACCACGGCCAGCAAACGAGAACCTCCTCTGTGTCCCGGGTCCGAGAGAGGCTCATTTGGAGTCCACGAGACAGAGATGCTTCTCTGTTGCGGCCCCCGTCCTGTGGAACTCTCTGCCGCCAGACCAAAGAGACTCCCTCGACCTGCCCCAGTTCTTGGCGGCACTTAAGACATGGCTATTCAGGAAAGCCTACGCATAACACGGAAACTAGCGACTCGGAACTCACCGAGTCTGATATTAAGCCATTTAATATTTTCATATTCTTAATATTTTAATCGCTAGTTGTGTAAGTCACCCGGAGCACAAACATGGAGGGCGACTCATAAATAATAAAGTTCAGTTCAAGTTCAGTTTCAGCTTCCCCGGCCCCGATGGTAAGGGCGTTGGCTGGCTGCCCCAACATGGCGCTGGCCTCATCCAGCTCGGCGTCCCTGGTCCCGCCCCCCTGCCTCCCTCAGTGGCCAAGACCACGCCCCTGTTGACCTCTACCACGGAGCGGCCGCCGCCGGCGGCCTCGCCACTGGGAGTTGCGAGCTCCCCCCTGCCAATGCTCGGGCAGCCCTTGATGGGGGCAGTGGACATCGAGAGGGCTCTGGCGAGGGTCCCTGAGGAGCGGCCCCGACGACGGGCAGGACGGCTGCCGGCGATTCCTTTGGCCGCGACTAGCTCAGGTCCTCTGCTAACGTCAGATGGTACCTGGCCTGCCCCCGATGACAGCCACGGGCCCGGGAACGCCGTTGGTGTGTGGGGTCCCACGATCGATCCCCCCCCCTGTGCCCCGAAGGGCTGCCCAGGCTCGAGAGACATCCGCCGAAGCGGAGGCGGGGTCGAGGGCGGGGCAGGGTCGGAGGACGTCCCTGCCCCGCTCTGTAATACCTCCCCCCCCATAGCGGCTGTCCCTCGGAAGACGCCCCCCGGAGGGCCCTGTTCCAGGACCTTCAGGAACGCTGCCCGCAGGCGCGGGATGCCTCCACCGATAAGCCCCCAATTTGGGAGGGTGGGCAAACCGCGGACAACGAGGCATGGTCCACAGACCGGCAATGACCGACATCGCAGTGATTGTCACTGCTCAGACTTGGAGTCTTTGAGGACGCTCCTCGACTTGTGGGTCCCCCGGCTCCCTCTTTGATGGACGCCCTGATAGCTCTATCGGGTGGCTCTGCCCCTGGGCATGAGCCTGGCCTCCCTCCCCCCTATCGGCTGTTGGTACCCTGTGATGTTTTACCTCTTGTACGCCTTGTATGTTTATCTATGTATACTTTGTATTCTTGTTTGCCTTCGGCTCCTGTGAGCCGCCGCGAGCCTCAGGGAGTCGGCGACATAGAAGTCCGAACAAATAAATAATAATAAATAAATAAATAAATAGTGCGTCTCCGTGCCTCCCGATGTGAGGCCAGTGTGGACCATTGTTGGGGATCAATCTGGCCGAGCCTGAGATGTTGTTTCAGGGAGTCCTTGTATCTCTTTCTTGGGGCGCCTCTCTTTCACTGACCCGTGGCGAGTTCACCATAGAGTAGTGTCTTTGGGAGGCGGTGGTCCTCCGTCCTAGAGACGTGCCCTGCCCAGCGCAGCTGTGTTCTCAATAGCATGGCCTCAATGCTGGTGACCCCTGCTTGCTCAAGGACAGCAACATTCGTCACATAGTTGGTCCAGTGTATATTTAGGATTGTGCGAAGACAGCGCTGATGAAAGCGTTCGAGGAGTCGTAGGTGTTGGCGATAGGTGACCCATGTTTCAGACCCAGAGAGGAGAACTAGCTGAACCCGGCACGCGTTGCTGTGCCCTATGTTGGTGATGTGAGAATGTCAGGGTATGTTAGTTGTGGAAATGATGTGAGCATGTTTGTTGTGTGTTTATATATGTGTGTGTATGTGTGTTTATAGTTGTATGTGTGGTTTTTGGGGGGGGGTTGTGTGTATGTGTGTGTGTGTGCAGGTATTGGTTTGTGTTTATTTGTGTGTGTGTATATATGTGTGTATGTGTATGTGTGTGTATATAGTTCTTGGTATGTGTGTATATATTTGTGTGTATTCATCTGTGGGTGTTTTGTGTTTGAGTACGTGTATATATGTGTGTGTTTGTGTATCTATATGTATGTATGTGTATATATGGAGAGGTGCTGGTATGTGTGTGTATATATGTGTATGTTGTATTAGTGTGGATGTGTATGTATAGGTGTGTAGATATATGTGTTTGTATGTGGTTGTGTATTGATATGTGTTTGTATGTTTGTGTTTATATGTTGTTGTGTATATATGTGTGTGTGTGTGTGTGTGTAGAGGAGGAGGCCGAAGAGGAGGGCGATGGGGAACTGCTCGATCTCCCTCCCTCGTAGCCCTCTCCTCGGGTAGTGGAGGAGAGGCGGTTGAGGGCTCTCCTACGCCGGCCGCCGCCTCCCTTTCGCTGGCCGAAGAGGAGGCCGCAGGGAGAGAGCCTCGTCCCCGGGCATCGGGAGGTGGCGGGTAGCGGCGGAGAGCCCTTTCCCTGCGGCCTCCTCCTCGGGCAGCGCTCTCCGCCGCTACCCACGAAGAGTAGGCCGCAGGGAGAGAGATGGCGTGGCTTCCCCCCCAGCCCCATCCCCTGGGGAGGACGGGAGGAGGCAGTGGGGGGGGGGGGGGCGGAGGAAGCGGGCATGGCGGCGGTCGCCTGAGGCTGGTCCGGAAAGTCCTTGGAGATGGTGGAGAAGGCGTGTCCGGCCAGGGGACTACGGCTCCCAGAATGCTCTGCGCGGCCAGATAGCTCTGTACACACTGATTTTGGTGCTTTGCCTCAGGTGCTTGTTGCTCCAGACTCTTTTGTGAAGCCTTCCAAATGCACTCTATGCCTTTGCTAATCTGTGATCTATCTCAGGGCTGTCCAACTGCCGGCCCTGCAGGTGTTTTGGACTTCAAATCCCAGAAATCCTAACAGCTGGTAAACTGGCTAGGGTTTCTGGGAGTTGAAGTCCAAAACACCTGCAGGGCCGGCAGTTGGACAGCCCTGATATCTCTTTATCAATCTTGGCGTCTGAAGCAATGATGCTTCCCAGGGAGGTGAACTGCTGGACGGACTTAAGCACAGATGTGCCTATGCTGATGTGGGGGTGATGGTGTTCTTCCTGTGGTGCGGGCTGGTAGAGGACTTCCCTTTTCTTCAGGCTGACTTCCAGCCCAAACAGCTCTGCAGCGCTTGCAAAGCAGGATGTGAGGCGCTGCAGGGCTGCTTCTGAATGGGCGACAAGGGAAGCATCGTCAGCAAAAAGCAGCTCACGGACTAGATAGTTTAGAGTCTTAGTGCGAGCCCTCAGACGGCTTAAGTTGAACAAGCTGCCAACAGTACGATAGCGTACATATATGCCGTCTTCTTCTTCGAGGTCTGCCGTAGCCCTTTGGAGCATCATGCTGAAGAGGATTGTAAATAGGGTTGGTGCAAGAACACAGCCTTGTTTCACTCCGTTAGTTATGAGAAAGGGCTCCGAGAGAGCATTGCCATATCTGACTTGACCGCCCTGGCCCTCATGTAACAGGATAATCATTTTGAGGAATTTGGGGGGACATCCTAGTCGTTCCAGGATCTGCCACAGACCTTTTCTGCTCACAGTGTCGAAGGCTTTGGTGAGGTCTAAAAAAAAGTAGTGCCTTCCATGTCCAGGCTCTGAGGAGCTTTCCAAGGTGCTGAATCTTAGTCCTAAATAGCTTCAGCACCTTGGAGAGCTACTTCGAAGCTAGGGAAAGCATGGACTGGATTCATTCCCTCGTTGGCATGGGGACGATCAGCTGCCACTGAATCAAAACAATATTTAAAGAACAAAAATGAAGTCTTAGGATTTGAATGACTATTTTGGGCTTCTAGGGTTTGATTGAATTTTTTTTTTTTAGTGTGGAGTGGGTTCAAAGGAACTTGGGGGAACTTGCACAATGGTAAACCAGAGTATATGTGAACATAGTGGAGTGGAAGACTCTGGAAGACCAGGGTTCAAATGTCGAATCGACTGTGGAAAGCTGCTGGGTGACCTTTGGCAAGTAGGAGTGTGCATGTTAGATCTCACGGCAGCCTTTGACATGGTAGATCACGCATTATTGACCCACCGTTTAGCTGTGACGGGAGTTAAGGGGGCTGCCCTTACATGGGTGGCCTCCTTTCTTCAAGACCGGGGACAACCCAACTAGAAAAGCAGTTGGGCCACTTGACGAAAATGGTAAGAAAGGGACAATAAGTGAAGACAAGGAGATTGCTGAGCGGCTAAATGACTTCTTTGCCTCCGTTTTCACACAGGAGGACAGACAACATATGCCTGCAGCTGAGTCAGTTTTCTCAGGGAGGGAATTAAATGAATTAAACCAGATAGAGATAAACAAGGAAGATGTTCTCACATGCCTTACTAAACTAAATGTCAACAAATCACCAGGGCCAGATGGCATCCATGTCAGATTATTGCATTTTGAATAGCAATTCATGAGTCAGCACAAGATATATTTTCGCAGTTTGAGATGACCTGCAGTGTGACATGTTTGACACCAGATGGCGCTGTCTCAAGACTGCTAAATGGAACCTTGAGGAATGTCAGTTACAAAGTGACAGTTGGGATTTAATATCTGTGAGGAAAGGATGTTTAGAAAGGTAGCTGTGATGGCTGTTGTTTTTCGATGTTTTGCCAGTTATTGTTAAATACAATTCAATACAAAGTTATATATTTACCTTGTGAATTGAATGAGAGTTTCATTATTCACTCGAACAGAGACTGGAGTTTTTGGGCCGATGGGGAATTAAACTTCTATATTTCTGTTGCCTATCCGCTGTGACATAAATACTCAACGCCGAAGAATCCACCCCAGAGTTCTTAAGGACCTCAAGTGTGAAATTGCTGAAATTCTAGCCAAAATATATAACCTTTCTCTAAGATCAGGCACTGTACCCGAGGACTGGAGGGAGGCAAATGTAACTCCGATCTTCAAGAAAGGATCCAGGGGTGATCCAGGAAATTATAGGCCAGTTAGTCTAACCTCAGTTCCAGGCAAAGTGATGGAAACCATTATTAAAGAAAATATTACTAGGCACATAGAAGAGCAGGCATTGCTGAAAGAAAATCAACATGGTTTCTGCAAAGGCAAATCATGTCTTACTAACTTGTTAGAATTCTTTGAGGGTGTAAATAAACACATAGATAAAGGGGACCCAGTCGATATTGTTTACCTTGACTTTCAAAAGGCTTTTGACCAAGTCCCTCACCAAAGGCTCCTAAATAAGCTCTTCAGCCATGGCGTCAGGGGACAGGTCTTGTCCTGGATTGGAACCTGGCTAAACTGTAGGAAACAAAGGGTGGTAATAAACGGACATTTCTCTGGGTGGAAAGAGGTGAGAAGTGGCGTACCCCAAGGTTCAGTTTTGGGTCCGTTACTTTTTAATTTATTCATTAATGATCTGGACGTAGGAGTGAATTCTGAGGTAGCAAAGTTTGCAGATGACACTAAACTGTTCAGGGTAGTTAAAAATGAAACGGACTGTAAAGAGCTCCAGAAAGATCTCTCGAAATTGAGTGAATGGGCAACAAAGTGGCAAATGCATTTTAACCTAAACAAGTGTAAAGTCATGCACAGCGGGGCAAAGAACCCCAGTTACACTTATCAACTGATGGGGTCAAAGCTTTCTGAGACAAACCAGGAAAGGGATCTCGGGGTTTTGGTGGACAGCTCAATGAAGATGTCAACCCAGTGCGCAGCAGCAGCGAAAAAAGCAAATTCTATGCTTGGCATGATCAGGAAGGGAATCGAAAATAGGTCGGCAAATGTTGTATTGCCTCTCTACAAATCGATGGTAAGGCCACATTTGGAGTACTGTGTACAATTCTGGTCACCGCACCTCAAGAAGGATATAACGGAACTGGAAAAGGTACAGAAAAGGGCAACAAGAATGATCCAAGGGATGGAGCGGCTCCCTTATGAAACCAGGTTGCAACGCCTTGGTCTTTTCAGCCTTGAAAGACGGCGTCTAAGTGTATAAAATGATCGAAGTGTATAAAATCATGCATGGGATAGAAAAGGTGAACAAAGAAAAAATATTTTCTCTGTCACACAACACTAGGACTAGGGGGCACTCCCTGAAGCTCCAAGGTAGGAAAGTTAGGACTAATAAAGGGAAATATTTCTTCACCCAGAGGGTCATTGGGTTATGGAACTCACTTCCAGAGGAGGTTGTGACAGCGGTCAGCCTGGACAGCTTCAAGGCAGGATTAGACAGATTCATGGACACCAAGGGAATCAGTAGCTACTGAAATGGACATCCAAGTGCCACCTCTGTGTTGATGGAGGCAGGCAGGATTTCCCCGGGTACTGGTTGTGGGGGGTCGGGAGCAGGTGAGGGTTTTGCCCTCCTTTCTGCTAGAGATCCCTGTGTACAACTAGTGGGCCGCTGTGTGACACAGAATGCTGGACTGAGGCCCGATTCAGCATGGCTCTTCTTATGTTCTTATGTTCTAACATGTGGAGAGGGGGGGAATGGCCTCTGTGAGACTCCCATTAAGTTGTGGGGTTCCTCTCCCCTTTATTGTTTAATGTGTCCACTTGACCAACTGGTTCGTGATTTTGGCCTGGAGTGCCACCAGTACGCTGATGACACCTAGCTGGTGCTGAGAATGGACGGCAGGCTGGACACCGTACCCGATTGTTTCCATCAATGCCTTGAAGCCGTGACTGGATGGCTGCGTTCTAGCCGATTAAAGGAGAATCCATCGAAGACGGAGATCCTATGGCTGGGTCGTCCTGGTGTTGGTGAGTGCCGGTTGCCTACCCTGGATGGCGAGCGGCTAAGCCCGTCATCTTTGGTAAAAAGCCTGGGGGTCCAATTGTACCCACTGCTATCAATGGAGACTCAGGTCTCCACGGTTAGCAGGTCTGCATTTTTCCATCTCCGGCAGGCTAGGCGACTGGCTCCCTACCTATCCAGGAATGACCTAGCTACGGTGATCCAGGCGACGGTCATCTCGAGGCTAGTCTACTGTAACACCCTTTACATCGGCGTTCCGTAGCGTCGGTGCCACCACGGAGAAGGCTGGTTGTCTTGTCACTGAGAGGCGACAGGAACGAACTGATGGAATCACCAAAAGGTTTTGTTCTGAGCGCAGTGCTCTCGGGGGAACGTATGGGGTGAGGCGGTCCCTCAGGTACACTGGCCCTAGGCCATACAAGTCAATACACGACAAAGTAATCACTATTGCAACTTCTATACACACTGCTAAACCACAATGTTTAAAGGGGCAGTGTCAAAGGAATACCAAGACATAGCATATATAGGTAAAAACCACTATATTGTATGGCAGTATATGCTCAATAGCAGAACAATATTACAAACAGTACAATGTAATGCAAATAATCAATCATGTGATTAATACACAGTATGGGCATGAATCACAAGCCCATATACATGGTTGGGTGAAGGAGTATTCCACTTGGCACTGAGTAACCCTTAGTGAAGTCCTGGGTGTAGTGACCCATGGGCCTGCGACTGAGTCAATAGGGGAACCTTGGTGGGTGGCAGAGCTGGTGGCTGCTATGGTGGGCAGGCGCCAACGGCTGGAGGTTGACGACGCCAAGATGGCCGTTTCGCGTAACCGCTTCCTCAGGGCGCTGATCACTTCTGACCACTCCTCCCCAGTATTGTAGTAGCCCGGGAGATAACTCACAAGAGCGATCTGTATTGAAACGCAGAAACACGAAATCTCTCGTTTCGACCTTGAGTCTAAATTGGTCTACTACAATACTGGGGAGGAGCGGTCAGAAGTGATCAGCGCCCTGAGGAAGCGGTTACGCGAAACGGCCATCTTGGCGTCGTCAGCTTACCTCCAGCCGTTAAAGGCGCCTGCCCACCATAGCAGCCACCAGCTCTGCCACCTACCAAGGTTCCCTATTGACTCAGTCGCAGGCCCATGGGTCACTACACCCAGGACTTCACTAAGGGTTACTCAGTGCCAAGTGGAATACTCCTTCGCCCAACCATGTATATGGGCTTGTGATTCATGCTCATACTGTGTATTAATCACATGATTGATTATTTGCATTACATTGTACTGTTTGTAATATTGTTCTGCTATTGAGCATATACTGCCATACAATATAGTGGTTTTTACCTATATATGCGATGTCTTGGTATTCCTTTGACACTGCCCCTAGGCCAGTGCTGTCCAACTTCTGCCGACCCAAGGGCCGGACTTTCTGGGGGCCGATCACCTGGGGGCCGAGTGGCCACGCCCCCGGCCACACGGCTCCGCCCCTTCTCCCAAAGCGTCACAATAGCCTTGGAAGTGAGCGATTTCGCCCACTTCCGAGGCTGTTGTGACGCTTTGGGAGAGAAGGAGGAGCCAAGGGGAGCCTTCCGCGGCTTCGCCCTCTCCCCCAAAGGGTCACAACAGCTGTTGTGACCCTTTGGGAGAGAGGGCGGCCGCGAGGAAGCTCCGCGGCTCCGCCCCTCGCCCCACAGGCCTGGATGGCTCGCGGGGGAAGCGAGCGCCCGGTTCTTGCTTCCCCCGCGAGCCATCCAGGCTTGCGGGAGGGTTTTTTGCCCGGCTCTCGTGTCCCTCTGGTCAGAGGGACGCGAGAGCCGGGCGAAAACTCTCCCGCAGGCCTCCCTGGAAGGCCTGCCCCCTCGCTCCCTCCCCGACGCCGCCGGTGTCCCAATCGCCGCAGCTCCGGGGAAGGAGGAGGGAGGGAGGATTCTTCCTCTTTCCCCGGCGCCACGGCGATCGGGACACCAGCGGCGCCGGGAAGAAGAGGAGGAGGGAGGATTCCTCCTCCTCCCCTCCCTCTCCCCCGCCGCTGCGAACCGGATCCTGGCCCCTTCCTTCTCCCCTGCCCCGCCTCCTCCCTCCTCTACCACCACCCGTCGCTGTGAACCGGATCGCAGCGGCGGGGCGGAGAGAGGGGACGGAGGGGCAAGGCAAGGAGGAGGAGGAGCTAGCTCTCTACCTCCTCCCTGCCCCGCCTCCTCCTCCTCCCCTCCTCCCTCGCCGTCGCTGCGATCTCGCAGCGGCGGCGCGGAGAGAGGGACAGAGGGGGCGGTGCAGGGAGGAGGAGCTAGCTCTCTTCCTCCTCCCTGCCCCGCCCCCTCCCGGCCGCCATTTTTTTAAAAAAAATTAGAATTTTTTTCAATTTTTTTTTTAAATGGCGGCCTGGGGCATAGCGGGGGCTGTGTCCAACAGGCTGGGGGGGCGTGTACGGCCCCCGGGCCACCAGTTGGACAGCCCTGCCCTAGGCCATACAAGGCCTTAAAGGTGAAAACCAGCACCTTGAAAACAATCCAGTACTCTATTGGCAACCAGTGCAATTGCTGTAGGATTGGTGTGATGTGCTCTCTTGTCGTTGCTTCCACCAGCAATCGAGCAGCAGCATTTTGCACCAGCTTTAGTTTCCGGGTTGTCGACAAGGGAAGGCCGATGTAGAGGGCATTACAGTAGTCTAGCCTCGAGATGACCATCGCCTGGATCACCGTAGCTAGGTCATTCCTGGATAGGTAAGGAGCCAGTCGCCTAGCCTGTCGAAGATGGAAGAATGCAGACCTGCTAACCGTCTCCATCAATAGAAGTGGGTCTAATTGGACCCCCAGGCTTTTTACCAAAGATGACGGGCTTAACCGCTCCATGGTAGGCAACCGGCACTCACCCATAACAGGACGACGCAGCCATAGGATCTCCGTCTTCGATGGGTTCACCTTCAACCAGCTGGTGCGCAGCCATGAAGTCATGGCTTCAAGGCATTGATGGAAACAATCGGGTACGGCGTCCGGCCTGCCATCCATTCTCAGCACCAGCTGGGTGTCATCAGCGTACTGATGGCACTCCAGACCAAAGTCGCGAACCAGTCGGGCGAGCGGACGCATGTAGATATTAAACAATAAAGGGGAAAGGATAGCTCCCTGGGGGACCCCACATTTAATGGGAGTCTCCAGAGGCCACCCCCCTCTCCACACGTTGTCCCCGGTCTTGGAGGAAGGCGGCCACCCATTTAAGGGCAGTCCCCCTAACTCCCATCGCGGCTAAACGGTGGGTCCATAATGCGTGATCTACCGTGTCAAAAGCTGCCGTGAGATCTAACACCAGCAGAGCTGACCCACCACGGTCCAACTGGCAGCAAAGTTGGTCTGTAATGGAGACAAGCACAGTCTCCGTCCCATGCCCAATACGGAAGCCGGACTGGAAGGGATCGAGTCCAGCTGTGTCATTTATTATTATTATTATTATTATTATTATTATTATTCGGGCTTCTATGCCGCCGACTCCCTGAGGCTCGCGGCGGCTTACAGGAGCCGAAGGGCACAGTAAAATACAGGCAATAAGCAGTTAAAAACAATTAAAAACAACAGCAGTATAGTAATTAATAACACAGTTAACACAATGAACAGCACATCATCCTCAGAAGAACAAATAGATGGCGGGGCATGGGCAGGACTTACTCACCAAAGGCCTGCTTAAACAGGTATGTTTGACAGGCCCGTCTAAACGGGAGCAAGTCCTTCATAGCCCGAGTTCCGGCCGGGAGGCGTTCCACAGCGTAGGTGCTATGACAGAGAACGCCCTCCGGCGGGTAGCAGTCAGCCTTGCGAGTTTAGCTGAAGGTCTCTCCAGGAGATTGGAGTCCTCAGACCGAAGTGATCTCGGAGGGCAATATGGGGTGAGACGGCCCCTCAAATACGCTGGCCCCAGGCCGTGCAAGGCCTTAAAGGTGAGGACCAACACTTTGAAGGTGATCCGGTGCTCAATTGGCAGTCAGTGCAGATCCTGCAAAACAGGTGTGATGTGGGCGCCAGCTGGCGTGCCAGACAGGAGCCGGGCGGCAGTGTTCTGCACTAGCCTGAGCTTCCGGGTCACCGACAGAGGAAGGCCAACGTAGAGCGCGTTGCAGTAATCCAGCCTTGAGATGACTGTGGCTTGGATCACCGTGGCCAGATCGTTCCGGGAGAGATAGGGGGCCAGCCTCCTTGCCTGTCCAGGTGAAAAAAGCGATCTTGCTGACCGCAGAGATCTGGGCCTCCATGGTCAGCTGGGAGTCCAAATGGACCCCCAGGCTCTTTACGGAAGGCGATGGGCATAACACCGCACCATCCAGGCTCGGAAGCTGGACATTAACATCACCCGGGCGACCCAGCCACAAGATCTCCGTCTTCGCCGGATTCACCCTCAACCTACTGGCTCGCAGCCATCCAGTAACGGCTTCGAGGCAGTGTTGGAAATTATCGGGGACAGAACCCGGCCTGCCCTCCATCCTCAGAATGAGCTGGGTGTCGTCAGCGTACTGGTGACACTCCAGCCCATAACTCCGCACCAGCTGTGCAAGCGGCTGCATGTAGATGTTAAATAACAGAGGGGAGAGAATGGCCTCCTGGGGGACTCCACAGAGTAGTGGGGAGCCCTCGGAGACCACCTCGCCCCTCCTCACACGCTGAGACCGCTGGTGGAGGAAGGAGGTCAGCCATTTAAGGGCTGTCCCCCTCACTCCAGCCACTGCCAGGCGGTGGATCAATAGATTGTGGTCGACGGTGTCAAACGCTGCCGTGAGGTCCAATAACACGAGCAGCGCAGACCCGCCTTGGTCGAGCTGGCAGCGGAGTTGGTCTGTGATGGAGACCAGAACCGTCTCCGTCCCGTGCCCCGAACGGAAGCCGGACTGGAAGGGGTCTAGCCATGTTGCATCATCTAAGAAGGACTGCAACTGCTCCATTGCTGCCCTCTCAACTACCTTCCCCAGGTACGAAAGGTTCGACACTGGTCGGTAGTTGGAGGGAACCGCCGGGTCTAGTGACGGTTTCTTCAGTAATGGAGCTACCACCGCCTCTTTCAAGCACTCTGGAAAGACTCCTTGCTCAAGGGAGCTGTTTACGATGTTCAACAGAGGCCCACGTAACCCCTCCAGCCACGATCTAACAAGCCAGGAGGGGCACGGGTCGAGGGAGCAGGTGGTAGGCCTAGTTGCAGCCACTATCTTATCAACAACATCTGCGTCCAGTGGCCGAACTGTTGCAGCTGACCCGCCAATTGAATCCGATTTTAGAGGAATTCTGAAAAACCTAACCAGGCCTAGTCTCTTCCGACTCTATGATTCGATGATTCTCTAACTACTGATAGGAAGCCTGCTGTGTGTGCCATGCTCCTTCCAAGCCCTGCTCTCCTTCTCGGCCTCCTAACCTCCCCTCATCTCTCTTAACGGAGCAGAGAAGATGGATTGGCAGGTCCCCCCCTGTGTGCCGGTGAGTCACCCGGTGTTACTGATCTCCATTGTGTGGAATGACTCGGAGCTGCCTACAGACACATCGCTCAAGGCTGCCGAACAAAAGCCAAAGTGCCTGAGAAGCTCTGAAGAGTTTTCTCACATCGCTCCGGTTGCCGCCGCCACCAGCAGCAGCGAATGGCAATTAAGTCGATCTTCCCCACCCACCACCACACCGGTTGTGTAATGAGAACCTGCTCCAGCATGGGATGCAAGGAGGAATACGGCAAAGGGTCGAAAACCGAGACTCTTCTTGCATCCAGTGGGCAACAGCCACCAAACCATAGCTTGGCTCCATCTCTGGATCTGACCCTCAGAACCCACCGTGAAAGGCAGGTGACTGCCCCGAGCAACAGAGTTTTGCAGCTTTGGCAAGGAAAGTGCCGTGAGACAATCATAATGACAGAATCATCCCCTGATGCCCCCCGTTTCGGCGGGGCTGGGTGACGTCAGGCGTGGCGCCGGCGGGGAGGAGGAAGAGCCCCCCGCGAGCGATCCCGCCCCCCGCAAGAGGCCCCGCCCCCATGAGCGACCCCGCCCCCAGCGAGTGGGCCCACCCCCGAAAGCGACCCCACCCCCCACTCAGCCCCCCAGGTCATCAGTGACCGGAATTCCGGCCCTTGGGCCGGTAGAAGTTGGACAGTCCTGGTCTAAGGCCAGTGTACCTGAGGGACTGCATCACCCCATACGTTCCCCCGAGATCGTTGCGATCAGAAGAACAAAACCCACCTTGAAAGGCAGGCGACTGTCCCGAGCAACAGAGTTTTGCAGGTATGGCGAGGAAAGTGCCGTGAGACCATCATAATGACAGAATCGTGCTCTGATGCCCCCCTTTTCGGCGGGGCTGGGTGACGTCAGGCGTGGCGCCGGCGGGGAGGAGGAAGAGCCCCCGCGAGCGATCCCTCCCCCTGCAAGTGGCCCCGCCCCCATGAGAGACCCCGCCCCCAGCGAGTGGCCCCACCCCTGCAAGCGACCCCACCCCCGCTGCAGCCCCCCAGGTCATCAGTGACCGGAATTCCGGCCCTTGGGCCGGTAGAAGTTGGACAGCCCTGGTCTAGGGCCAGTGTACCTGAGGGACCGCCTCACCCCATACGTTCCCCCGAGATCGATGCGATCAGAAGAACAAAACCCACCTTGAAAGGCAGGCGACTGTCCTGAGCAACAGAGTTTTGCAGCTTTGGCAAGGAAAGTGCAGCGAGACCATCATAATGACAGAATCATGCTCTGATGCCAGCAAGCAATGGAGCAACGAAGGGTTGGCATGGCACCTGGCACCGTCAAGTCACTACTCCGCACTTGCCATTTTGACATTTGTGGGTTTGATTAGTCACAGGTTGGATTTGAAATGCTCTCTCTCTAAGAATCTTTCACCGCCTCATCACAACAGAGCATGGATCCACTTTAATTCCGCGCAGTTGCATTAATGCCTCCTGCAGAAGCTTCTAGTTCAGTGTTCGTAGTTTAGTGAGGCCCAGGACCTGTCTGGCTGAGTATTTTAAAGGCTCCCCCCTTAAACTACTAGCCCCAGAATTCTGCAGGAGGCACAAACTGCATTTAAAGTGGATCCATGCTCTAGTGCAGTGTTTCCCAACCAGTGTGCCGTGAGCGATCATCAGGTGTGCCGTGGGAAATGGGCGCCTCCGATACCCTTTCTTTCCCCTCCTGCCGAACACTTTTTCTTCTCCACTCGGGCTCCCTTCTTCCCAGCCTCGCTCTGCTCGCTTTGCCTCGCTTTGCTCTGGGGCGAGTCTGCGCAGTAGCACCCGCACGGGTCACGCTTTCCTCCCTCAACCCCTCCCCTACTGAACACACTCACGCTGCCCCCTCGGATCAAAATGGCGGAAGAAGCGGCCGTGTAGAAGAAAAAGTAAGTGTTGGGCAGGAGGGGGAAGAAAGGGCGCGAAGGGGGAGGGGGAGGAAGAGGTCTCTGTCGAAAGCTGGCATGTGCAAACTTGGACCTTCCAGGTGTTTTGGACTCCAACTCCCACCATTCCTAGCAGCCTCAGGCCCTTTTCCTCCCCCCCCCCTCAAGCCACTTAAGCAGGAAAGGGCCTCAGGCTGTTAGGAATGGTGGGAGTTGGAGTCCAAAGCATCCAGAGGGCCGAAGTTTTCCCTTAAAGTGGTGAGCCTCCTTCCAACATTGTGATTCTGGATAGAAAACAAACAACAACACAACATAACATTGTTTGAGTCCACAGTGCTCTCTGGGTGTGGGTGAACTACAACTTCCAAACTCAAGGTCAATTCCCAAGCAAACCCTTTCAGTACTTTCTGTGGGTAATGAGAGTTCAATATGCCAAGTTTGGTTCAATTCCATTTTTGCAAGACTTCAGGATGCTCTTTGATTGTGTGTTAACTATAAATCCCAAATGTCAAGGTCTATTTTTCCCAAACTCCATCTGTATTCATATTTGGGCATATTGAGTATAAATGCCATGTTTGGTCCTGATCCAACATTGTTTGAGTCCACAGTGCTCTCTGGATATAGATGAACTGTAACTCCAAAACTCAAGGTCAATGCCCACCAAACTCTTATAGTATTTTCTCTTGGTTATGGGAGTTCTGTGTGGGAAGTTTGTGTCTTTCGGCCATTCCTGCCAGGATATCTATGTTGTGTTCATCGAAACAGGCCCAGGTTTCACACTGAGTGTATAAATACATTTAAAAACATATTAACTCTATGTATGACTGTGTTAGAGTGTCATTTTGTGTCGTTTTGGTTGGTGGTGTGCCCCAGGATTTTGTAAATGTAAAAAAGTGTGCCGCGGCTCAAAAAAGGTTGAAAAACACTGGTCTAATTAATGTAAAATGGTATGTTTCCCAAATCCCTGCAAAAAGGGGTGGAACAAACTCAACTGGGCTCTGAGAAACGTATTAGTTGGTCTGTAGCAATTATTTATATGGCTCGCAGTGGTGTCAAGAAGTCAGTGAAGGCACTGCGAGTCCCATCGTCCATGGTGTACCGTCATCCAAAGTGCAGCAGGATGTAGAGTGGGTCATGGAGGCTCTGTCTGCCAAGTTTGGGCTTGATCCATCAGTATTGGGAGTTGCAGTGGTATCATGAAATTACTGAAGGTACTGCAAGTCCCATCATCTGTGGTCCACCCTCCTCCAAACTGCAGCAGGATGGAGATTGGGTCATTGGGGCTCTGTGTGCCAAGTTTGGTCTGTATTGGTGAATGGATGAGGGTTGCATTGTTTTCAGGAAGTGAGTGAAGGTACTTCGAGTCCCATCACCCGTGGTCCGTCTCACACAAAACTGCACCAGGATGTAGAGTGTGTCATGAGGGGTCTGTGTGCCAGGTTTGGTCTTGATCAGTCATTGGATTAGGTTTGCAGCAGTTTTGGAAAGTGAGGGAAGGTACTGCAAGTCCCATCATCCATGGTCTGCCCTCCTCGAAACTGCAACAGGACGTAGAGTGGGTCATGGGGGTTGTGTGTGCCAAGTGTGGTTTTTATCAGTGTTTGTTGGGGACGGCAGTGGTCTGTGGGAACAGAGGGGTGTGGAAGTACTACAAATCCCATCATCCATTGTCAGTCCTCCCCCGAACCTCACCAGGACATGAAGGCAGTAATGGGGGTTATGTGTGCCAAGTTTGGTCTCGATCAGTAATTGGATGAGGGTCGCAGCGGACTTGGGAAGTGAGTAGAGGTAGTTCAAGTCCCATCATCCCCGGCCCGCCCTCCTCGAAACTGCACCAAGACGTAGAGTGGGTAATGGGGGCTGTGTGTGCCAAGTGTGGTCTGTATTGGTCCTTTTTGGTGGGCGGAGTGGTCTGTGGGAACCAAAGTGTTTGAAAGTCCTACAAATCCCACAATCCGTGGTCCACCTCCCCCAAACCGCACCAGGACGTAATGGGGGTTAGGGGGGTTATGTGTACCAAGTTTGGTGCAGGTCCATCACCCACGCTGGTCGCTGTGGCCTGTGGAAGTGGCAGCCAATCAGAACGCTGCCACATACAAACATACAAACAAACATTCCGCTTTATTATATACTAGCTGTACCCGGCATGCGTTGCTGTGCCCTATTTAGGAGATGCAAGAAAGTCTGAGTATGTAAGGGTTGGAGTTGTTGTTAGTTATGGTGTTGTTGGGGTCATGGCTGTGTTGTTGTGGGTTGTTCTGGTGGGTGGGATGTTGAAGTCCTGAGGAGTTGTTGTGTGGTGTTGCTGGCGTTCTGCATAGCTTGTGGATATACAATGTTTTTTGTCTTTCCGTCTGCTGTGTTGATGTAGAGGTTGATGCGTGTGTGGGTGGGGTACTTTGGAAGTGAGTGGAGGTACTTGAAATCCCATCATCCATGGTGTTCCCTCCTCTAAACTGCAGTTGGATGGAGTGTGGGTCATCGGGGCACTGTGTGCCAAGTTGGGTCTTTATCGGTCTTGGTTCTGGGCCACAGTGGTCTGTGGGGAATGAAGGGTTTTGAAGTAGTACAAATCCCATTATCCATGGAGGTACATCAAATCCCATCATCCATGGTCCACCCTCCTCCAAACTGTAGTAGAATGTAGCGTGGGTCATAGGGGCTCTGTGTGCCAAGGTAGGTTACTGTAAATTCAGGCCATACACAATGTCCCATGAGCTGAGGCCTAGTCAGGAAAATCAAGTTAATGAAGCCTTACTGTCAATTCAGGCCATACACAATGTCCCATGAGCTGAGGCCTAGTCGGGAAAATCAAGTTAATGAAGCCTTACTGTCAATTCAGGCCATACACAATGTCCCATGAGCTGAGGCCTAGTCGGGAAAATCAAGTTAATGAAGCCTTACTGTCAATTCAGGCCATACGGCCATACACAATGTCCCATGAGCTGAGGCCTAGTCGGGAAAATCAAGTTAATGAAGCCTTACTGTCAATTCAGGCCATACACAATGTCCTATGAGCTGAGGCCTAGTCGGGAAAATCAAGTTAATGAAGCCTTACTGTCAATTCGGAGCTTAAACAGCATCCATTAAGTGAGGCCTAGTCAGGGAAATCAAGTTAATGAAGCCTTACTGTCAATTTTGGGTGTGGTCTGTGACTTGTAGGGGTTTAAATTTTCTGTGGGAAGTGAATTGGGTGTTTGTGTTGGCGACTGCCTCAGGCCTTTGCCTTATCCTCCTCTGCCAGTTTATTATGGGTCGGAATGTTCATGTTGGCTGGCCAATAGAGGCGTTATGCAAATACTCCCTCACTGGCAACCAATCATGTTGTCAGAATGTGGAGGCTGAGAGATTCGCTGGCGGCCGCAAAGGACGCTGGGAAATGTAGGGTTTTTTGTATCGTTGTTTTGGGGGCCTTTAGATCCCAAAAGATCCCAAGGCTCTTTACTGAGGATGTCGGGCATAATGCCTCGCCATCCAAGATAGGCAGCTGGACCTCCCCACCCACCGTGCGGCCCAGCCACATTATCTCCGTCTTTGCCGGATTCACCCTCAATCTACTGGCATGCAGCCAACCAGTAACGGCTTCAAGGCACTGTTGGAAACAAGAGGGTACAGAGTCTGGTCGGCCTTCCATTCTCAGAACGAGCTGGGTGTCATGAGCGTACTGATAACATTCCAGCCCAAAGCTTTGGACCAAACCAGCAAGTGGTCGCATATAAATAACTAGCTGTACCCGGCATGCGTTGCTGTGCCCTATTTAGGAGATGCGAGAGAGTCTGAGTATGTAAGGGTTGGAATTGATGTTACTTATGGTCTTGGTGGGGTCATGGCTGTGTCGTTGTGGGTTGTTCTGGTGGGATGTTGAAGTCATGTGGAGTTGTCGGTGTGTGGTGTTCCTGGCGTTCTGCAGAGCTTGTGGATATACAATGTTTTGTGTCTTTCCGTCTGCTGTGTTGACGTCGAGGTTCTGTGGTTTCCCAACTCTGGAGCACGCTACGTAGAGTTGTCCGTGGGAGAAGCATTCTGTGCCAAGGTCTATGCCACAGATTTGTAGTGTTTGTCCTTGAGCCTTGTGTATGATGATGGCAAAAGCTAGTGAAGTGCAGTGTCTCTCTGTTCTGGCGTTTGTTCTGCCCTTTTTTGTGTGACGTATGTAGCGTTGCGAGTGTGTCGTCCAATGCTGTTCTTTTTAGGAGGCATGGCTTGTCTTTTGGGTCAGCTTATGCCTGTGTGGAAGGAAGGAATGGCATACAAATGGGTTGAGCAGTAGACGCAAGGTTGTGTTATGTGCGTATTGTGTTGTGTGTAGGTATTACTTTTGTGTTATTCTGGGGGTATGTGTTTGTCAGTGGTGCCTGTGTCCCTGGTGCCCTATTTGTCTCCCTCCTAGATCTTGACCGTGGCAGTTTAACCCTCAACTGAAATCACTCAGCATTCTAAGTGGCTTTGCCCACCGTTACTATGGTAACTGATGTTGGCCAATGGGTTTCGCTGGCTGCCGCAGAGGATGCTGGGAAATGTAGTTTTTTTGTATCGTTGTTTTGGGGGCCTTCTAGGTTTTGGGGGGGAAAGTTTCTTTGCTGAAAACCTTCCTTGCCTGAGGCCTATTTGTGTTGGCAAGTTTGGTGTCTCTGCCTTGGAAGGTTTCTCTGTCTCTGTCAGTCGTTCGACGACGGGACCTCCTTTATATAATAGATAGAGATGAGTACATACACACATGCATGCATATGAGCCTCTCCAGCCACAATTTTATCTGCTACGCACAATTGTCTTTATTCGTCCGGGCCATTTTACTTCTTAGGTGTTTCGAATGAGTTTTTGCATTCTAGTTTGAGTGTATCCCTTTCCCTACTTTGGGCTTGTTGAAAAGAAATGACAGTCATATAAAAATAAAAGTGAAACGTTCTAAATTAGGAGAGTACAAAGCGGTTCTTTGAAGCCACAGTGGCTTTTGATGGGGAGGCGTCCTTTGGGAAGCAAGAAGGCATCAACGTCGTCCTCTCAGCCTAGTGGAGCGGGTCATGCATCTGAAGCTGCAATGTGAGTCGCCGTAACTATGGAAAACTAACCCACTTCACAGGGCTGTTGTGAAGCTAAAACTAGGAAGACGACTATAATGGCAGACGACGTTGTAATTTAGGGCAGGGTGGAACTTTCCTAATCTATCCCACCGCTGCCACCAAATATAACGGAAGAAGGTTTCATTTGAAACCCCACAAATCAAAACTGTGATTAAGCTGGAATAATCTTTTGGCCGGAAAACCTCCTGAGATAGCACAGCGGAAACAACAGCTGTGCTTGCAATCAGAAGAGAAGGTTGCATGTTCGATTCCCGGGCTGGTCTGGACACCCAGCTGTGAGCCCTGTCCACTGTTCACCTAACACAGTGTTTCCCAACCTTTTTTGAGTCGTGGCACATTTTTTACATTTACAAAATCCTGAGGCACACAACGAACCAAAATGACACTCTTAACACAGTCATACATATAGTTAATATGTTTTTAAATGTATTTATACACTCAGTGTGAAATCTGGGCCTGTTTCGATGAACGCAACATAGAGATCCTGGCAGGAATGGCAGAAAGACACAAACTTCCCACACAGAACCCCCATAACCAAGAGAAAACACTATAAGAGTTTGGTGGGCATTGACCTTGAGTTTTGGAGTTGTAGTTCACCTACACCCAGAGAGCACTGTGGACTCAAACAATGTTGGATCAGGCCCAAACTTGGCATGAATACTCAATATGCCCAAATGTGAACACAGATGGAGTTTGGGGGGAAATAGACCTTGACATTTGGGAGTTACAGTTTCTGGGATTTATAGTTAACACACAATCAAAGAGCATCCTGAACTCTTGCAACAATGGAATTGAACCAAACTTGGCATATTGAACTCTCATTACCAACAGAAAGTACCGAAAGGGTTTGCTTGGGAATTGACCTTGAGTTTGGAAGTTGTAGTTCACCTACACCCAGAGAGGACTGTGGACTCAAACAATGTTGTTATGTTGTTGTTTGTTTTCTATCCAAAATCACAATGTTGGAAGGAGGCTCACCACTTTAAGGTCCCTCAAACAGGCATGGGAAAACTTCGGCCCTCTGGGTGCTTTGGACTCCAACTCCCACCATTCCTAACAGCCTGAGGCCCTTTCCTGCTTAAGTGGCTGAGGGGGGAAAAGGAAAAGGGCCTGAGGCTGCTAGGAATGGTGGGAGTTGGAGTCCTAAACACCTGGAAGGTCCAAGTTTGCCCATGCCAGCTTTCGACAGAGACCTCTTCCTCCCCCTCCCCCTTCGCGCCCTTTCTTCCCCCTCCTGCCCAACACTTACTTTTCCTTCTCCACTGCCGCTTCTGCCGACATTTTGATCCGAGGGGGCAGCGTGGGCGTGTTCAGGGGGGGAGGGGGGAAGACGTGACCCGTGCGGGTGCTACTGCGCAGACTCGCCCCAGAGCAAATCGAGGCAAAGCGAGCAGAGCGAGGCTGGGAAGAAGGGAGCCCGAGTGGAGAAGAAAAAGTGTTCGGCAGGAGGGGGAAAGAAAGGGTATTGGAGGTTCCCATTTCCCACGGCACACCTGATGATCGCTCACGGCACACTAGTGTGTCACGGCACACTGGTTGGTAAACACTGCTTTAGAGGAAGGTCTTCGGCGTTGAGTATTTATGTCACAGCGGATAGGCAACAGAAATATAGAAGTTTAGTTCCCCATCGGCCCAAAAACTCCAGTCTCTGTTCAAGTGAATAATGAAACTCTCATTCAATTCACAAGATAAATATATAACTTTGTATTGAATTGTATTTAACAATAACTGGCAAAACATCGAAAAACAACAGCCATCACAGCTACCTTTCTAAACATCCTTTCCTCACAGATATTAAATCCCAACTGTCACTTTGTAACTGACATTCCTCAAGGTTCCATTTAGCAGTCTTGAGACAGCGCCATCTGGTGTCAAACATGTCACACTGCAGGTCATCTCAAACTGCGAAAATATATCTTGTGCTGACTCATGAATTGCTATTCAAAATGCAATAATCTGACAGAAGGCAAGACGCAATCCCCGGTATAGAGAGACCACGTCCTGGCCCTTTTCTGGGCATTTATAGCCCGGGAGCGACGGCACACAGTCTACCCAAATACTCATACAAAGACCACATGTATCCTACATCCAGAGAGAATTGTGTATTTGTGATGAGACTATTCATATAATCCAAAACTAAACAATGACTATTTCTTTAAAAAAAATTAAAATAATAGTGTTGTTTATCTGTATGCTAATGCATTCCTTCCTTGGTGGGGAGAGAAACGCCTCCCGTGTTATTTTGCATGCTCCTGTCACTGGAGCTGCCACTCGAACTACGGCTGTGACAAGCCCTTGTCAATCCCTTCGCGGCGACAAGGCGCTCATCGGCTCTGGCCTGCCGCTCTCCTTTGGTCGCTCTGCTCTCCTGGAGAGCTGGTGGCCCACAAAGCGGTTTCCGTTATTTCTACCTGAAGGCATTTGCTGCCGGCTTTTTTGTGTGCGACTGATGCTTCGGAGGACGAGTGTTAATAAACAGCCACTGATGTTGCCTCATGTGCGTGTGCCATTGGGGAAAGGCCAGTGGGCTCAGAGTGAGTCAGACTGGCTCTTCTGCAGGAAATATTAAAACTTGTGCACCAGCTGCGCCCGTTCCGTGGGAAGTCTGACTTGGCCACGGTGGTCCACGCTCTGGTTACATCCCGTTTAGACTACTGCAACGCTCTCTACATGGGGCTGCCTTTGAAAACTGCTCAGAAGCTTCAATTAGTCCAGTGTTTCCCAACCAGTGTGCCGGGGCACACTAGTGTGCCGTGAGCGATCATCAGGTGTGCCGTGGGAAATTGGAACCTCCAGGAGGGGAGGGGGGAGAGTCTAGTGTGTTGAAGTATAAAAACCCTAAGAAACGTACCTCAATAAAGGCACAAAATTACAACCACCCCCCTCCCCACCCGTTGTCTACTTGGTCTCTCCCTCTCCATGCCTCTCCCTCTCCATCCCTTTCCCCAAGTAGAGACCTACCTCTTCTTGCCTCCCCCCGCCCAGGCCTAATGCCGGATGGTTCAGTCCAGGCCTTCCCTCTTCCCCATCCTCCCCGGTGTGAGCGAAACCACTCTCGGCCTCCCTCTGGCTCCCTGCCCGCCCCCGCCGCCTTCCTTCCTGCCTGCTTCGCCAGCCCCGAGATGCCCACCCAGCCCAGCCCGCTGACCCCCGAGGAGCTGCACAGGTGGTGAGTGAGGCTCCTGTTCCCCACGACCCCAATTCAAGCCTGGCGGGGAGGGAGGGGGCAACCTAAGTGAGAGGGAGACTGCTGGTCTTTTGAGCCCCCCCCCCCCTCCAGAAACTGTAACTCCCAAATGTCAAGGTCTATTTTCCCCAAACTCCATCTGTGTTCACATTTGGGCATATTGAGTATTCATGCCAAGTTTGGTCCTGATCCCACATTGTTTGAGTCCAGAGTGCTCTCTGGATATAGGTGAACTACAACTCCAAAACTCAAGGCCAATGCCCACCAAACTCTTATAGCATTTTCTCTTGGTTATGGGAGTCCTGTGGGAGAAGTTTGTGTCTTTCTGCCATTCCTGCCAGGATATCTATGTTGTGTTCATCGAAACAGGCCCAGGTCTCACACTGAGTGTATAAGTACATTTAGAAACATATTAACTATATGTATTACTGTGTTAGAGTGTCATTTTGTGTCATTTTGGTTGGTGGTGTGCCCCAGGATTTTGGAAATGTAAAAAGTGTACCGCAGCTCAAAATGACACAAAATGACTCTCTAACACAGTAATACATATAGTAAATATGTTTTTTAATGTATTTATACGCTCAGTGTGAAACACAACATAGAAATCCTGGCAGGAATGGCAGAAAGAAAGAAAATTTGGGAGTTCCAGGTTCTGGGATTTATAGTCAACACACAAACAAAAAGCATCCTGAACTCTTGCAACAATGGAGTTGAACCAAACTTGGCATATTGAACTCTCATTACCAACATTACCAACAGAAAGTACTGAAAGGGTTTGCTTGGGAATTGACCTTGAGTTTGGAAGTTGTAGTTCACCTACACCCAGAGAGCACTGTGGACTCAAATAATGATGGCTCTGGACCACACTTGAAATGAATACTCAATATGCCCAAATGTGATCGAGTTTGGGGAAAATAGACCTTGACATTTGGGAGTTACAGTTTCTGGGATTTATAGCTAACACACAAACAAAGACGTGTGCGTGAACCTCACTCCGGCTCCCTCTCTCTGCGAGCGCCTCCTGCTGCCACCGCCCTGCCCCTTCCGCCTTCCCTACCTTTCAGGAATGTCCGTCTCTTCCGGTCCGTCACTCCCGGCGTGCGCAACCAAATCACCCCCTTCTGCTCCCCTCTCTTTATGCTCAAGAGGGAGGGCTAGAGCGGCCAGGGAAGCTACCAAGATGGCGGCACTGTTGGCTCGTGTGAGTAAGCCAGGCCTGGTGTTTGTGCGGGGAGAGCGGCAGCTACCAGGCATTCACATAGAGTTCTCCCTTCCTTCCTTCCTCACTGCTGGCCCGGCCTCGCCTCCTGCTAGGCATGAGAAAAAAGTTATGAAAATGATTCGTTTCGTAAGAAATTCGTAAGAAATGCTACTTTCGAGTATTTCCGCACCTGGAACGCCAACCAGGAAGTGGACTTTCTTTTTCGAACTTCGGGGGCAGGATTTTCTTAAGTGTCGTTATTAGGTCGTAAGGGGGGGCACGCTCCTTCTCTCTCACCACCCTCCCGCCTCCCTTGCCAATAAGTATTATGGCAAGGCAAGCCCTAAACCCGCTCCTTCTTTCGGCTGGAAGCCTGGAAAAAATGTAAACAGAGAGTTTACTCAGAAGTAAATCTGCACCGGAGGGCACTTTGGATGAAGGGCCCTCCTTTGTGGATTTACTTCTGAGTAAACCTCTCTGTTTACATTTTTCCAGGCTTCCTGCCTCCTGCCTGCCAGGATCTAAAGCATCAAAGAGTATTGGGGTGAGAAACCAACCTAATGTATAATAGAATGAACGCTACTGTAAGTGCCTAATATTATAAGTAATCCAACTGGTCATATACCTACATTCCATGCACATGCAATAATACAGCAGTAATAACAAAAACAAGAGGTAAAATTCAAACCGAAGTATTCTGACTGGTCTCTCCTCATGCGGTGCAAATGGGCTCTTTTCTTATTAGCCCGGAAATTAGCCTGGGAATAGCCAGCGTTTTCTGCTTGGGTGCACACGCATACATATTCTTGGGGGATTTGCTGCAGAATCCTGGGCTCATAGAGAAGATTCTGCAGCAAATCCCCCAAAGAATATGTATGTGTGTGCACCCAAGCAGAAAACGCTGGCTTTTCCCGCTCACAGAGAAGAGCCCGTTTGCACCACATGAGGAGGGACCAGTCAGAATACTTCGGTTTGAATTTTACCTCTTCTTATACCCATTGTTATTACTGCTGTATTATTGCATGTGCATGGAATGTAGGTCTATGACCAGCCTGGGCAAACTTGGGCCCTCGCTCCCTCGGGATCGGGGTGAGAGAGAGGCAGCGAGGAGCGAGGGGGGAGGCTCCTCCTCCTTTTCTTTTGCTGCTTCCAAGAATAGAATACCCCCTCCCTCCTTCCCTCCCTCCTTCCTATTTGGAGAGTCCCATCTAGAATTCAGTGTGATTTATTCAAGTTTTGGCCTACAACTCCCAGAAATCCTAGCCAATTTACCAGCTGTTAGGATTTCTGGGAGTTGTAGGCCAAAACCATCTGGAATGCGCATGCGCTGGCATACGAACTACTAACGAATTTCGTTAGTATTTAAGTTACATTTTAGAAATTTTTGGAATTTTTTTTGTAAGTCTTTCTATTACTAATAATAAAATCCCCCCCCCTGCTGCCTCCTGTCCTGTCCTGTCAATATGGGACAGGAGCTGAAAACATGGGACATGAAATTCAGAGCAAAAATACAGGACGTCCCGTATAATACGGGACAGGTGGCAACCCTACCTGATCAGCTTCTTTTCTATCCAATCAGGGGAGGGAGCGGGAAGTTTGAATGGCTGTCAGAACTGTATAAGATGTCTCGCATTTCTCTGTATTTACCTTTTGAAGCAAATGAGTTGTACTCAGGCCCGGATTACCCATAAGGCCACCCTAGGCCATGGCCTAGGGCGGCAGCCATTGGGGGGGGGGGCAGCAGCAGGCCCGGACCCCCCAAAATAAAAAAAATGATTTTTAAAAAAATAGTTGGATCTTCGGGCGCGCCGCTCCTGCGCCTGCGCGCGGAGCGCCATAGGCTCTAGGGCAGTGGTTCTCAACCTTCTTAACGCCGTGACCCCTTAATACAGTTCCTCATGTTTTGGTGACCCCCAACCATAACATTATTTCGTCGCTACTTCATAACTGTAATTTTGCTACTTTTATGAACCGTCATGTAAATATCTGATATGCAGGATGTATTTTCATTCACTGGACCAAATTTGCCACAAACACCTAAATTTGAATACTGGTGGGGTTGCGGGCTGGGTTGATTTTGACATTTGGGACTTGCTGGGATTTATAGTTCGCTTACCATCAAACAGCATTCTGAACTCCACCAACGATGGACTTGCACCAAACTTGGCACACAAAACTCCCATGACCAACAGGAAATACTGGAAGGGTCTGGTGGACATTGAGTTTGGGAGTTGTAGTTCACCTACATACAGAGAGCACAGTGGACTCAGACAATGATAGATCTGGACCAAATTTGGCACAGATATTCAATATGCCCAGATGTGAACATTGGTGGAGTTTGGGGAAAATAGACACTGACATGTGTGAATTGTAGTTGCTGGGATTTATAGTTCACCTACAATCAAAGAGAATTCTGAACCCCACCAAGGATAGAATTGGGCCAAACGTCCCACACAGAACCTCCATGACCAACAGAAAATACTGTGTTTTCTGATTGACTTTGGAGACCCCTCTGACACTCCCTCGCGACCCCTCCAGGGGTCCCGACCCCCAGGTTGAGAAACACTGCTCTAGGGCCTCTGACGCAACTTCACGCCACCCCCTCATCACTCATGTCAGCCCCGCCCCTCCTTCCTTCACTGAAGGAAGGAGGGGCGGGGTCGACGCTGACGCGAGCAAGGAGGAGGCGGAGGGAAGTCCCGCCGCCCCCACCTCGCTGCTCACGTCAGCCTCGCCCCTCCTTCCTTCACTGAAGGAAGGAGGGGTGTGGCCGATGCTGACGCGAGCACGGAGGAGGTGGAGGGAAGTTCCACCGCCCCCTCCTCGCTGCTCGAGTCGGCCCCGCCCCTCTTTCCTTCACTGAAGGAAGGAGCCCCCCGCAAGCGGCCCCGCCCTCTCGCAAGCGGCCCCGGCCCCGGGGCGGGGGCGGCGCTTCCAGAGTGTTGCCTAGGGTGCCACAATCGGTTAATCCGGGCCTGGTTGTACTTGCATCCTATTTGGCTGAGTCATAATAAACCTCTGTGGATTGTCTTCAACCTGGTTAGTTGTTTTTTTTCTGTCCTGGCCTCTCTGGTCTAGTGCAGGGCTGTCCAACTTCTACGGGCTCAAGGGCCGGAATTCTGGTCACTGATCACCTGGGGGGCCGAAGGGTCTGCCTCCGCCCCCGGCTCCGCCCCCCCCTGGCTCCGCCCCTCCCCGGCTCCGCCCCCAGCCCTCCCCCGCTCCAATTTACTTACAATTGACCTTGAGTTGTGGAGTTGTAGTCACCTCCATCCAGAGAGCACTGTGGACTCAAATAATGATGGATCTGGACCAAACTTGGCATGAATACTCAATATACCCAAATGGGAACACTGGTGGATTTGGGGAATGTTTCCTAATACCTTTGAGTTATTTGAGTCCACACTCAAATTGGGACACACCAAAAAAAAACCAAACGCCTCAATGCCGTCGCAGGGCTTGATGGGGCCTCCTTTCCCAGAGGCGGGGGGGAGGAGGCCCAAAGAGCTCCCTCCCTCCCTGAAGGGAAAACAAGCTGCGGGGCAGGCGCAAAGGAAGCCACATTGCGCCCTGCACGTGGGGGAAGGCAGCACAACCACGGGGAGGGGGCACGGAGGAGGGGAAGGACGCCTCGCCAAGGACACCGCCGCGGCGGGACCCCTCCCCCCTCCCTCAACCGCCCACTGTTTTTAGATTGATTGATTCAAGCCAGGCCCTTCCTTACCCATACTGCGGGAGCCCGCCGCAGGGCCGCGCCAACGCCACCGCTGTCCCCGAAGAGCCCCCGCTGGAGCCGAGGCCAAGCTCAGGCCGGGCGCGGCCGCTCTCCCATCCACCGGGCGGGAAGCGAGGGCCCTCCACAGGAAGAGGACGGAGCCAGGAGGGGCTTTCCCTGCCTCACTCCCCTCCTCCCTCTCTCTGAGGGAATGGGGGCTGGCCTGGAAGCAGCCGCGAGGGGGGAGGAGGCGCGTGCCCAGGCCGGCCGCAAATCCCGCGGGACCCGAGATTTCGGCAGCTATCGCGAGACTACGCAGCCACAGACGGGATTTCGACCTCCCTCGAAATCCCGTCTGTGGCTGCATAGTCTCGCGATAGCTGCCTAAACCCGGAAGTAGGTATTTTTTTTATTAAAAAATTAATTTGTATTTTATTAAAAACAAGTTAGGGGGCCGGGGGGAAGGGGCTCGGGGGCCGTGTATGGCCCCAGGGCCGCCTGTTGGACAGCCCGGGTATAGTGTACACTCGCCAGGCGTGGGCTCAGTCTCTCCACAGTGAGCTCTCATTTGCACGGAAGAACAAATCTCACCAAAAAGCAAAATGTCTCCCTCTATTTACCCTTCTCTCCCCCCCTTTTTTCTATCCCTCCTCTTTGTAAAATTTTGCATATTATTTAATTGCAACGCCCAGAATTTCCTCCTTAGGAGGGAAACCTGGTGGATAGTCCATCTACAGAGTGAGTTCCCCCTCGGGCTCAATGACCCCCTTTCCATATCCGCCCTTCTCATGTGAGTCTCATTAGGATTTCTGTATTTAGGCTCTGCCTCCATAGCCAAACTTACCTCCGGGTCTGCGGGATTTATCATGTCGGATCATAACCATTGCTGGTATGTAGGGTTCGCTTCATTGCATTGTCTCCACTGTGGAAATTTGGTGGCTTGTATATACATGAATGTACCTTTAATGTTTCAGAATGTATTATATCCTGCGTCACATTGCCCGGCACTGATACCAACAGCCGCTTGAGAAAGCCCGGGTGGGGGCGAAACGGACTCGGCGCGCTACTACACCGTCGCGGCCTTGGCGTCCTTACCGCACGAACCAGCCATTTGTGCCCTCCGCACGGGAGTTGGACCCTTGTGGTGAACCTGGATGAGTATTTACCATCTCAGGGGACGGACTTGATTTGCATTTCCCTCAAAGACTTTCCTCTCCGTCTACTTTCATCCCCTCCCAGGACTGTCTTCCCACACCTCCTGTCTTGCGATGTTGCCATTGGCTGGTGTGATACTGGACTGCTCTGTCTTTGTGCCTACGTGGGCTTTATGTCATTGTAAATTGATTTGAAACTGTTATATTATATGTCATTTGATATTTGCTAGTTTGTTGCTTGCAGCTGTGTTCTTGTGTACAATTTCCACTAAAGAAATTAGTGTTGGTGTATTATTTAAAGCATAAGCGAAGTAACCAGAAAGGTTTCGTGATATTCCAGATTAACCAAGAGCAAACGCAAGGCAAGAGCGGCGGCCACGTTGCATATTGATGATGCGACACAAGTAAACAACAACGGAAAGCAGCCGAAGCCAAGGCCCTCTTCAGGATTACGAAGCTGTTGTAAACACACTTCCTTCGAATGAATCAACAAAACGAGGACAGCTTTTGGGACTATTTTTAGCTTTCTGCTAAAAGGTTCCTCGATATTTTTCATTACATTCATTAATTACTCACACCTCTCCGAGAATCCGGCTTCTCGGATGAAGGTCTTCCATTCGCTCTTAGCAGCGGGCAGAAACGAATAAAGATAAAAGCTTCGGTCACTGGACGCAGATGCTGTTGATAAGATTGTGGCTGCAACCAGGCCTACCACCTGCTCCCTCGACCCGTGCCCCTCCTGGCTTGTTAGATCCTGCCTGGAGGGGTTAAGTGGGCCTCTGTTGAACATCGTAAATAGCTCCCTTGAGCAAGGAGTCTTTCCAGAGTGCTTGAAAGAGGCGGTGGTAGCTCCATTACTGAAGAAACCGTCACTAGATCCTGCGGTTCCCTCCAACTACCGACCAGTGTCGAACCTCTCGTACCTGGGCAAGGTAGTTGAGAGGGCAGTAATGGAGCAGTTGCAGTCCTTCTTAGATGACACAGCATGGTTAGACCCCTTCCAGTCCGGCTTCCGTTCGGGGCACGGGACGGAGACGGTCCTGGTCTCCATCACAGACCAACTCCGCTGCCAGGTTGACCAAGGCGGGTCTGCGCTGCTCGTGTTATTGGACCTCACGGCAGCGTTTGACACGGTCGACCACAATCTATTGATCCACCGCCTGGCCATGGCTGGAGTGAGGGGGACAGCTCTTAAATGGCTGACCTCCTTCCTCCACCAGCGGTCTCAGCGTGTGAGGAGGGGCGAGGTGGTCTCCGAGGGCTCCTCATTAGTTTGTGGAGTTCCGCAAGGGGCCATTCTCTCCCCCTGGACTCCCAGCTGTCCATGGAGGCCCAGGTCTCCGCGGTCAGCAAGTTTGCTTTTTTCATCTGCGCCAGGCTCGGAGGCTGGCCCCTATATCTCCCGGAATGACCTGGCCACGGTGATCCAAGCTACGGTCATCTCAAGGCTGGATTACTGTAACGCGCTTTACGTTGGCCTTCCTTTGTCGGCGACCGGAAGCTCAAGCTGGTGCAGAACACTGCCGCCCGGCTCCTGTCTGGAACCCCAGCAGGCCGCCACATCACACCTGTTTTGCAGGATCTGCACTGGCTCCCAATCGAGCACCGGATCTCCTTCAAGGTGTTGGTTCTTACCTTTAAGGCCTTGCATGGCCTGGGGCCAGCGTACTTGAGGGACCGACTCACCCCACACTGTCCCCCGAGATCACTACGCTCCGAGGATGCTAATTTGTTAGAGATACCCTCGGCGAAATCGGCTAAACTGACATCTACTCGCGGAGGGCGTTCTCCGTTATAGCTCCTACGCTGTGGAACGCCCTCCCGGCTGGAACGCGGGCTATAAAGGACCTGCTCCCGTTTAGACGCGCCTGCAAAACCTATTTGTTTAAGCAGGCCTTCGGTGAGTAGGTCCTGCCCATGTTCCGCTTTAGCCGCTGTCCTGGGGTGTCACGCTATCTAATTTCTGAACTGTACCTGGGGTTTTGTATTTTGCTGTTTTAACTGTTTAATTGTCTTAGATGTTTTATCGCATTGCTTGTGTGTAGCTGTACCTTCGGTTCCTGTGAGCCGCCGCGAGCCTCAGGGAGTCGGCGGCATAGAAACCCGAATAATAAATAAATAAATAAATAAATAAATACTTGAAGGGGGAAAGGCACAATAAAAGGGCGTCTCCCCCAGGAAAGGAAGGATAGCCCAAAATATGAGAAGAGTGGTTGAAAAAGAAACCACCCTCCATTTCTAGAAGCCCAGGTGAAAATAATCTTAGTGTGCATCCAGGGGCGGACCTACCTGTTCCCGGGAGGTACGCGAAATTTTTTTTGCGCCCCCCCCCCCATTGCTCCCGAGGGGAGCCCAGTGCGCATGCGCCAATCTGTAAAAACCGGCAAGTTTTGACAGTCAGCTGATTTGAGGAAAAAGATATTCTTTAAAATTCATTGTAGAGGCAAAGGAGCGCAAAGGAAGGAAACAAGATGGCAGAATGAGCCAAAGAAAAACATGGCATTTAAGCGGGGTCAACCAGTTAAACTTATGTTCTCGCGGATGCTGGGGAAAAACTGTGCCATTTTGGAGGACTCCGTTTCCGCAGTTTTAAGGAGCGCAGTTTCAGCTTCCCCGGGATGGCAGAAAGGCATCCCAGGTGGGCCAGCAATGTTCTGTGGCCCGAAAATATTTTTTTCATCAGAAACTGTGAGCAAGAACCATATGGGACACTGTGTATCTTTGCGGAAGGGAAAAATGATGTGGTCTGAAGAGTTATTCATTAGGTCAAGATACAAAGTTTCAGGTCAAGTGGGGCATGGGAATAGAAGGAAAGAAATGGCTCAAAGGTCTTCTGAGTCGTAGTCCTAGCCTTTGTTCTTTATGGCGCTAGACCACACGGAGCATGCAGGAACATTGGAACTCCCTGCTGCAGGTCTTTCAATCTCTTTTCCTGTCCTGACCTGCAAACAGTCTTAGAAATCTGCACTTTTTAAAGAGCTTCTCACAATAAAATGGCTGAAATTACTCATTGCCTGGACAAGAGAGAAAAGTGTTGCCTCCCTGTCCAGGAACCCAAACAGCACCTGTTGCGGTGCCGTTGAGATGCCCAGGAGGCCTGGGTGCCTTGCCACGGCTGTTTACGTCCCAAGCCTCTGTTGTTTATGCTTTTTCCCTCCGACGAGTCTTGCCTTTGTCGGGGTGAGCAGGGAGCTGACCTGCGTCTCGTCATGGAAAATCCAATTCCTTTCCATCCTCACCTTCCATGGAACTCGTTGCAAGAAAAGGACAGTGCGCTTGCCCTATCATCAGTGCGCAATGCCGGCTTCTGTCCCCTGTGCCAGGCAATGGGAGAGCATTTTCTGCCTGCCAGCTGCCAGGTACATGGGGTCAAGTTCATCATCCTGAAAGGCAATCCAAAGTGTCTAGGACTGTGTGATGTATTATTATTATTATTATTATTATTATTATTAACGCAACAAGATGAGTCCACAGCAAACAAGGTCACTCTGCTGGCTATTGTATTGGATCACACGTCGAACACTTCCTGTCTAGGACTGTGTGATTTATTATTATTATTATTATTATTAGAAACACAACAAGATGAGTCCACAGCAAACAAAGTCACACTGCTGGCTATTGTATTGGATCACACGTCGGACACTTCCCAAGTGTCTAGGACTGTGTGATGTATTATTATTATTAGTGTCTAGGACTGTGTGATTTTATTATTATTATTATTATCATTATTATTATTATTATTATCATCAGAAACACAACAAGATGAGTCCACAGCAAACAAGGTCACTCTGCTGGCTATTGTATTGGATCACACGTCGGACACTTCCCAAGTGTCTAGGACTGTGTGATGTGTCTAGGACTGTGTGATTTATTATTATTATTATTACTATTATTATTATTATTTGAAACACAACAAGATGAGTCCACAGCAAACAAGGTCACTCTGCTGGCTATTGTATTGGATCACACGTCGGACACTTCCCAAGTGTCTAGGACTGTGTGATGTATTATTATTATTATTATTATTATTATTATTATTACTATTATTATTATTTGAAACACAACAAGATGAGTCCACAGCACACAAGGTCACACTGCTGGCTATTGTATTGGATCACACGTCGGACACTTCCCAAGTGTCTAGGACTGTGTGATGTATTATTATTATTAGTGTCTAGGACTGTGTGATTTTATTATTATTATTATTATTATTATTATTATTATTATTATTATCAGAAACACAACAAGATGAGTCCACAGCAAACAAGGTCACTCTGCTGGCTATTGTATTGGATCACACGTCGGACACTTCCCAAGTGTCTAGGACTGTGTGATTTACTATTATTATTATTATTATTATTATTATTATTATTATTATTATTATTATTAGAAACACAACAAGATGAGTCCACAGCAAACAAGGTCACTCTGCTGGCTATTGTATTGGATCACACGTCGGACACTTCCTGTCTAGGACTGACTGTTTATTATTATTATTATTATTATTATTAGAAACACAACAAGATGAGTCCACAGCAAACAAAGTCACACTGCTGGCTATTGTATTGGATCACACGTCGAACACTTCCTGTCTAGGACTGTGTGATTTATTATTATTATTATTATTATTATTATTATTATTATTATTTGAAACACAACAAGATGAGTCCACAGCAAACAAGGTCACTCTGCTGGCTATTGTATTGGATCACACGTCGGAGACTTCCCAAGTGTCTAGGACTGTGTGATGTATTATTATTATTAGTGTCTAGGACTGTGTGATTTATTATTATTATTACTATTATTATTATTATTTGAAACACAACAAGATGAGTCCACAGCAAACAAGGTCACTCTGCTGGCTATTGTATTGGATCACACGTCGGACACTTCCCAAAAAGTGTCCACAGGACAAGGTCACTCTGTGTGATGATTATTATTATTATTATTATTATTATTATTATTATTATTAACATGAAAAGATGAGTCCACAGCAGACAAGGTCACTCTGCTGGGTGTTGTATTGTATCACACGTCAGATATTATTATTATTATTATTATTATTATTATTAGAAACACGAAAAGAGGAGTCTACAGCAGACAAGGTCACTCTGCTGGCTGTTGTACTGGATCACACGTCGGGCACTTCCCAAGTGTCTAGGACTGTGATGTATCGGCAAATAATGCGTGCAGGTCCCAGTAAGGTGGATATTATGCCAACGCCAGCATAGCTCACAACTTCATTAGGATACACAAGCCTCTCCCCCACAACAAGGGGGCGCCAACGGAGAGGCAGCCAGATAAGGTGTTGAAAAATAGGCGGCTGGAGTTTAGCCAGGATCGAGAGCAAACTCAAGGTTTACGTTGTTCTGAAAGACTTAGTCAGATAAGAGCCAAGAGTGGGGGGAAACGAAACCAGTTTCTGCGTTTTGGGATATAAGGTTTGCTCGAAGGGAAAACCTGTTAGATCAGGCATCGTTTGGATATCAAGTTCATGTGCCATGGAAATCCTGTTCAAGGGGAGATTTTTAGCCTTTTAGTGTTGACTAGCATCGCCTGGATTGTCTTTGTATCCTGTTGATTCCTGTCTGGATTAATACTACTTTGGGTTGCTTTTATATCTTTTGTGGACATTGCTTTGTGTTACTGCATTTTTACTGACTTAATACTTTTTGGAACTTTCTTACTCAGGCCCGGATTAACACTTTTTTGCACCCTAGGCCACACTTTGGAATTACGCCCCCTTTAAGCCAACCTCCCGCCACCTCCAAGGTCCCCGTGCATTCCCACCGGCTGGAAAGCTGCGCTGTGCTCTGAAGGTCTCCTCGGGAGGCGGGAGGCTTGGGGAGAGCGCAGCAAGTGCAAACTCACTCCAAAGGCATGCACGCATGAGAGAGAGTGTGAGAGAGAGCGCGCACGCGAAAGAGAGAGAGCGAGAGAGAAGGCGCGCGCAGGAGAGAGAGTTCGAGAGAGAGAGCGCACGCAGGAGAGCGCAGAGAGAGAGGCCAGAGCGCAGGAGAGAGAGTTCGAGAGAGAGAGCGCACGCAGGAGAGAGAGAGTGTGCAGAGAGAGAGAGCGTGCGATGCAAGAGAGAGAGAGAGAACGCCTGCAGAGAGAGAGAGCGAGAAGAGAGAGAGAGAGAGAGTGAGAGAGCGAGAGAGAGAGCGAGAGAGAGAGAGAGCGAGAGAGAGAGCGCGAGCGAGAGAGAGAGAGCGTGCAAGAGAGAGAGAGCGAGAGAGAGTGCGAGAGAGAGAGAGCGCGCGCAGAGAGAGAGAGAGCGCGAGAGAGAGCGAGAGAGAGCGTGCAAGAGAGAGAGAGCGAAAAAGAGAGTGTGCGAGAGAGAGAGCATGCGAGAGAGAGAGCATGTGAGAGAGAGAGAACGTGCGAGAGAGAGCATGCGAGAGAGAGCGTGTGCGAGAGAGAGTGAGGGAGAGAGAGTGAGAGCGTGCGTGAGAGAGCGAGAGAGAGCGCGCGAGAGAGAGAGCATGCGAGAGAGAGAGCATGAGAGAGAGAGCATGAGAGAGAGAGCATGTGAGAGAGAGCATGAGAGAGAGAGCGTGCGAGAGAGAGAGCATGCAAGAGAGAGAGAGCGTGTGAGAGAGTGTGCATGAGAGAGAGAGCCTGCGAGAGAGAGAGCATGTGAGAGAGAGAGAGAGAGAGAGAGAGAGAGCGAGAGAGAGAGCAGCGAGAGAGAGAGAGAGAGAGAGCATGTGAGAGAGAGCGTGCGAGAGAGAGAGAGCGCACGAGAGAGTGCATGAGAGAGAGAGCGTGCAAGAGAGAGAGAGCATGTGAGAGAGAGCGTGAGAGAGAGAGAGCGAGGGAGAGAGAGAGCGAGAGAGAGAGCATGTGAGAGAGAGAGAACGTGCGAGAGAGAGCATGCGAGAGAGAGCGCATGCGAGAGAGAGCGCACACGTGAAAGAGAGAGCGAGCGAGAGAGAGCGTGTGAGAGAGTGTGCATGAGAGAGAGAGCGTGCGAGAGAGAGAGAGCATGCAAGAGAGAGAGAGCGTGTGAGAGAGTGTGCATGAGAGAGAGCCTGAGAGAGAGCATGAGAGAGAGCATGAGAGAGAGAGAGAGCGTGCGAGAGAGAGAGAGCATGCAGAGAGAGAGAGCGTGTGAGAGAGTGTGCATGAGAGAGAGAGCCTGCGAGAGAGAGAGCATGTGAGAGAGAGCATGAGAGAGAGCATGAGAGAGAGCGTGAGAGAGAGAGAGAGCATGCAAGAGAGAGAGAGCGTGTGAGAGAGTGTGCATGAGAGAGAGAGCGCGAGAGAGAGCATGAGAGAGAGCATGAGAGAGAGCGCGTGCGAGAGAGAGAGCGCACGAGAGAGTGCATGAGAGAGAGCGTGCGAGAGAGAGAGAGCATGTGAGAGAGAGCCTGCGAGAGAGAGAGCATGTGAGAGAGAGCATGAGAGAGAGCGTGCGAGAGAGAGAGCATGCAAGAGAGAGAGCGTGTGAGAGAGTGTGCATGAGAGAGAGAGCCTGCAAGAGAGAGAGAGCCTGTGAGAGAGTGTGCATGAGAGAGAGAGCGTGCGAGAGAGAGAGCATGTGAGAGAGAGCATGAGAGAGAGCGCGTGCGAGAGAGCATGCAAGAGAGAGAGCGTGTGAGAGAGTGTGCATGAGAGAGAGAGCCTGCGAGAGAGAGAGCATGTGAGAGAGAGCATGAGAGAGAGAGAGTGTGCGAGAGAGAGAGAGAGAGCATGCAAGAGAGAGAGAGCGTGTGAGAGAGTGTGCATGAGAGAGAGCGTGCGAGAGAGAGCATGTGAGAGAGAGCATGAGAGAGAGAGCGTGCGAGAGAGAGAGCGCGCGAGAGAGAGAGAGCACGAGAGAGAGAGCGTGCGAGAGAGAGCGTGCGAGAGAGAGCATGCGAGAGAGAGCACATGCGAGAGAGAGCACGCGTGCGAGAGAGAGAGCATGCAAGAGAGAGCGTGCGAGAGAGAGATTCCACGTGCGCGTAAGAGAGAGAGAGCGCGAGAGAGAGTGAGAGACAGAGGGGACGGAGCAGAGACTTTGCCGGGAGAAGAAGCGAGGAGGGGCATGAGAAAGGGGGAAAGAGGGGCGCAGACCACTCTTTTTTGGTCCGTGATCTTCGCCCCCTCCCCCCGGCTTGCACCCCTAGGCCATGGCCTCGTTGGCCTTATGGGTAATCGGGGAATGTTCTTACTTTCTTACAAGCATCTATTTCTACTGGTAATTTTATTAATTTTCAATAAAGAGGGCTGGATGTCCACTCAGCGTGTGGTGTGTTTGAAGTCAGAGGGCTTTTCCTGTCCTGGAGTGCAACAGAAACCATCAGGGTCAGCTAATCACCTCTCCACAAAAGATTCCCACCGGGCAGGAACAAGCCACACTTTAAAACCGTCAGGCCATCAAATGCTAATCAAGGTGGTCAGTTGCAACATTCACACCTACCTCCAACAGACAAGAGTTCTTTCTCCCACCCTGGACATTATTCCAGATATATAAAGCCCAATTGTCCTAGTTTCCAACAGACCTCACAGCTTCTGGGGATGCCTGCCAGAGATGCAGGCAAAACGTCAGGAGAGAATGCTGCTTTATTTATTTATTATTCACTTTTATATACCGCTCCTCCTTGCACATAAAACAGTTTGGATATGTAAAAACACAAGGGTATGGACAGGATTATCAGGAGGCGCCCAGGTTAAAAGCCTGCCTAAAGAGGGACGTCTTGCAGGCCCTCCGGAAGTGGGTCAACTCTGTGATAGCGCGATTTCCGTCTGGTAACTCGTTCCATAGAGTTGGCGCCACCACAGAAAAGGCTCTGTGTCTTGTTGTTGAAAGGCGGCAGGAACGGATTGATGGGATCACCAGAAGATTTTGTTCTTCTGATCGCAACGATCTCGGGGGAACGTATGGGGTGAGGCGGTCCCTCAGGTACACTGGCCCTAGACCATACAAGGCCTTAAAGGCCAAAGCCAGCACCTTGAAGACAATCCAGTACTCTACTGGTAGCTGTAAAATTGGTGTGATGTGCTCTCTTGTCGATGCTCCCACCAGCAATCGAGCAGCAGCATTTTGCACCAGCTTGAGTTTCCGGGTTGTCAACAAGGGAAGACCAATGTAGAGGGCGTTACAGTAGTCTAGCCTCGAGATGACCATCGCCTGGATCACCGTAGCTAGGTCATTCCTGGATAGATAGGGAGCCAGTCACCTGTCGGAGATGGAAGAATGCGGACCTGCTAACCGTGGAGACCTGAGTCTCCATCGATTGCAGTGGGTCCAATTGGACCCCCCAGACTTTTTACCAAAGATGACGGGCTTAGCCGCTTGCCATCCAGGGTAGGCAACCGGCACTCACTGACACCAGGACGACCCAGCCATAGGATCTCTGTCTTCGAAGGATTCACCTTCAAACGGCTAGAACACAGCCATCCAGTCACGGCTTCGAGGCATTGATGGAAACAATCAGGTACGGTGTCCGGCCTGCCATCCATTCTCAGCACCAGTTGGGTGTCATCAGTGTACTGATGACCGTCCAGACCAAAATCGCGAACCAGTCGGGCAAGTGGACGCATATAGATATCTATATATATAAAGGAAGAGTCGTCATGGAAAGACCGTCCCAAACAGAGAAACCTTACAACGCAGAGACACCAAACTTGCCAACAGAAATAGGCCTCAGACAAGGTACGTTTGTAGCAAAGAAACTTCCCCCCCAAAACCTAAAAGGCCCCCAAAACAACGAGTTTAAAAAAACTACATTTCCCAGCATCCTCCGGGGCTGCCAACGACTCTCCCAGCCTCTACCTTCTGAGAACATGATTGGCTGCCAATAAGGGCGGATTTGCATAACTCCTGTACTGGCCAGCCAACATGAACATTCCGACCCATAATAAACTGTCAGAGGAGGATAAGGCAAAGGGCTGAGGCACAAACACAAACACCCAATTCACTTCCCATAGAAAATTTACACCCCTACAAATCACAGACCACGCCCAAAATTGACAGTAAGGCTTCATTAACTTAATTTCCCTGACTAGGCCTCACTTAATGGAATGCTGTTTACGCTCTGAATTGACAGTAAGGCTTCATTAACTTGATTCTCCCGACTAGCCCTCAGCTCATGGGACATTGTGTATGGCCTGAATTGACAGTAAGGCTTCATTAACTTGATTTCCCTAACTAGGCCTCACTTAATGGAATGCTGTTTACGCTCTGAATTGACAGTAAGGCTTCATTAACTTGATTCTCCCGACTAGCCCTCAGTCCATTGGACATTGTGTATGGCTTGAATTGACAGTAAGGCTTCCTTAACTTGCTGTTCCTGACTAGGCCTCAGCTCATGGGACATTGTGTATGGCCTGAATTTACAGTAACCTACCTTGGCACACAGAGCCCCTATGACCCACGCTACATTCTACTACAGTTTGGAGGAGGGTGGACCATGGATTATGGGACTTGAAGCACCTCCATGGATAATGGGATTTGTAGTACTTCAAAACCCATCATTCCCCACAGACCACTGTGTCCCAGAACCAAGACCGATAAAGACCAAACTTGGCAAACAATGCACCCCATGACCCACACTCCATCCGACTGCAGATTAGAGGAGGATACACCATGGATAATGGGATTTCAAGTACCTTCGCTCACTTCCAAAGTACCCCACCCACACACGCATCAACCTCTACATCAACACAGCAGACGGAAAGACAAAAAACATTGTATATCCACAAGCAATGAAGAACGCCAGCAACACCACACACCGACAACTCCCCAGGACTCCAACATCCCACCCACCAAAACAACCCACAACAACACAGCCATGACCCCAACAACACCATAACTAAGAACAACTCCAACCCTTACATACTCAGACTTCCTCGCATCTCCAAAATAGGGCACAGCAACGCGTGCCGGGTACAGCTAGTTAAACAATAAAGGGGAGAGGATAGCTCCGTGGGGGATCCCACAACTTAATGGGAGTCTCCCAGAGGCCATCCCGCCCCTCTCCACACGTTGTCCCCGGTCTTGGAGGAAGGAGGCCACCCATTTAAGGGCAGTCCCCCTAACTCCCATCACGGCTAAACGATGGGTCAGTAATGCGTGATCTACCGTGTCAAAGGCTGCCGTGATGTGTTACTGGGGTAGTGCAGCCCCAAATACGGCAGTATTATTTGGTCGTGTACATCCAACCTATACTTTACCTCTTTTCTGCCGTATATCAGACTCCTATGTTTTCCCGACAGGTTTCTGAGGGCTTTGCTGAGACAAGCCATGCGATGCCTGGAGGCAAGAGAGGAAGAAAGGGTGCCTTCAGATGTCGAAACGCGCCTCCATTTCTGAAGGCCTGTCATGTCCTCTGGAAGGGGTTCTCTCCCCAGACCCACCCGCCTTCCCTTTTCCCTTTTCAACTTGTCACAAACAAGGACTTTACACCAGCAGAGCTTTTGCTGCTTGCAAATGGCAATCTTCCCTTTGCTCCCCTCCCAAGAACCTGGGAGAAAAACAAAAAAGAGGCAGAAGTTGCGGCAGGACCGGAGATGCAAAAATGCAGGTGGCTGCGGGTGCATCCACACTGCAGAATTAATGCAGTTCGACACCACTTTAATTGCCATGGTGGACTCCTGGGACATGTCCTTTGACAAGGCAAGGCTAAAGACTTTGTAACGGCAGCTCCCAGAATCCCATAGTGTTGAGCTATAACATTTAGTATGGTGTCAAACTATTATTATTATTATTATTATTATATACAGCAGTGTTTCCCAACCAGTGTGCCGTAGCACACTAGTGTGCCGTGAGCGATCATCAGGTGTGCCGTGGGAAATTGGAACCTCCAGGAGGGGAGGAGGGAGAGTCTAGTGTGTTGAAGTATAAAAACCCTAAGAAACCTACCTCAATAAAGGCCCCCTCACCACCCGTTGTCTACTATGTGGGTAGACTGTGTGCCGTCGCTCCCGGGCTATAAATGCCCAGTAAAGGGCCAGGACATGGTCTCACTATACCGGGGAGTGTTTCTTGCCTTCCTCTAAAGCAGTGTTTACCAACCTGTGTTCCGCGGCACACTAGTGTGCCGTGAGCGATCATCAGGTGTGCCGTGGGAAATGGGAACCTCCAATCCCCTTTCTTCCCCCTCCTGCCAAACACTTTTCCTTCTCCACTCGGGCTCCCTTCTTCCCAGCCTCGCTTTGCTCTGGGGCGAGTCTGCGCAGTAGTGCCCGGGTCACGCCTTCCTCCCTCCCCCCCTGAACACGCTCACGCTGCCCCCTCGGATCAAAATGGCGGCAGAAGCGGCAGTGGAGAAGAAAAAGTAAGTGTTCAGCAGGAGGGGGAAGAAAGGGCGCGAAGGGGGAGGAAGAGGCCTCTGTCGAAAGCTGGCATGGGCAAACTTGGACCTTCCAGGTGTTTTGGACTCCAACTCCCACCATTCCTAGCAGCCTCAGGCCCTTCCCCACCCCTCAGCCACTTAAGCAGGAAAGGGCCTCAGGCTGTTAGGAATGGTGGGAGTTGGAGTCCAAAGCACCCAGAGGGCCAAAGTTTTCCTATGCCTGTTTTGGGGACCTTGAAGTGGTGAGCCTCCTTCCAACATTGTGATTCTGGATAGAAAACAAACAACAACATAACATAACATTGTTTGAGTCCACCGTGCTTTCTTGGGTGTAGGCGAACTACAACTTCCAAACTCAAGGTCAATTCCCAAGCAAACCCTTTCAGTACTTTCTGTTGGTAATGAGAGTTCAATAGGCCAAGTTTGGTTCAATTCCATTGTTGCAAGAGTTCAGGATGCTCTTTGATTGTGTGTTAACCATAAATCCCAGAAACTGTAACTCCCAAATGTCAAGGTCTATTTTCCCCAAACTCCATCTGTGTTCACATTTGGGCATATTGAGTATTCATGCCAAGTTAGGTCCTGACCCAACATTGTTTGAGTCCACAGTGCTCTCTGGATATAGGTGAACTACAACTCCAAAACCCAAGGTCAATGCCCACCAAACTCTTACAGCATTTTCTCTTGGTTATGGGAGTTCTGTGTGGGAAGTTTGTGTCTTTCCTGCCAGGATCTCTATGTTGTGTTCATCGAAACAGGCCCAGGTTTCACACTGAGTGTATAAATACATTTTAAAACATATTAACTATACGTATTACTGTGTTAGAGTGTCATTTTGTGTCATTTTGGTTGGCGGTGGGACCCAGGATTTTGTAAATGTAAAAAATGTGCCGCGGCTCAAAAAAGGTTGGTATGCCGTCACACCAGGTCTGTTTAAGATTAAAACTGGCAGATGTGTTGTCCTTTCTACCTGGTGGACTGCAGAGCGCTTGCTGAAAAAGCTAGGTGGTCTGGCAACCCAAAAAACACTCCAAATTAAAGTTGAAAATCAAACAGTTTATTTAGTAACAAAGTCTTTGCAGGACTTGGCACAGCTTTATGGTTGCAAAAAAAAACAGACTGGAAATGCCTTGGGTTGTTGCTCAAAAGATTCCCACTGCTTCCCTTTGGAAGGGAGGAAACCCGATATTTCCCACCCTGGTCCTAGGTGTTTGGTTGAAGGAACCACTCCTTCCCCCCTCTAAACCTAAGACCAGTCCAAAGGTGACCTAAAGCTGGGCTGGTAACCAGATGTCTATCCTATACAGCATGCAAAGCCAGTCTCTGCAAGGTATCATAAACTCATCTGGTTCCAGCAGTCCCCCCACCAACTAAAAAGATACATTTGCAGAGCTTTAGGTGGCAAATTCTGCACCAGGCTGCAACTCTGCTAATAATTAACAGGCAAGGTGCGAGTGTGTCTGGAACAGTCCCAGTAAAAAATGCAAAAGGAAAAATGCTGCCTTTTTAAACCAAACTATGGGGCTATGCATATGAAACGTCTGGAGGACGGAACAGTTGGGAAACACTGGATTAAGCGACCGAACCCTAAAGGTGCTTCTCCCCTCTTCCTCATCCTGGAAAGAAGTGACTATTTGGTGCCATGAAAAGGGTTCCGTCCTGGGCTCTGTTCTGAACAACATCTTTATTAATGACTTGGACGAAGGTTTAGAGGGCGTGCTTATCGTGTTTGCAGATGGGACCAAATTAGGAGGGAGAGCTAATACTCTAGAGGACAGGGTCAGGATTCAAAATGACCCCCAACAGATTAGAGAGCTGATTGGCCAAAAATAGCAAAATGAATTTCAACAAAGACAAATGTGAGATACTTCACTTAGGCAGGAAAAATTAAATGCAAAGATACGGGACGCCTGGCTCAACAATAGTTCATGTGAGAAAGATCTTGGAGAATAATAATAATAATCTTTATTTATACCCCGCTGCCATCTCCCCAACAGGGACTCGGGGCGGCTTACACGAGGCCAAGACCAACAACAAATTATCTATATCTTAATATATAAAAAAGGAGCTGTCATCGTTAGGCTGAAGTAAACAAAAGAACCAATGAACGGAATCACACCAAATTTGGCAACATAGCATCTCACAACGCAAGGTGTGGCCATCACTGAAAAAACCTCCACATAAACAACAAAGAAATAGGTAGGTACCTCTCTTTCATAATAATCCAGATGGCTACCTCTGCTTCGAAAATTCTTACTATAGGCCACAGCAACACGTGGCAGGGCACAGCTAGTCTATATCTATATCTATCTATCTATCTATCTATCTATCTATCTATCTATCTATCTATATCTAATAAAAGAGAATGTATGTATGTATGTATGTGTGTGTGTGTGTGTTTGTGGATATGTGCCAGCTTTCTGATTGGTTGCCACTGTGGGATTATTTGCATAACGCCTCTAATTGGCCAGCACCACCAACGTTCCGACACTCTAAACTGCCAGAGGGGGGTAAGGAAAAGGCCTGAGGCAGTCAGGCATGGTGGGAGTTTCAGACCAAAACACTTTGCTGCCCCCAACAATGAGAGAACAAGACCAAACTTGGCACGCAGAACCCTCAAGACCCACTCTACATCCTAGTGCAGTTTGAGGGAGGATGGACCATGGATGACGGGACTTGCAGTACTTTAACTCGCTTCCTTAAAGCACTGCGGCCCACACCAATGACGGATCAGGACCAAACTTGGCACACAGAGCCCGCATGACCCACTCTACATCCTGCTGCACTTTGAAGGAGGATGGTCCATGGATGATGGGAGTTGAAGTACCTGTACTCACTTCCCGAGACCGCTGGGACCTTCATCCAATGACTACTCAAGACCAAAATTGGTACACAGAGCCCCCATGACCCACTCTACATCCTGCTGCAGTTTTAAGGAGGATGGACCATGGATGATGGGACTTGCAGTGCCTTCACTCACTTCCTGAAAACAATGTGACCCTCATCCAATCACCAATAAAGACCAAACTTGGCACACAGAGCCCCCATGACCCACTCTACATCCTGCTGCAGTTTGAAGGAGGATGGACCATGGATGATGGGAGTTGAAGTACCTCTACTCACTTCCCCAGACTGCTGTGACCTTCATCCAATGACTAATCAAGACCAAACTCAGCACACAGAGCCCGCATGACCCACTCTATATCCTGGTGGTGTTTGGAGGAGGATGGACCATGCACGATGGGATTTGCAGTACCTTCACTAACTTCGAGCCACATAAATAAGGGATAAAGACCAACCTTGGCCCACAATGCCTTTCTCAAATTACCCGGGCACCGCCGGGTCCCCAAGCTAGTATATAATAAAAGTGAATGTTTGTATGTATGTGGCTGCCACTTTCACAGGCTACTGTGACAAGCACAGGTGACGGACCTGGACCAAATATGGCACACATAACCCCTATGATCCCATTTAAGTCCTGGTGAGGTTTGAGTTGATTTAATAGCTTTCCCTGGGACAATCGGTCCGGTGTGCAGCATAGGGCGGGTGTGGGAGAGGAAGGACAAAACAATAAAACTATAAATCAGGGCTGTCCAACAGCCGGCCCTGGGGCCGTTCACGGCCCCCGAGCCCCTTCCCTCCGGCCCCCTAACTTGTTTTAATAAAATACAAATAAAAAATAATAAATAAATAAAATAAATAAAACCACCTACTTCCGGGTTTAGGCAAGCATCGCGAGACTACGCCAGCCACAGACGGGATTTCAAGGGAGGTCGAAATCCCGCCTGTGGCTGCGTAGTCTCGCGATAGCTGCCGAAATCTCAGGTCCTGCGGGATTTGTGGCCGGCCTGGGCGCGTGCCTCCTCCTCCCTCGCGGCTGCTTCCAGGCCAGCCCCCATTCCCTCAGAGAGAGGGAGGAGGGAGTGAGGCAGGGAAAGCCCCTCCTGGCTCCGTCCTCTTCCTGTGGAGGGCCCTCGCTTCCTGCCCCGCGGATGGGAGAGCCGCCGCGCCCAGCCTGAGCTTGGCCTCGGCTCCAGCGGGGCTCTTCGGGGGCGTCGTCGCCGTTGGCGCTTCGGCCCTGTGGCAGGGCTCCCGCAGTATGGGTAAGGGCCTGGCTCGAGTGAAAGCGGGACGGTGGGTGAGTGGGGGGGGGGAGGGGTCCCTCAGCGGCGGTTTCCTTGGCGGCGCTTCCTTCCCCTCCTCCGCGCCCCCTCCCCCTTGTTGTGCTGCCTTCCCCCGCGTGCAGGGCGCAACGTGGCTTCCTTTGCGCCTGCCCCCGCGGCTTGTTTTCCTTTCCGGGAGGGAGGGAGGGAGCTCTTTGGGCCTCTGGGAAAGGAGGCCCCATCCAGCCCTGCGACGGCATTGAGGTGTTTGGGGTTTCTTTTGGTGTGTCCCAATTTGAGTGTGGACTCAAATAACTCAAAGGTATTAGGAAACATTCCCCCAAATCCACCAGTGTTCCCATTTGGGTGTATTGAGTATTCATGTCAAGTTTGGTCCAGATTCATCATTATTTGAGTCCACAGTGCTCTCTGGATGGAGGCGAACTACAACTCCACAACTCAAGGTCAATTGTAAGTGTTCCGTCCTCCAGACGTTTCATATGCATAGCCCCATAGTTTTGTTTTAAAAGGCAGCATTTTTCCTTTTGCATTTTGCCTGGGACTGTTCCAGACACACTGGCACCTTGCCTGTTAATTATTAGCAGGGTTGCAGCCTGGTGCAGAATTTGCCGCCTAAAGCTCTGCAAATGTATCTTTTTAGTTGGTGTCCGCCCCTTTTTCTTCCTGGGGATTGGCCTCCATTTTAGAAAGTGTTTCAGTTCCTTTCAGAGAGGGAAGGGATTCAGATGTGTTTTTTGGCCAGTCAGGATTGGCTCCGGGTCACCGTAAGTACTGGTGCTTACCTGGTGCTAACCTGCATGCTAACCTGCATGCTGACCTGCTGATTGCTATTTGCTTGACCATTAGCTGGGGGACTGCTGGAACCAGATGAGTTTATGGTACCTTGCAGAGACTGGCTTTGCATGCTGTATAGGATAGACATCTGGTTACCAGCCCAGCTTTAGGTCACCTTTGGACTGGTCTTAGGTTTAGAGGGGAAGGAGTGGTTCCTTCTACCAAACACCTAGGACCAGGGTGGAAATATCGGGTTTCCTCCCTTCCAAAGGGAAGCAGTGGGAATCTTTTGAGCAACAACCCAAGGCATTTCCAGTCTGGTTTTTTTTTGCAACCATAAAGCTGTGCCAAGTCCTGCAAAGACTTTGTTACTAAATAAACTGTTTGATTTTCAACTTTAATTTGGAGTGTTTTTTGGTTGCCAGACCACCTAGCTTTTTCAGCAAGCGCTCTGCAGTCCACCAGGTAGAAAGGACAACACATCTGCCAGTTTTAATTTTAAACAGACCTGGTGTGACGGCATAGTAAGTAAATTGGAGCCGGGGAGGGGGTGGAGCTGGGGAAGGGGTGGGGGCGGAGCCGGGGAGGGGTAGAGCCGGGGGAGGGGTGGGGCGGAGCCGGGGAGGGGGCGGAGCTGGGGCGGAGGCAGACCCTTCACCCCCCCCCAGGTGATCAGTGTCCGGAATTCCGGCCCTTGGGCCCGTAGAAGTTGGACAGCCCTGCTATAAATCATGCGCCTACCTGTTTTATTCCCGACAACTTATACATACAGCTACACAATGTAAGACTATGATATGGAATTCCAGCCCTTCTTTGCTATTTGCGGTTCGTAGAAATGTCCAAAAGTTATTGCTTCTGGAATCCTTCCTGAATCCAAATCCGGGTGCGGACATCCATTGTCCTTGGTGTCACTTCCTTAATTGGCGGAGCGGCGCTTGTCGTATGTCTTTCTGCTCATTTATTTTCCCTTCTCTGATGGGACTCGGCGCTGCCGCCGCCTTCGCCCCAGAGCCTTCCATCCATTACAGTCAGAGATATTTCTCAAGACTTCGGGAATCTTCATTCCGCCTTATTATTTCTTAATAGGCCCACCCGAGCGGATGAATAATTAAAAGTCCATTTCCTTTGAGAAATTTGGGCTCGGGTGGCAGACGAATGAGAAAATAAGTCTAGGGAGACTTGTCTGTCTCTCTCCCCGCTGACTTTGAGTTCTGCACACTTGTTTCCAAAGGCTTGTTGTGATACGCATTGAGGCATCCTTTCGTGTACCAACCTGCCAACCTTTGGCAATCCGGATGAGAGGAAACGCTATAACGGGTGATGGTTGAACTGCTGCCGAGCCTCTCTCGCCGTCACTCAATTATTGATCATTCTTCCTGGGGACGGAAACAGGGCATGAGAGGAAGGACGGGAGAAAGTCTCGCCTCTTCTCTGGCAAATACAGACGGGGGTTGTTTGTTATTTTGGCAGATTTCATTAAAGCAGTGTTTCCCAACCTTTTTTGAGCCGCGGCACATTTTTTACATTGACAAAATCCTGGGGCACACCACCAACCAAAATGACACAAAATGACACTCTAACACAGTCATACATATAGTTAATATGTTTTCGAATGTATTTATACACTCAGTGTGAAACCTGGGCCTGTTTCGATGAACACAACGTAGATATCCTGGCAGGAATGGCAGAAAGACACAAACTTCCCACACAGAACTCCCATAAACAAGAGAAAATACTATAAGAGTTTGGTGGCATTGTCCTTGGGTTTTGGAGTTGTAGTTCACCTATTTCCAGAGAGCACTGTGGACTGAAACAATGTTGGATCAGGCATGAAGACTCAATATGCCCAAATGTGAACACAGGCATGTAGCCAGTTTGCCCCACCCAGAAATTCTCAGGGTGGTCCTTGAAAAGGCCTTACTGGTACATTATTTAAACTGTTATGTTTATTCATATCATGATCTGATCACCATGATTATATCCCACATTAATGGGGTTATTGGCATAACAATACAAAAGGTTTGCTAGGGTGACCCTCTTCCACCCAATCTCAGCCCCCGAACCAAACTCAGCCCCGAATCAAAATCCTGGCTACGGCCCTGGTGAACACAGATGGAGTTAAATAGACCTTGACATTTGGGAGTTACATTTTCTGGGATTTATAGTTAACACACAATCAAAGAGCATCCTGAACTCTTGCAACAATGGAATTGAAACAAACTTGGCATATTGAACTCTCATTCCCAACAGAAAGTACTGAAAGGGTTTGCTTGGGAATTGACGTTGAGTTTGGAAGTTGTAGTTCACCTGTACCCAAAGAGCACTGTGGACTGAAATAATGATGGATCTGGACCATACTTGAAATGAATACTCAATATGCCCGAATATGAACGCAGATGGAGTTCAGGGGAAATGGACCTTGCCATTTGGGAGTTGTAGTTGCTGGGATTTATAGTTCCCTGACAATCAAAGAGCCTTCTGAACCCCACCAGAACCCCAGAACTGGGCCAAACTTCCCACACAGAACCCCCAGGTGGCTCCCTTCCTGAATGGCTCTCTTGGTCCTTCCTTCCTTCCTTCCTGCCTGCCTGCCTGCCTGCCTGCCTGCCTTCTTTCTTTCCTGCCTGCCTGCCTGCCTGCCTGCGGTTTGAAAAGAAGTCTGTTGCTAATGAGAGTTCAATATGCCAAGATTGGTTCAATTGCATTGTTGCAAGAGTTCAGGATGCTCTTTGATTGTGTGTTGACTATAAATCCCAGAAACTGTAACTCCCAAATGTCAATGTCTATTTTCCCCAAACTCCATCTGTGTTCACATTTGGGCATATTGAGTATTCATGCCAAGTTAGGTCCTGATCCAACATTGTTTGAGTCCACAGTGCTCTCTGGATATAGGTGATATATCTCCAACTACAATGCCCACCAAACTCTTATAGTATTTTCTCTTGGTTAAGGGAGTTCAAGTGCTTTCCATTCCAAATCTCTGTTGTGTTCAGAGAAACAGGCCCAGGTAGTATTTAAATACATTTAAAAACATATGGTATACTGTGTTAGAGTGTCTTTGTGTCATTTTGGGTTAGTATTAGTAGTTTGTGTCTTTCTGCCATTCCTGCCAGGATATCTATGTTGAGTTCATCGAAACAGGCCCAGGTTTCACCCTGAGTGTATAAATACATTTAAAAACATATTAACTATATGTATTACTGTGTTAGAGTGTCACTTTGTGTCATTTTGGTTGGTGGTGTGCCCCAGGATTTGGTAAATGTAAAAAGTGTGCTGCGGCTCAAAAAAAGGTTGGGAAACACTGCACTAGCTGACCCATATAGTGTCTTTCAACTCTGTCATCATCAACGTTGTCGTTGTCGTCGTCGTCACCATCAAAGCTGGATGGCCATCTGTCAGGAGTGTTTTGATTGTGTTTTTCCTGCATGAGGGGCAGAAGAGTGTTGCACTAGCTGGCCCATATAGTTTCTTTCAACTCTATCATATTCATTATCACTATTGAGGCTGGATGGCCATCTGTCGGGAGTGCTTTGATTGTGCATAACAGCAGAAGGGGGTTGCAATAACTGGCCCATGTAGTCTCTGTCAACTCTATCATCATCATCACTATTGCCCCCCTCCCCCGAGGTGCAGCCAGAAGCCGCCGCCGTGTGGCGAAGAGTTGGGGGAGCATCCTGGAGGAAGCGAGGCCTAACATGGCGGACGTCCTTGACGACGCCCATCTTCCCCATGTGCTTGACCCCAAGGAAGAAGCGGGACCCGGAAGCAGCAGGCAGCCGGATGCCCCGAAGCCCCGTCCCGGATGGCCCCTTTCGGATGACGCCAGACCACCCCCGGAAGTCCCACCCTTGGAGGAACCTTTCCCGATGACGCCGGACCATCCCACGGGATCTGGAGAGGAAGAGGCAGCACCGGATGTGGTGCCCTGCCGGAAGTCTTAGAGGTCCCGCCCCGGAGGACTCTTCCTCCCCACCGGTGGGCTGGGCAAGATGAGGCACGCCCCCTGTCGGAGAACCCACGGGAACCGGGACACTCGGGCCGGAGCTCTGGTTGGCTCACTGGTAGGTGGGCCCCCAGAAGCAAGGACTCTAAGACCACGTAGGACGTTCCCATCCAGGACGTTTTGGAGCGCCGGCTACGGCACAGCTCCATAGATCCGCCAGACCACCGCGAAGGTCAACCTGGACACTGCGCAACGGTCGGGACCTTAAAGACGGACCCCCCATGGGGGAGACGTTGGCCCCTGCTTCCTGCCTGCGCCCCTCAGTGCCAGCGATTCTGCCTGCCCTCCCCGCCTCCCTTCGTTTGATGGCGGGGTGGTGTTCCAGTAGGCATCGCTGCTGATCTCTTCCCCTCCCCCCTCCCTGTCCCTACCCTTGTGTTTGTCCCCATGTCTTTTGTACTGTCCTGTTTGTGCTTATAATAATAATAATAATAATAATTGAGACTGGATGGCCACAGGCCCGGATTAACACCTTTTTGCGCCCTAGGCCACACATTGGAATTACATCCCTTTTAAGCCAACCTCTACTGCACACCACCCCCCCCCCTTGGGAAAGGAAGGCCAAGGCTACTAGAAGGCTCTGGCAGGCGCTTCCCATGGCCAGGCGGAAGGAGGAGTGTCCCGGGCAGCCGAGAGCCAGGGGCCGGGCCGGGACAGGATAGCCGAGGCGAAGCGAGCGGGCGGGCGGGTGTCCTCCGTCCCTGTGTCCGTCCGTCCTTACCTGGCCGGTGTGCTAAGAAGGCAGAAGAGTCCCACATGGCAGGGCAAGGGGCAGGCCACGCCCACATCCAGCTCCCCTCCCCCGGCGGAGAACGTGTCCCCCCGCGCGGAACCTGAGCCTTGACCCCGACCCTTGCTCGGCCCAAGTCTTCTGGAGGAGACTCCTCTCTCCATGCTTGCCTTCCTGATGGTTGCAAAGGTCTGCCCCCACCCCAAAATGTGCCCTCAAGGGCGGAGGCTCCTCGAGGGGGCGGATCCGTTGCCAAACGAGAGCGAAAGGGGCCCCTCCCTCCCTCCCAAGCCACTTTTCGGTCGCTGAACCCACTCTCCCCAGCCATGTTTTGATGATAGAAGCCACGAGGAAAGACTGGCTGATGTGGGCAACTCACCAGCCCTGGAGGAGACTCCGGCACGAAAGACCCTCCCCCTGGGACTGCCCCCCCGCGCAACCCATTCAGCACACACACACACACACCCTCGTAAGGGTCATTATTTGCACAAAAGAAGAGAGAGTCCCCTGGTGAACAATAGCTCTCTCACACACACACACAGAGTCAGGAAGCTCCTCCTCTCTCTCTCCCTCCCACCCAAGAAGCAGAGCCCCCCCCACCTGGCCTGCTTCTCCTTCCCAGCCAAGGGAGCAGCCAAGGGCCTCGGGGCTAGCCTCCCCAAGAAAGATGGTGGGAGGGGGGCCAGCCAGGCCGGGACGCCCGCCCGCATGTCATTCGCTCCCTCCCTCACTCCCCAAGCCCCGGATTAGCGGATTGTGCCGTCCTAGGCCCCCCTGTCTAAATGCCACCCCCAAGGGGCGGGGCCTCTTGCAAGGGGCTCTTGCAGGGGGCGGGGCTGGCACGAGGGACAAGAAGCTGGGCGAAGTCCCGCCCCTAGGGCGACTGACGCGGCTTTCCCCTGCCGCCTCCTCGCTCGTGTTTGGGGCACGGGCGAGCGAGGAGGCGGCGGGGGAAGCCGCGTCAGTCGCCCTAGGGGCGGGACTTCCCCCCGGCTTCTTGTCCCTCGTGCGGGCGGGCGCCACTCCCTGCTTAACTGAAGGGAGGAGGAGCGGACCCGGCGTGAGGGACAAGGAGCCGGGGGGAAGTCCCGCCCCTAGGGCGACTGACGCGGCTTTCCCCTGCCGCCTCCTCGCTCGTGTTTGGGGACAGGCGAGCGAGGCGGCGGCGGGGAAGCCGCGTCAGTCGCCTAGGGGCGGACTTCCCCCGGCTTTGTCCCTCGTGCGGCGGCGCCACTCCCTGCTTAACTGAAGGGAGGAGGAGCGGACCCGGCGTGAGGGACAAGGAGCCGGGGGGAAGTCCCGCCCCTAGGGCGACTGACGCGGCTTTCCCCTGCCGCCTCCTCGCTCGTGTTTGGGGCACGGGCGAGCGAGGCGGCGACGGGGGAAGACGCGTCAGTCGCCCTAGGGCAGGACTTCCCGGCTTCTGTCCCTCGTGTGGGCGGGGCGCCACTCCCTGCTTAACTGAAGGGAGGAGGAGCGGACCCGGCGTGAGGACAAGGAGCTGGGGCGAAGCCCCGCCCCTAGGGCGACTGACGCGGCTTTCCCCCGCCGCCTCCTCGCTCGTGTTTGGGGCACGGGCGAGCGAGGCGGCGACGGGGGAAGTCGCGTCAGTCGCCCTATGGGCGAGACTTCCTCCCGGCTTCTTGTCCCTCGTGCGGGCGGGCGCCACTCCCTGCTTCACTGAAGGGAGGAGGAGCGGACCCGGCGTGAGGGACAAGGAGCCGGGGGGAAGTCCCGCCCCTAGAGGCGACTGACGCGCTCCCCTGCTGCCTCCTTGCTTGTGTTTGGGGCACGGGCAAGCGAGGCGGCGACGGGGGAAGCCGCGTCAGTCGCCCTAGGGGCGGTGGGGCTTCGCCCCGGCTCCTTGTCCCTGGCGCGGGTGGGCGCCACTCCTTCCTTCACTGAAGGGAGGAGGGGCGGAGCCGGCGTGAGGGAGAAGGAGCCGGGAGAAGTCCCGCCCCTATGGCATCTGAATTGGCTTCCTTCGCCGCTGCCTCGCTCGCACCGGCGCCCCTCCTCCCTTCATTGAAGAAAGGAGTGGCGCCTGCCCGCGCAAGCAAGGTGGTAGCGGGGAAAGCCACGTCAAATGCCCTAGGGGCGGCGGGAATCCCCCCCCCCGCTCCATGTCCCTCACGTGGGCGGGCGCCACTCCTTCCTTCACTCCTTCCTTCAGGCCCGGATCTGCCGCCCCCCCCCCCAAAGCTGCCGCCCAAGGCCATGGCCTCAGGTGGCCTTATGGGTAATCCGGGCCTGTCCCCCCCTCCGCAAAGGAGGTCATGTCCAGAAGAGAGGGAGGGAGGGAGAAGAGGGCCAGGTCCTCGGGATTGGACCCGGGGACAGAGCCAGGCACCCTCCCCACAACCAACACACCCAACTCCCCCTTGGCATTCGCAAGCTCTCGGACATAATAAACATAATAAACAACATTTATTATTATTATTATTATTATTATTATTGGTCCATGATCTGCACACCCCCTCCCTCGGCTTGCACCCCTAGGCCATGGCCTAGATTGGCCTTATGGGTAATCCGGGCCTGGATGGCCATCTGTCGGGAGTGCTTTGATTGTGCTTTTCCTGCATGAAGGCTGAAGGGGGTTGGAGTAGGTGACCCAACTGTGTTATTCTATGAGTCTATGATTCCGATTCCTGCCGTTTCCTCCCAGCGACGGCCTTCTTGGCCGGGAGAGGAGACCACCCAGCTGGCCGGACTCTCTCCCGGTCCCTTTGGACCCTTCGGCCCAGATTCCATCGCTGCAGCAGGTTGAAAGGTTGCCATCTCCCAGCCCCAAATCCCTTCCGACCAAGGAATGTAGGAACAGCAGGGCTTCTTAATGAGCTGGCTTGAGACAAAGGAAGGATTGTGTGTGGGTGAGCCATGGAAAAAACACTGGCGGTGGGGCGGCTTCGTTCTCTTGTTCGGTGCTGCTTCAGAGGGAAGAAGGGATGGTCAACCCGATGGGTTTCCGTATCCGCGGTTCAGAGGAACGCAGTTTCAAGGCATTGGAAGTGGTGTCAAACCACATTAATTCTACAGTGTAGATCAGGTATGGGAAACCTATGTTCGGTGCTGCTTCAGAGGGAAGAAGGAATGGTCAACCCGATGGGTTTCCGTATCCGCGGTTCAGCGGAACGCAGTTTCAGGGCATTGGAAGTGGTGTCAAACCATATTAATTCTACAGTGTAGATCAGGTATGGGAAACCTATGTTCGGTGCTGCTTCAGAGGGAAGAAGGAATGGTCAACCCGATGGGTTTCCGTATCCGCGGTTCAGAGGAACGCAGTTTCAGGGCATTGGAAGTGGTGTCAAACCACAATAATTCTACAGTGTAGATCAGGTATGGGAAACGGATGTTCGGTGCTGCTTCGGAGGGGAGAAGGGATGGTCAACCCGGGGTTTCCGTATGGTCAACCAGGGCATTGATGGTGTCAAACCACATTAATTCTACAGTGTAGATCAGGTATGGGAAACCTATGTTCGGTGCTACTTCAGAGGGAAGAAGGGATGGTCAACCCGATGGGTTTTCGTATCCGAACGCAGTTTCAGGGCATTGGAAGTGGTGTCAAACCACATTAATTCTACAGTGTAGATCAGGTATGGGAAACCTATGTTCGGTGCTGCTTCAGAGGGAAGAAGGGATGGTCAACCCGATGGGTTTCCGTATCCGCGGTTCAGAGGAACGCAGTTTCAGGGCATTGGAAGTGGTGTCAAACCACATTAATTCTACAGTGTAGATCAGGTATGGGAAACCTATGTTCGGTGCTGCTTCAGAGGGAAGAAGGATGGTCAACCCGATGTGGTGTTTCCAGGTATCCTATGTTCGGTTCAGAGGAACGCAGTTTCAGGGCATTGGATGTGGTGTCAAACCACATTAATTCTACAGTGTAGATCAGGTATGGGAAACCTATGTTCGGTGCTGCTTCAGAAGGAAGAAGGGATGGTCAACCCGATGGGTTTCCGTATCCGCGGTTCAGAGGAACGCAGTTTCAGGGCATTGGAAGTGGTGTCAAACCACATTAATTCTACAGTGTAGATCAGGAATGGGAAACCTATGTTCGGTTCTGCTTCAGAAGGAAGAAGGGATGGTCAACCCGATGGGTTTCCGTATCCGTGGTTCAGAGGAACGCAGTTTCAGGGCATTGGAAGTGGTGTCAAACCACATTAATTCTACAGTGTAGATCAGGTATGGGAAACCTATGTTCGGTGCTGCTTCAGAGGGAAGAAGGGATGGTCAACCTGATGGGTTTCCGTATCCGCGGTTCAGCGGAACGCAGTTTCAGGGCATTGGAAGTGGTGTCAAACCACATTAATTCTACAGTGTAGATCAGGTATGGGAAACCTAGGCCCAAGGGCTGGATGAGACTCCTTGGGCTCTTTCCTCAGGCCGTCCTCCCTCACACCATCCTATCCTCCTTTCCTCCCTCCCTCCCTTTCTTACCTTCCTCTTTCCCCCTCCCTCCTTCCCTTCCACCCTTTTGTCCTTCCTTCCTTCCTCCTGTCTCTTTCTCTTCTCTCCATTCTGCTCCCTCATTTTCCTTCTTCCCTCTCTCCCTTCCCTTTTGTCTTTCCTTCGCTTTCCTCCCTCCCTTCCTTTCCTCCCTTTCTCCCTCTCTGCTTCCCGTACACCCTTTCGTCCTTCCTTCCATCCCTCTTTCCTCCCTCCTTCCCCCTCCCTCCCTTTTTTCCCTTCCTTCTCTCTTTCCTCCCTCCCTCCTTCTCTTCCACCCGTTCCTCCTTCCTTTCTCTCTTTCCTTCCTCCCTTACATCCTTCTCTTCCTATCTCCGTTCTCTTTTCCCTTCCTTCCCTTCCACCTTGTCTTTCTTTCCTTCCCCCTTTCCTCCCTCCTTCCCTCTCTCCCACTTTTTCTCCTTCCATCATTCTCTTCCTCCTTTTCTTCCTCTTTTTTCCTTCCTCCTTCTCTTTCTCTTTTCCTTCCTTCCCTTTTGTCTTTCCTTCCCTATTTGCTCCTTCCTTCCTTTTCCCTTTCTCCTTCCAGCCTTCTTTCCCTTCCTCCCTTTTGTCCTTCCTTCTTTCTCTCTTTCCTTTATCCCTTCCTTCCTCTTTTTTCTTCCTCCCTTCTCTTCCTCCCTTTCATCCTTCCTTCCTTCCCTCTTTCCCCTCCTCCCTCCCTCTCTCTTTCTCATTCCTTCCTTTCTTCACTCCCTTTTGTCTTTCCTTCTCTCTTTCCTCCCTCATTCCAGCCATCCTTCCTTTCTCTTTTTCCTTCCTTCTTTTCCTTTCATCCTTCCTTCTTTCTCTTTCCTTTACCCTTGCCTTCCTTCCTTCCTTCCATCCATCCGTCTTTCCTCTTTTTCCTTCCTTCTCTTCCTCCCTTTCAACCTTCCTTCCTTCCCCTTTCCTCCCTCCTTCCCTTTCTCCTTCCATTCTTCCTTCCCTTTCATCCTTCCTTCTTTCTCTCTTTCCTTTATCCTTGCCTTCCTTCCTCTTTTTCCTTTCTCCCTTCTCTTCCTCCCTTTCATCCTTCCTTCCCTCTTTCCCCTCCTTCCTCTCTCTCTCTCTCATTCCTTCCTTCCTTCACTCCCCTTTGTCTTTCCTTCTCTCTTTCCTGCCTCCTTCCCTCCCTCTCTCCTTCCAGCCTTCCTTCCCTTCCTCCCTTTGGTCCTTCTTTCTCTTTCCTTTATCCTTGCCTTCCTTCATTCCTTCCTTCGATCCATCTTTCCTTCCATCCTCTTTCTCCTTCCTTCTCTTCCTTTCATCCTTCCTTCTTTCTCTCTTTCCTTTATCCTTGCCTTCCTTCTTCCCATCCATCCTTCCTTCCTCTTTTTCCTTCCTTCTCTTCCTCCCTTTCATCCTTCCTTCCTTCCCGCTTTCCTCCCCCTCCTTCCCTCCCTCCCTTTCTCCTTCCATTCTTCCTTCCCTTCCCCCCTTTCATCCTTCCTTCTTTCTCTCTTTCCTTTATCCTTGACTTCCTTCCTTCTTCCTTTCTTTTTCCTTCCTTCTCTTCCTCCTTTCTTCCATCCTTCCTTCCTCTTTTTCCTTCCTTCTCTTCCTCCCTTTCATCCTTCCTTCCTTCCCCTTTCCTCCCTCCCTTCCTCTTTTTTCTTCCTCCCTCTCTCCCTTTCTCCTTCCATTCTTCCTTCCCTTTCATCCTTCCTTCTTTCTCTCTTTCCTTTATCCTTCCTTCCTTCCTTCTTTTTTACTTCCTTCTCTTCCTTTAATCCTTCCTTCTTTCTCTCTTTCCTTTATCCTTGCCTTCCTTTATCCATCCATCCTTCCTCTTTTTCCTTCCTTCTCTTCCTCCCTTTCATCCTTCCTTCCTTCCCGCTTTCCCCCCTCCCTCCTTCCCTCTCTCCCTTTCTCCTTCCATTCTTCCTTCCCTTTCCCCCTTTCATCCTTCCTTCTTTCTCTCTTTCCTTTATCCTTCCTTCCTTCCTCTTTTTACTTCCTTCTCTTCCTTTAATCCTTCCTTCTTTCTCTTTCCTTTATCCTTGCCTTCCTTTATCCATCCATCCTTCCTCTTTTTCCTTCCTTCTCTTCCTCCCTTTCATCCTTCCTTCCTTCCCGCTTTCCCCCCTCCTCCCTCTCTCTTCTCCTTCCATTCTTCTTTCCCCTTTCATCCTTCCTTCTTTCTCTCTTTCCTTTATCCTTCCTTCCTTCCTTCCTCTTTTTACTTCCTTCTCTTCCTTTAATCCTTCCTTCTTTCTCTCTTTCCTTTATCCTTGCCTTCCTTTATCCATCCATCCTTCCTCTTTTTCCTTCCTTCTCTTCCTCCCTTTCATCCTTCCTTCCTTCCTTCCTTCCCGCTTTCCCCCCTCCCTCCTTCCCTCTCTCCCTTTCTCCTTCCATTCTTCCTTCCCTTTCCCCCTTTCATCCTTCCTTCTTTCTCTCTTTCCTTTATCCTTCCTTCCTTCCTTCCTCTTTTTACTTCCTTCTCTTCCTTTAATCCTTCCTTCTTTCTCTCTTTCCTTTATCCTTGCCTTCCTTTATCCATCCATCCTTCCTCTTTTTCCTTCCTTCTCTTCCTCCCTTTCATCCTTCCTTCCTTCCTCCCTTTCCCCCTTTCATCCTTCCTTCTCTCCTTTCTCCTTCCATTCTTCCTTCCCTTTCCCCTTTCATCCTTCCTTCTTTCTCTCTTTCCTTTATCCTTCCTTCCTTCCTTCCTCTTTTTACTTCCTTCTCTTCCTTTAATCCTTCCTTCTTTCTCTCTTTCCTTTATCCTTGCCTTCCTTTATCCATCCATCCTTCCTCTTTTTCCTTCCTTCTCTTCCTCCCTTTCATCCTTCCTTCCTTCCCGCTTTCCCCCCTCCCTCCTTCCCTCTCTCCCTTTCTCCTTCCATTCTTCCTTCCCTTTCCCCCTTTCATCCTTCCTTCTTTCTCTCTTTCCTTTATCCTTCCTTCCTTCCTTCCTTCCTCTTTTTACTTCCTTCTCTTCCTTTAATCCTTCCTTCTTTCTCTCTTTCCTTTATCCTTGCCTTCCTTTATCCATCCATCCTTCCTCTTTTTCCTTCCTTCTCTTCCTCCCTTTCATCCTTCCTTCCCGCTTTCCTCCCTCTCTCCCTTTCTCCTTCCATTCTTCCTTCCCTTTCCCCCTTTCATCCTTCCTTCTTTCTCTCTTTCCTTTATCCTTCCTTCCTTCCTTCCTCTTTTTACTTCCTTCTCTTCCTTTAATCCTTCCTTCTTTCTCTCTTTCCTTTATCCTTGCCTTCCTTTATCCATCCATCCTTCCTCTTTTTTCCTTCTCTTCCTCCCTTTCATCCTTCCTTCCTTCCCGCTTTCCCCCCTCCCTCCTCCCTCTCTCCCTTTCTCCTTCCATTCTTCCTTCCCTTTCCCCCTTTCATCCTTCCTTCTTTCTCTCTTTCCTTTATCCTTCCTTCCTTCCTTCCTCTTTTTACTTCCTTCTCTTCCTTTCATCCTTCCTTCTTTCTCTCTTTCCTTTATCCTTGCCTTCCTTTATCCATCCATCCTTCCTCTTTTTCCTTCCTTCTCTTCCTCCCTTTCATCCTTCCTTCCTTCCCCCCCTCCCTTTCTCCTTCCCTCCTTCCCTCTCCTCCCTTTCTCCTTCCATTCTTCCTTCCCTTTCCCCCTTTCATCCTTCCTTCTTTCTCTCTTTCCTTTATCCTTCCTTCCTTCCTTCCTTCCTTCCTTCCTTCCTTCCTTCCTTCCTTCCTTCCTTCCTTCCTTCCTTCCATCACTGGGCAGCCAGTCCTCATACGCCCCCTTTAAGCCAACCTCTACCGCCCCGGCCCCCCAAACATCACTCAGACCCACACTAAAAATAAATTGTATCATACAACTTTTTAAAATGCCATCCCAATGCAGTGGCAGGGAGTTCCACAGTCACGCTTTCTTCCTGAAGCGGGACTCGAACTCAGGACGCTAAGACAGAAGCACCGCCCCCGAAGAGGAGTCAAGGGAAGAGGGAGCCAATCACAGAAGCGCTTTCCCAAGGGCGGGAATTCAAATGGGAGAGTGACACCCCGGCAGGGCCAATGAGGGGACGGGATGGCGCCGAGGGGACGGGGCCACCTGAGGCAAGCGACGCGGGCTTCCTGAGGGAATGACTCCATCTCCGGCAGGGCCTTCCCAGTCCCCGTTGCGCGGCCCTGCCGCTTACCTGTTTGCCTGGCATGCCCAGCTGGAAGGGCGGGCCTTCCTCAGCGCCCTCTGCCATCCCCACGAGTCTGCTTTCTCTCTCTCCGCCACCTGGCCATGCCCTCGCCACCTCCCATTGGCCCGGCCCCACCGCAGCTCCCGCGGGGCATGCCAGGAGGCGTAGTCTTTCTCTGCGGGGAGGGAGGCGGAAGCGGAGAGAGGTGCACGACGGGAAGTGTAGTCTTCAGGACAGGGCCCGCTCTCATAGACATCTATGGGCGAGGCCGAGGGAGGGTGGGAAAAACGTGTTGCGTTTTTATTTGTTTCAACATTTTTTGTTTGGTCCTTGATCTGCGCCCCTCCTCGGTTTGTGCCCCTAGGCCATGGCCTAGGTTGGCCTTATGGGTAATCCGGGCCTGTGTCCAGGGCTGGATTAGCGGCCCGTGCCGTCCAAGACCGCCCGTTCTAAACGCCGCCCCCGGGGGCGGGGCCTCTTGCGGGCGGGCGGCGTGGCGCTAAAAGCGCCGCTGGAAGTCCGCTGCTAGGGCGACTCACGCGGCTTCCCCGCGCCCCGCCCAGCTCGCACGGCGCCACTCCTTCCCTCAGTGAAGGGAGGAGGTGCGCCAGTGCGGAAACACGGCAGCGGGGGAAGCGCGTGAGTCTCACTAGAGCGGGACTTTCGGGCGGCGTGCATCACGCCCGACAGCGGCTCCGCCCCTCCTCCCTTCAGTGAAGGGAGGGGCGGCGGCGTGTGCGCAAGGCGCCGCCCGGAAGTCCCGCCCTTAGGGAGACTCATGCGGCTTTTCCACCGCCGCCCGCTCGCCCGTGCCCCAAACACGGCGGGCGGCGGTGGGGCTTTAGCGTGGTCAGCGTGTGGCGGACTTCAGCGGCGCCTTCTCCTTCTCGCCGGTTCCGCCCCCTCCCTTCACTGAGGAGAAAGGCGCCGCTGGAAGTCCCGCCGCTAGGCGACTCACGCGGCTTTCCCCACCGCCGCCCGGCTTGTGTTTGGCGCACAGGCGGCGGGGCGGTGGTGGGGAAAGCAGCGTGAGTCTCCCTAAGGCGGGACTTCCGGCAGCGCCTTGTGCGTCACGCCCGGTTCCGCCCCTCCCTTCACTGAAGGGAGGAGGGGCGGAGCCGCTGCCGGCGTGACGCACAAGGCGTCGCTGGAAGTCCCGCCCTTAGGGAGACTCACGCGGCTTCCCCCACCGCCGCGCTCGCACCAGCGCACCTCCTCCCTTCACTGAGAGAAGGAGTGGCACCCGCCGCGTCAATCGCCCTAGGGGCGGCGGGACTTCCCCCCCGGCTCCTTGTCCCACGGACGGACGCCACTCCTTCCTTCACCCCTTCCTTCAGGGCCGGAAATTCCGCCCCCAAAATCCGCCGCCCGAGGCCATGGCCTTGTCTGGCCTTATGGGTAATCTGGGCCTGCCTGTATCCAACGGGTGTCTTTTGCACACTCTTTTCATTTGTGCAAGGCGAGCTTTTGCCTGCCGTTCAATGTGGAGCTCCCTGCCATGCTCTTCCTTCCTTGGCCTGCCTGTCTCTGCGCCCAGAAAGGAGAAACCATTCGTTCTCTTTGGATGTGCACGCAAAGCAAAGATCTTCCTGCTATTCTACAACTCCCAGTCTTCTCCTTCCAAATGGCTTCAAGGCAATGTAATGGACCATGAAAGGAGCTCTTTGGGAGACCTCCCTTCTGCGGAATCAGCAGTTTGAGCGAAGGGCATGGCCGGCGACAGATGCTCATTTCCAAAGGGAAGGGAGGCCAGGAAATATGGCACATTCTGACTCATAGGAAGGTGCCTTCTTCTGTGTTGGAAAGTGGCAGCAGGGAGGAGAACCCGTTCCAGGTTTTTTGTCCGAACTTCGAAGAGCTCTCCAAGGACGCGGTGAGAAGGATTTGCATGGAAGGAGGAAGGAGGAGAGAATAAAGGGAAGAGGAGAAAAAAAATAAGAGGAAGAGGAAATAAAAGGAGGAGCAGAAGGAGAACAAGAGGAGGAAGTGATAAAAAGAGAGGAGGAGATGTTGGAGGAGGAGGTGGTCACACCTCAACGGCCTCAGGCATCACTTTTGCTTGGACAGAGTTCCAGCCAGGGGAATCAGAAAGTACTTTCCAAGCCAGCCCGCTTCGCTCTCAAGCCCTGTCCAGGGCCTCCCTGCCTTTCCCATGAGAAGGCAGGGGATGGAAGCATGACAAGGGCCTCTCAAGGCCGTACCACCTCGCCTCCCTGATAGAGCAAGCGGGCCACCGGGGCAGAGAGCTTGCCTCCCTTTCGGCCCAGATGTTCTTCGCTAACGAGCACCACATTCCAAGAGTACTGAGTTCACAAAACATACAGGAGACCATCAATCTTTGCTTTTGACATGCGACGCAACCCAGGAACACTATAACTGCCCTGCGGACCCCCATGCCAGTGTCTTGTACCAACAACACACTTGGGAGAAGACCTTGCGGGTTAGGCCAGTCGGGCCTTCCATCAAGCCTTGCCAGCCAGCCTGCTTCGGGCTGACTTATTCCTGTATTGTCCTTGTTCCTGTTCGTCGTCGAGACCCAGTGATTGATCCTTTGAATCAACGGGTGGACAGATGGAATACAGTCTTGTCGAAAGCCATCGACCAAATAGCCCCCAGACGCCTGATCCGTCCACGAAGAGTCCATTCTCCATGGTTCACGGACGACCTGCGACAGCTGAAGCGAAGGCGAAAGCAGCTGGAGAGCGCGTGGCGTCGGAAACCAACTCAGACGTCGAGAACGGCCTTCAGAGACATGCGCAGGTCATACGAACGGGCGGTCAAAGAGGCCAAGAAGACCTATAACTCCTCCTTAATAGCGGCGGCAAGATCGCGCCCAGCACAGATCTTTAAGATCGTTCGAGACCTGGCTACGCCCAACTCACTGCCGAGAGACAATGAAAACTCAGCTATCTCAGCGGAAGAATTTCATGATTTCTTCACTGAGAAAATAACTGCTCTTAGGCGTGACTTACCCTCTATATCCGAGGAGAGGAGCGGGATGGGAAGTAACCCAGCTCCATCGCCCTGCCAGAAACTCGACCAATTCAAGGCCCTGAACTCAGAGGAGATTAACCAAATCCTGGCCGCAGCAAGGGCAACCACCTGCTCTACAGACCCGTGCCCGTCCCATCTGATTAAGTCCTGTGCGGGGAGCCTCTCGGCCACTCTGACAGGGTTGATAAATCACTCATTGGAGCTGGGAGCTTTCCCCGACGCTCTGAAGGAAGCTAGAGTCCGCCCGCTGCTGAAGAAGGCGAATCTGGATCCAGCGACGCCGGCAAGCTACCGTCCGGTCTCAAACCTACCCTTCCTCGGGAAACTGATTGAACGGGCAGCAGCGATCCAATTGCAGGATTTCCTGGAAACCTCAGGAAGCCTGGACCCCTGCCAATCGGGTTTCCGCTCCGGACACGGACTGAGACCGTTCTGGTGGCTATCACGGATGACATCCGCCGCCAATTGGAGAAGGGAGGTTCAGCTATCTTGGTGCTGCTCGACCTCACCGCGGCGTTCGACACGGTGGACCATGACCTGCTGTTGCGGCGACTCTCAGCCACTGGGATTCAAGGCACAGCTTTGGCCTGGTTCGACTCCTTCCTGCGGGGCCGCTCGCAGCGTGTCGAGTGGCGAGGCCAAGTATCCAAGAAATCCACCCTGGACTGTGGAGTCCCCCAAGGCGCCATTTTGTCACCAACGCTCTTTAACATCTACGTCCAACCCTTGGCAAACATAGCCAGAAGCTTTGGTTTTGGGTGCTACCAATATGCAGATGACACCCAGCTCCTGCTGAAGCTTGAGCCAGGCGTAACATCGGTGCCTGAGAACTTCAGAGAAGGACTAGAGGCAGTGACCAGATGGCTCCGCTCAGACAAACTCAAGCTCAATCCATCAATGACTGAGTTTCTATGGCCGGGACACCCAGCGCCTCCCATTCCGCTGCCTCTCTTTGAGGGAGAGCCGCTGATCCCGGCCCCGTCGGTGAAGAGCCTCGGTGTGATACTAGACTCGAGACTCTCACTGGAGGCCCAGGTTGCTGCGACAAGTAAGGGAGCTTTCTTCCACCTGCGCCAGGCACGTCAACTGGCACCTTACCTTCCATCGGATGCGCTGGCTACGGTGGTCCATGCCACAGTGACATCACGGCTGGACTACTGTAATGCCTTGTACGTGGGGCTGCCACAGTCAACCACTCGTAAAATCCAGCTAGTGCAGAATGCAGCCGCCAGACTCCTCACCGGGACACCGCTGAGATGCCACATTGCGCCATCTCTACAACGCTTACACTGGCTGCCAGTCGAGCTCAGAGCCATCCACAAGATCTTGTCGCTCACCTTTAAGGCCCTCCATGGCGCCGGCCCAGCCTATTTAAAAGATCGCTTGTTCGAACCAGTTCATTTAAGGTCGCCATGTTCAGTGAACAGGGACCTTCTCCGCATTCCAGGTGTGAGTGAGGCCCGCCTCGACATCACAAGATGGAGAGCCTTCTCCATTGCGGCCCCTGTTCTCTGGAACTTGATGCCGGTGGAGCAGAGACCTATCCTGGACATGCCCCAGTTCCTGACCGCATTGAAGACCTGGCTCTTCCGAAAGGCTTACGGCTAAGGACACCCCCAGACTTAGCCTGAGCTACTGGAACTATTCTAATTAAATTCCTATTCTTTTAGCTTTTAACTATTGAACTGTTTTATGCGCTTTATATGTAAGTCGCCCGGAGCACTGACGTGGAGGGCGACTCACAAATAATAAAATCAATCAATCAATCAATCAATCCTGAAAGAAACACAACACAAAGAGTGTAAACAATATGCAGAAGTAACAAAAATATTTTTTTGAAATTCAACAGTGATAATACACATTCATAATCAACAAAGTATCACAATAACGTATACATGTCAAGCATGCCCTGCCCGCCATGGGCTCCTACCCCATACGCCAGGGCTGTCCAACTTCTACGGGCCCAAGGGCCGGAATTCCTGTCACTGATCACCTGGGGGGCCGAAGGGTCTGCCTCCGCCCCTGGCTCTGCCTCCTCCCCCGCCTCCGCCCCGCCCCTCCCCCAACTCCGCCCCCTCCCCGGCTCCAATTTACTTACAATTGACCTTGAGTTGTGGAGTTGCAGTTCACCTCCATCCAGAGAGCACTGCGGACTCAAAAATGATGGATCTGGACCAAACTGGGCATGAATACTCAATATACCCAAATGGGAACACTGTTGGATTTGGGGGAGTCCACACTCAAATTGGGACAAATTGGGACACACACAAAAAAACCCAAACACCTCAATGCCGTCGCAGGGCTTGATGGGGCCTCCTTTCCCAGAGGCGGGTGGAGGAGGCCCAAAGAGCTCCCTCCCTCCCTCCCTGAAGGGAAAACAAGCTGCGGGGGCAGGTGCAAAGGAAGCCACGTTGCGCCCTGCACACGGGAGAAGGCAGCACAACAAGGGGGAGGGGGCACGGAGGAGGGGAAGGAAGCGTCGCCAAGGAAACTGCCGCTGACGGACCCCTCCCCCCCACTCACCCACCGTCCCGCTTTCACTCGAGCCAGGCCCTTACCCATACTGCGGGAGCCCTGCCACAGGGCCGAAGCGCCAACGCCAACACCGTCCCCGAAGAGCCCCGCTGGAGCCGAGGCCAAGCTCAGGCCGGGCGCGGCGGCTCTCCCATCCGCGGGGCGGGAAGCGAGGGCCCTCCACAGCCAGGAGGGGCTTTCCCTGCCTCACTCCCCTCCTCCCTCTTTCTGAGGGAATGGGGGCTGGCCTGGAAGCAGCCGCCAGGGAGGAGGAGGCGCGCGCCCAGGCCGGCCGCAAATCCCGCGGGACCCGAGATTTCGGCAGCTATCGCGGGACTACGCAGCCACAGACGGGATTTCGACCTCCCTCAAAATCCTCTCTGTGGCTAGCGTAGTCTCGCGATGCTTGCCTAAACCCAGAAGTAGGTATTTTTTTTAATTTTTTAATTTTATTTTCTATTTGTATTTTATTAAAACAAGTTAGGGGACCGCAGGGAAGGGGCTTGGGGGCCGTGTACGGCCCCAGGGGCGCCTGTTGGACAGCCCTGCCATACGCCAATAGCGTCATTCAATGTGCAAGATACTTCGGGTCCAAGGGGAAAAGTTCAAGGGTTCATTGAGTGAGAGTGGATTTTCAGGTAAGTAAACAAGGGGGAGCACAAGCCGAAACAGGTTGTGCCCAAGCCCAGCGGGTAGGCTCTCCTTCCCAAGGAGAGCTGGCAAGCCGTGTAGAGAGTTGATGAGTCGAAGAGTTGTTTGCAGGCAGAGCCCAGGAACGATTTCAATCTATATATATAAAAAGAGAGTGGTCGTGCAAAGGACTTTATGCACGGCCAAACTACGCCCCCCAGAAACACCAATCCAACGAGACACATTCCCACAGACCACGAGGTATTACCATCACACAAAAAAACCCACCTTCCTACCTTCCAACCCCCCCAAAATCAGCCTCCAAAAACCGCCCATTGGCTCCCGTTCTGCGCTGGCCACGAGCGCAGAACAGAGGGAGAGCCATCGCGCAGCGCACTCAACCCCCCACAATGCAGGACAGAGGGAGAGCAAACACACTGCGCACACTGACTCCCCCCCCAACCCATCCCGTCCCCCTCTCTCCCCACACACTAGCAACTGCACCGCCACACCGGCGGCGCCCAACCTGCCTCCTCCGCTGCCTCACAGAGGGAGACCTGCAGCCGCTCTCCGCCACATCGGTCGCTTCTGGGGCTCTCGGGGAAGCAACACTGAAAATACCCAAAAAACTACAAAAAAAACATGGCGGCCGAACCACTTCCGGTCCGGCCGAAAAGGCTCCGACGGAAGTCAATCCGTCAGGAAAAGGGTCCGGCCGGAAACTGATGCCCAAACAATGCAGACCGGAGGTCCCGCCCCCTCCTGGCCCAAAGTGCCGCCAGGAAAGATGGCTGGCCACCACAGAGCACCGGCTACCACACGGAGACCTCCTGGTTACTCCGGGAACCTTCCGCGCTCCTGAGCCTGCCCTCCGGAGGACGAAGGGTGAAGAAGGACGAGGCGTGGGGACGCTGCCCTCGCCGCTACTGCCCTCCGGATGGCAGAGGGTGAAGAGGAAAGGACCGGGTCGCTGCCGCCTTCTTTTCCTCCTTCTTTTCCTCCATCAGCCTCAGGACCTTTCCTTCTCCCCCTCAGCCTATGGCCCCAACCCCCCCGTCAGCCCCAGGCTCCTTCTCTTCTCCCCCTCACCCTCAGCCCCCTTCTTTTCCTCTCTCAGCCTCAGACCCCTTCTCCCCCTTTCCCCCTCATGTGTATGTACACATGCACACACATATACAGTACCATACACACGTATACATATATAAACATACATACACATATATACATATACACCCACATATATACACTACATACACACATATACACATGCACACACCCACCAAGACCATAAGTAGCATCATTTCAAACCCTTACATACTCAGACTTTCCCGCATCTCCTAAATAGGGCACAGCAACGCGTGCTGGGTACAGCTAGTTTGTGTCAAAGATGCAAATTATCGCTGGACTGCCTTAGTATATCGATGGGCCGACGGGGATAACGCTGTACAATGGTCCCAACTCCCGTTTCGACCCTCCACACCGGGTCTTTCTCAAGGCCATAAATGTAAGGCAAAACAACTCATATCCATCCTGGTGCAAATGCAAGGTCTGTAAACAATTGACCAAAGTGAGTAAACGGCTTGGGATAAGATAGAAAACACTCAGAAGCAACTCATATAATAATATAAACAACTCGCTGTACCCGGCACGCGTTGCTGTGCCCTATTTAGGAGATGCGAGATGTAAGGGTTGGAAATGATGTGACTTACGGTCTTGGTGGGGTCATGTAGGCATGAATTGCGCACTTTCTATGTGTGCTCCAAATGATGTCATCTGGAAGCATGAGTTGTATTGTCTTACATAGCGGAGGAAGTGTTTTGATTCTGGAGTGTGTCCACTCAGCAAAGTCTGTAGTGGTTGTGGAGGAGTGGCAAGTGGTGGTAGAGAGACTTTACCGGCTAGGCAGCACATTCCTGGTGTTTCTGCTGGGTATTTCAGGGCTTTTGCAGTGTGTGCAGATGTGCGTTAGGGTGCCAATGTCGGCCTCTGGCACCATGCTGTAGTCTTCTGCAGCGTTGTATCTGAAGGCTAGGCGGTGGAATTGGTTGTGGTGTTTTTGAAGTTTGTTTTTCTGTGTTGCGACGTCGTGTTTCTGCGCTCCTTGCGCTGCTGTTGTGTTGCATTTCTGCGTCTTTGTTGTTCCTGGCTGCGCGCTTCTTCTTGTCGTGCAGTTCTTTGCATGTGGTTCTCAGCTGTGCGTCGTGCAGTGACCTGTTGTCTGTGTCTCTGCTGCGCAGTGTGTTTCTGTTCTGGCGTTTGTTCTGCCCTTTTTTGTTTGATGTATGTAGCGTTGTGAGTGTGTCGTCCGATGCTGTTATTTTTATAAGGCATGGCTTGTCTTTTGGGTCAGTTTATGTCTGTGTGGAAGGAAGGAATGGTTTTAGTTTGTGGTGTTTGTAGGTGTTGTGTGTACGGGGTCCTGTAAGGTTGGTGGGATGGGTTGTGATTGGAAGTTGTGTTGTGTTGTGTGGGTAGGAATTTGCTGGAGAATTGCTCCCTCAGAGTTTGGTTTTGGCAGTTTAACCCTCAAACACCAACTGAAATCTCTCAGCATTCTATCCTAGCCTTGGATGGCTCTTGCCAGCGTTGCTATGGTTACAGCAGTTATGCAAATCCGCCCTTATTGGCAGCCAATCATGTTGTTCAGAATGTAGAGGCTGGGTGAGTCGTTGGCTGCCCCGGAGGATACTGGGAAATGTAGTTTTATTTTTACTCGTTGTTTTGGGGGCCTTTTAGGTTTTGGGGGGGAAGTTTCTTTGCTACAAACGTACCTTGCTTGAGGCCTATTTCTGTTGGCAAGTATTGTGTTTCTGCGTTGTAAGGTTTCTTTGTTTGAGGTATACATCACATGATGTGAACCCATTTATATAATAGATTGTACATATATAATAGTGGTAATACACAAATGAGAGGTAACATTACCTAGCTCATAGAGGCAAATGCGTACTTCTACGTCATGACCAACGGCCGAAGCAAATACACAGTGCTATGTGGCAATTACCTTGTTCCTGTTCGTCGTCGAGACCCAGTGATTGATCCGGAAAGACTCTTTTTCCTTTGGAACTCTTTGCCTTCCAAGCAACTTGTCCCTGCCTGTTTTGATCCGGCTGGGATCCTAAGAGACTCTTTGCATCCGGCTTGTGTTCCCATTTTCCTGCTCGTGCTCCTTTTGCTACGGAGCACTCACACCCCTGCTGAATCCTGTTTTGCTGCTAGTTGGAGTCACTATAAAGATTGCCTCCAACCTCTTTCCTATACCTACCTATCTGTATACCTTAATAAAGCGGAATGTTTGTATGTATGTATGTATGTGTGTGGAGGGCGGAAGGGCGGATATGTGGCAGCTATTTGCATAAAGTCCTTTGATTGGGCAGCCTCGCCACTCCAAAATTCTAAGGCACCAGACAGAGGACATTGATAGCCACTGATTAGCCAGCATCCCAGAATCCAGGCCTCTACATTCAAACAACAGGATTTCTTCCCACTGAGGGGGAAAAATGCACCATCAACATTCCCTCCCCACTTGGCTCTGTGAAAACAAAATGGATTCCTGTTTTCTCCTCCCCCTCAGCTTTTATTTGGCTTTTATTTGGCCTTTTAAAGTTACCAATTACCAGCAGAGCAGGCCAGAGCAGGCCAGAACATTACAGGCCCCAAAAGAGAGTTTAGGACAGGATGGGCCACGAATGATGGGGTTTGCAGTACCTTCACCCAATTAATTTCCCAGAAAACACTGTAGCCCCTACAAATCACAAACCAGGCCCAAAATTTACAGTACGGCTTCATTAACTTGATTTCCCTGACTAGGCCTCAGTTAATGGGACATTGTGTATGGCCTGAATTAACAGTAACCAACCTTGGCACACTGAGCCCCTATGACCCATGATTCATTCTACTGCAGTAGGGAGGACCATGGATGATGGGACTTGAAGTACCTCCACTCACTTCCCAAGACTGCAGCGACCCTCATTCAATGACTAATCAAGACCAAACTTGGCACACAAAGCCCTCATGACCCACTCTACATCCTGGTGCTGGTTGGAGGGGGGTGGACCATGGATGACGGGACTTGAAGTACCTTCACTCACCTTCTGAGACTACTGCAACCCTCATCCAATGAATGATCAACACCAAACGTGGCACTAAGAGCCCCCATGACCCAATCTACATCCTACTACACTTTGGGGGAGGGTGGACCAGAGATGATGGGACTTGCACTACCTTCAGTAATTTCATGATACCACTGCAACTCCCAATAATGATGGATCAAGACCAAACTTGGCACACAGAGCCCCCGTGACCCACTCTACATCCTGGTGCACTTCTCAAATGACCCGGGCACCGCCGGGTCCCCAAGCTAGTTCTCAATAAAACCCGTTGTACCTTAGCTGCTGTGTGGTTTATCCAGGGGGGTCAGGTTGCCAAGGCCTCAGAGGGCGATAGAGATGGAGCCGGAGGTGGAGGAGATGTGGTGGTGGTGGTGAAGGAGGAGAACAGGAGGAAAATGACAAAAGGAAGGAGGAGGAAGAGAGGAAGCAGAAGGAGGAAGACGGAGAAGAGAAGGATGAAGTAGTAGGAAAAGAAGATGAACAAGAAGAGGAGGCAGAAGATGAAGAAGAGCTGGAAGAGGAAGAGAAGGAGTAGCAGAAGGACGAAGAAGAGGAAGTAGAAGATAAAGAACAAGGAGAACAGGAGAAGGAAGGAAGAAGGAGGAGGAGAGAAGGATGAAGTAGTAGAAGATGAATAAGAAGGGGAGGCAGAAGAATAGAAGCAGGAAGAGGGAGAAAAGGAGTAGCAGAAGGACGACGAAGAAGAAGAGTAGAAGATGAGGAACAAGAGGAACAAGAAGAAGAGAAGAAGGAAGGAGAAAGAAGGACATAGTAGTAGTAGATGAACAAGAAGTAGAGGAAGAAAAGAGGGAGAAGGAAAAGTACACAATGAAAAATAAGAGGAACAAGAACAGGAGAAGGAAAAGGAGAAGAGAAGGCTGAAGTAGAAGAAGATGAAGAAGGTGAACAAGAAGAGGAGGTGGAAGAAGAAGAGCAGAAAGAGGAAGACAAGGAGCAGCAGGAGGAAGAAGATGAACTACAAGAAAGATGATGAAGATGAAGAACAAGAGTTACAAGGCAAAGAGGAGGAGGAAGATGAAAATTAAGATGAAGAGCAAGAGGGAGAAGAAGGGGGAGAGGGGGAAAAGGAGGAGAGGGAGAAAAAGGAGGAGGAAGAGGAGAGGAACAGGAGGAGGGGGAAGAAGAACAAGAGAAGGAAGAAGGTGAAGAGAAGGACATAGAAGAGGAAGAAGATGAACACAAAGAAGAGCAGGAAGAAAAAGAGCAGCAGCACGAGGAAGATGAGGAAAAGAAGTGAGAGTAGAAGATGAAGAACAAGAGGAACAAGAGGAGGAAGAGGAAGAACAAGAAGAAGAAGAGGAGGAATATGAACAACAACAACAAGAGCAAGGCTAAGAAGAAAAGGGAGATGGAGAGAAAAAAGAAAAGAGAAAGAGAAGGAGGAAGGACACGAAAAAGAACAGGAGGAGACGAGAGAGGAAGACAAGGAGGAAGAGTAGCAATGGTAGTAAGCGCAACCAGTGAATATCTCACCAACCCGGCTCCCAAAAGAGGTGTTAGTCATTTACTCTTCATTCTAATGTAAGAACGTCTCCTCTGTTGAAATCTGTGGCACAATGCAGAGTGAGTCATACGAAAAAAAGGGGAAGAAAACGAGGACTGTCACGGCTTTTGAGTTGCTCCTTGCCTTCTCACTGATCAAGGAATTAATTCTCTGATTAGATCTGAATCCATTTGCATAGCCTCACAGGTTTGAAAGCAAGGCCTTGGGAGCATTATCAACACACCCGTTCTCCAAGTTTGGTTCAATTCCATTGTTGCAAGAGTTCAGGATGCTCTTTGTTTGTGTGTTAACTATAAATCCCAGCAACTACAACTCCCAAATGTCAAGGTCTTATTTCCCCTGAACTCCATCTGCGTTCATATTTGGGCATGTTGAGTATTCATGCCAAGTGTGGTCCAGATCCATCATTATTTCAGTCCACAGTGCTCTCTGGGTGTAGGTGAACTACAACTTCCAAACTCAAGGTCAATTCCCAAGCAAACCCTTTCAGTCCTTTCTGTTGGTAATGAGAGTTCAATGTGCCAAGTTTGGTTCAATTCCATTGTTGCAAGAGTTCAGGATGCTCTTTGATTGTCTGTTAACTATAAATCCCAGAAACTGTAATTCCCAAATGCCAAGGTCTATTTTCCCCAAACTCCATCTATGCTCACATTTGGGCATATTGAGTATTCATGCCAAGTTTGGTCCTGATCCAACATTGTTTGAGTCTCTGGATGTAGGTGAACTACAACCCCAAAACCCAAGGTCAATGCCCACCAAACTCTTATAGTATTTTCTCTTGGTTATGGGAGTTCTGTGTGGGAAGTTTGTGTCTTTCTGCCATTCCTGCCGGGATATCTATGTTGTGTTCATTGAAACAGGCCCAGGTTTCACACTGAGTGTATAAATACATTTCAAAACATATGAACTATATGTATGACTGTGTTAGAGTGTCATTTTGTGTCATTTTGGTTGGTAGTGTGCCCCAGGATTCGGTAAATGTAAAAAGTGTGCCGCGGATCACAAAAGGTTGGGAAACACTGCTGTAGAGCATCATAGCTGGGTGGTTACCTGAAACTATAGATGTGATCAAACCTCATTCCATTAGCAGGCTGTAGAGTGCTATTGGAGGGCTTAGGCCCAAGGCCAGACTAAGGTAATTCAAAATGGTAAACGAACATTATTTTGGCGCCCCCTTGCTCTCCGGCCTTGTGGAGGGTGCGCATGCACGGAGGCAGCTGGTTCAGCGCATGCGCCCCCTGCGCACATGCGCCCCCTGCGCACATGCGCCCCCTGCGCACATGCACCCCTGCGCACATGCACCCCCTGCGCACATGCACACCCTCCACGAGGCCGGAAACTGAGGAGGGTTTGGGAGGCTCCGCCCCTGCTGCAAAAGGTTCCTCCTTTTTGGCCTTGTGTAGGGCGTGATTCTCGTCTCTGGCCAGCTGGAGTCGCATAGCATCAAAGGCGCATGCGCGGAACCTGCCGGCCGGATGCGCCCCTGACCACGTGGCGCCCTAAGCGGCCGCTTACTTTGCTTACCATTAAATCCGCCCCTGCTTAGGCCCCATCTACACTGCCACATAACTCAGTTTCTTAGTGAATATTGTATGATCAATAAACGCAATGGCTTGGCTACCTCCTTCCGCAAGGACTCTCGAAGGAAACATGTCGGCACCTTCTGCTCGAAGGACTCTGGCCACCTTTGAGCCAAGGCCGCCTTTCATCTCCATCAAAGCTTGTGGGTCCCCTCTCCTGCCTAATAGTCCCAGCCAGGTGCCTCTTCGTCCCAGGCGTTCTCGTTTCTGCGTTTGGCGTTCTCTCCGGCGTCCGAACGAACCCGGCCGAAGGGCTTCATCTTGTTAAGAAGCGGCTGAGCTGATTATGGAAACGACCAAAGTGGCTTTCTCTTCGGGGGCAGCGGGGCAGATGGTTGGCATGATTGCTTTGTCTCTAAGCTGGATTTCCGCGACAGTCAGACGTTCCCTTTTTCGTAACCCACACACTTCAGGGCGATCAGCCTGAAATATCATAAGCGCCACAGTATATATATTTACTGTGCCTCTGTTTCGGTTTGGAACCTGCCCTCCCCATCCCAGGCCCGGATTAACCCCTTTTGGCGCCCTAGGCCACACTTTGGAAATACGGCCCCAAACCAACCTCTACCGCACCCCCCCCACACACACACACATTCCTTCTTTCCACTGCCCGGCAGCGGCCCTGGGGGGCTTCCCTTCCTTCCTCCTCCTCCTCGTTCGCACCCTCCTTCCAGGGGCGGACCTACCTGTTCCGGGGGGGGGGGTACGCAAAATTTTTTGTGCCCCCCCAGTTGCTCCCGAGGGGAGCCCAGTGCGCATGCGCCAATCTGTGCGCACGGGCACTGACTCCAGAGCGCGCCTCCCGCTTTGGAGCCCAGTGCACATGCGTGAAACTGCGCACACGCGCACTGGCTCCAAAGCGGGAGGTGCGCTCCGGAGCCAGCGCGCATGCGCATAGCTGTGGAGCCACGCGTCCGCGCATGCGGAGGCGTGGCCGAGCACCCGGGCGGCGGGGCCGCCTAACAAAGGCCCGGCTGGCGCGGGGCCGGCTGCGGAGGCCTGGCCGGCACAATGGTGGGGCGGGGCAGCGTGGCGCGGGCGGCGTGGCGGAGCCGGCGCGGTGACGCCCCTCCAGGTGGCGACGCCCCTTCCGGGTGACGTCGCCTTACGCACCTGCGTAGTCCGCCTAATGGACGAACCGGCCCTGCCTCCTTCTTTGACTCAAGGAAGGAGCAAAGGCGGGAGCAGGCCCAGATTACCCATAAGGCCACCCTAGGCCATGGCCTAGGGCAGCTCTTGGGGGGGGGGACAGCAGGTCCGAACCCCCCCCCCAAGAAAAAAATTCAATTTTTTTTCCAATTTTTTTTAAATCAAGGGCCCCTGCGCGCGGCGGCATAAGCGCCAGCTACGGCCGCCCCCTTCCTTTGCTCTGCTCCCCTCGGCTGCCCCACCCCCCTCCGCCCCTACCTCCTTGCCGGCACAAGGAAGGGAAGGAAAGCCCCACCCCGGAGCCGATGGGGCCTCCCCACGGCTCGTCTCTCCCCCTAAAACCACGATTTCGGCCGCTTCTCAGGCCGGCATGGTGGCTTTAGGAGGGAGGGAGGAGCCGTGGGGAGGCCCCGCATTGGCTCCGGGGGTGGGGCTTTCCTTCCTCCTCCTCGCGCCGGCGAGGAGGCGGGGGCGGAGCCGGGGGCGGGGCGGAGCCGAGGGGAGCAGAGCAAAGGAGGGGGGCGGCCGTAGCTGGCACTGGTCAAGGTCTTATTTCCCCTGAACTCCATCTGCGTTCATATTTGGGCATATTGAGTATTCATGCCAAGTGTGGTCCAGATCCATCATTATTTGAGTCCACAGTGCTCTCTGGGTGTAGGTGAACTACAACTTCCAAACTCAAGGTCAATTCCCAAGCAAACCCTTTCAGTCCTTTCTGTTGGTAATGAGAGTTCAATATGCCAAGTTTGGTTCAATTCCATTGTTGCAAGAGTTCACGATGCTCTTTGTTTGTGTGTTAACTATAAATTCCAGAAACTGTAACTCCCAAATGTCAAGGTCTATTTTCCCCAAACTCCATCTGTGTTCATATTTGGGCATATTGAGTATTCATTTCAAGTGTGGTCCAGATCCATCATTATTTGAGTCCACAGTGCTCTCTGGGTGTAGGTGAACTACAACTTCCAAACTCAAGGTCAATTCCCAAGCAAAACCTTTCAGTCCTTTCTGTTGGTAATGAGAGTTCATAGCAGAAGGGAAGGCACTCACTTGGTCCGCGGTTGCCTGCCTGCCTGCCTGCCTTCCTTCTTTCCTGCGGTTTAAAAGAAGTCTGTTGCTAATGAGAGTTCAATATGCCAAGTTTGGTTCAATTCCATTGTTGCAAGAGTTCAGGATGCTCTTTGATTGTCTGTTAACTATAAATCCCAGAAACTGTAATTCCCAAATGTCAAGGTCTATTTTCCCCAAACTCCATCTATGCTCACATTTGGGCATATTGAGTATCCATGCCAAGTTTGGTCCTGATCCAACATTGTTTGCGTCCACAGTGCTCTCTGGATATAGGTGAACTACAACTCCAAAAACCAAGGTCAATGCCCACCAAACTCTTATAGTATTTTCTCTTGTTTATGGGAGTTCTGTGTGGGAAGTTTGTGTCTTTCTGCCATTCCTGCCAGGATATCTACGTTGTGTTCATCGAAACAGGCCCAGGTTTCACAAGTTGTAGTTCACCTACACCCAGAGAGCACTGTAGACTCAAACAGTGGGGGACACCATTCCCTCCTCCCCCGCCCCCTCACAGCACTCTTTCCGCCAAGAAGCAGCTGGGAAGGGAGAAGGCTACGGAAGTGCTTGTCTTCGCGCGCCAAAAGCGCATGCGTGGGCCGGGCGCCCACCCCTCCTTTCCTCTGTGGCACTGAGAATGAAGGCGGGGAAACGTCCCAGAGGCAGCGGAAGGTTCGGATGGCGCACTGCGTGTGTGGCGCGCCGCGCCCACCGTGCACAGGCGTTGCGTTTGTATTTCTTTCAAAAAAATGTGGCCCGTGATTTTTGCCGCCCCCTGGCCTTGCGCCCCTAGGCCATGGCCTAGCCTGGCCTTATGGGTAATCCGGACCTGCCCCACCCCATTGGTCTTGGGATGCTCCGGTCATTTTGGACCACCTCACCCGAGAGAGTTAAGGAGGTGTCAACATTTGACAGCAAAGTCCATTTTGAGTTCCTTTAGGAGAGGAAAACAGGGTGAGAAGGAGGAGAAGGAGAAGAAGAGAAAGAGAGAGAGAAGGGGAGAAGGAGGAGAGGAGGAGAAGGAGAGAAGGGGAAAAGAGGAAGAAGGGGAAGAAGTAGAAGAGGAGGAGGAGGAGAAAAATAAAGAAGGGAAAAGAGGAGAAAAAGAGGACAAAGAAAAAGGAATGAAAAAGGAGAAGAGGAAGAGAAGGCGGAAGAGAGGAAGAAGAAAAGGAGGAGAAAGAGAAGATAAATAAAGAAGGGAAAAGAGGAGGACAAAGAGGACAAAGAAAAAGGAATGAAAAAGGAGAAGAGGAAGAGAAGGTGGAAGAGAGGAAGAAGAAAAGGAGGAGAAAGAGAAGATAAAAAAGGCTGAGGAGAAAGAAGAAAGAGAAGATAAATAAGGGGTAAGAAGAAGAGAAGGAGAAGAAGTGAAACAAGCTGAAGAGGAAGAAGGGGAGGAGAAGAATGAGAAGATAAAGAAGGGGAAGAGGAAAAATAGGAGGAGAGAGAGAAAAGGAAGAGAAGGAGAGGAGAAGGGGAAATGAGGAAGAAGGGGAAGAAGTAGAAGAGGAGCAAAAAGAGGAGGAAGAGAAAAATAAAGAAGGGAAAGGAGGAGGAAAAAAGAGGATGAAGGAAAAAGAGCGCAAAAGGAGAAGAGGAAGAAGGGGAGAAAGGGAAGAGGAAGAGAAGGTGGAAGAGGGGAAGAAGAAAGGGAGGAGAAAGTGAAGATAAAGAAGGATGAGGAGAAAGAGAGGAGTAAGAAACAGGATGAGGAGAAAGAAGAAAAAGAAGATAAAGAAGGGGTAAGAAGAAGAGAAGGGGAAGAAGTGAAAGAAGCTGAGGAGGAAGAAGGGGAGGAGGAGGAGAATGGAAGATAAAGGAGGAGGAGAAGAGGAAGAGAAAGGATAGGAGGAGGGGAGAGAGAAGGGGAAGAGGAAGAGAAGGTGGAGGAGGGAAAGAAGGGAAAGAAGAAGAGAAAGGAAGAAGAGGAGGGGAATGAGAAGATAAAGCAGGGGAAGAGGAAGAGGAGGAGGGAAAAGGAGGAGGAGAGAGAAAAGGAAAAAGGGGGAAAGGAAGAGAAGGCAGAGGAGAGGAAGAAAAGGAAGAGGAGGAGGATAATGAGAAGATAAAGAAGGAGAAGAGAGGAGGAGGTGAGAGGGAGAAAGAAGGAGAGAAGGAAGAGAAGGTGGAAGAGGGAAAGAAGAAGAAGAGGAGGAGTAAGGAAGAAGAAGAGAATGAGAAGATAAGGGGAAGAAAAAGAGGAGGAGGGAGGAGGACAAGAGAGAATGGGAGAAGTGGAAGAGGACGGGAAGAAATGGAAGAAGAGAAGGAAGAGGAAGCAAATGGGAAGATAAATAAGAAGAGGAAGAGGAGAAGGAGAGAAAGAGGTGAAAGAGGAAGAGAATGTGGAGGAGGGGAAGAAGGGGAAGAAGTGGACGAGGAGCGAGAAGAGGAGGAGGAGAGAGAAGATAAAGAAGGGGAAAAAGAAGGGTAAGAAGGTTACGTCCACTTCCCCTTCCACGATTATGTCAATATTAGTGTCGTATTTCGAAATCCTCTACCAGCCCGCAGCACAGGAAGAACACCATCATCCCCACGTCAGCATAGGCACATCTGTGCTTAAGTCCGTTCAGCAGTTCACCTGCCTGGGAAGCATCATGTCTTCAGACGCCAAGATTGACAGAGAGAGATCATAGCTTAGCAAAGGCATAGAGTGCATTCGGAAGGCTTCACAAAAGAGTCTGGAGCAACAAGCACCTGAGGCAAAGCACCAAAATCAGTGTGTACCGAGCTATCGTACTGTCTATTCTCCTCTATGGGTCTGAAACATGGGTCACCTATCGCCAACACCTACGACTCCTCGAACGCTTTCATCAGCGCTGTCTTCACACAATCCTAAGTATACACTGGACTGACTATGTGACGAATGTCGCTGTCCTTGAGCAAGCAGGGATCACCAGCGTTGAGGCCACGCTATTGAGAACACAGCTGCGCTGGGCAGGGCACGAGGTCTCTAGGATGGAGGACCACCGCCTCCCAAAGATACTACTCTATGGTGAACTCACCACCGGTCAGCGCAAGAGAGGCGCCCCCCAAAAGAGATACAAGGACTCCCTGAAACAACATCTCAGGCTCGGCCAGATTGATCGTCAACAATGGTCCACCCTGGCCTCACATCGGGAGGCATGGAGACGCACTATCCACAATGCTGCCGCCTCTTTCGAGAAGACACGCCGAACGGGTCTCGAAGAGAAACGACAACGCAGAAAGAACCGCAACTTGGAAACAACATCACCCAAGGAGACTTTCTGCTGTGCTTTCTGCAACCGGACTTGCCTATCTCAGATTGGCCTTTTTAGTCATCAACGCGCTTGTAAAAAGCGTGGGATGAGTCCTTCCTGAATCTTCGTTCGCGAAGTAATGCCGAGAGAGAGATTTCGAAATGCAATATATATTTTTTATCAGAGTGGTCACTGGCCAAAGAAGGCTGGTCAATGGGCAGCTCAAGCCTGCCATCCATCCATCAGCCGGCCCATTGATGCACAGCCTACTGTCCACTTGGAAGCGGAGACGGTGCAAGTATGCAAGCATGGAAGGAACGAGGCGAACTCTAGATCCCCGCAGGAAACAATAGCCTTGTTTTCCAAGCGCATGGCTGTGCCCTCCGCTCTCTTTCCATATGTGCTTCAGTAATATTTCCATCATCGCTCCCCATGTGTAAAATAATATGAGGAAGGCTACCTGACTCAGCTGTTGTTTTTCAAGATCAGGGTGACCACATTCCTGGCTGCACCCTTTAATCCAATCATTGAAACAATTTGCATGACAGAGGACTCTTTCTGGTTTTGGAGAAGTTTTTCTCTCCCTTCTCCCCATTTTTGAAAGACTCCTTTTGTTTTATAAACACTGGACCCTCTGAGATTAGCCTCGTCCTGCGTTTATAGAACATATGGCTATATTTCATGTTTCATAACCGGCCGTCACTGTTGGCCTCGGAAACCAGCACATGGCTAGAGTTATATTTCCATCATCGCTTGACTCTGCAGCCAGGACCAGAGAAGGCCAAAGGCCGCTTCCTGGAAAGCCATCAGCTGAATTGCCGGCTGCCTGAAGCCATGGACTCTTTGTGCACCGAGTTGCATGTGGACAGGCCAACAGGGGCAAGACCTGAGCGGTTTGGGAGACATAGTTTTCCAAGGACTTCTGCGTGTTTGAACTCTCCTCTGGCCATTAGCAAAAAAAAAGGAATTTTCTCTGATAGTTTTCCCAAGGACACAGATGGACTTTCCCCAAAGCATATGGATTTGATGCTTTTCAAGATCATATGGACTTTCTTTCCGCCCCTTGCATATGAAATAATTATGAGATATTGGTGATATTCTCCTGAAACCCTCCTATGTAATTTTTCCTGCATGTTTTCCCCCTCCCCATGTGTAAAATAATATGAGGAAGGCTACCTGACTCAACTGTTGTTTTTCAAGATCAGGGTGACCACATTCCTGGCTGCACCCTTTAATGCAGTGTTTCTCAACCTGGGGGTCGGGACCCCTGAGGGGGTCGCGAGGGGGTGTCAGAGGGGTCGCCAAAGACCATCAGAAAGCATAGTATTTTCTGTTGGTCGTAGGAGTTGTGTGTGGGAAGTTTGGCCCAATTCTATCATTGGTGGGGTTCAGAATGCTCTTTGATTGTAGATGAACTATAAATCCCAGCAACTACAACTCCCAAATGTCAATGTCTGTTGTCCCCAAACTCCACCACTGTTCACATTTGGGCATATTGGGAATCTGTGGCAAGTTTGGTCCAGATCCATCATTGTTTGAGTCCACAGTGCTCTCTGTATATAGGTGAACTACAGCTCCAAAACTCAAGGTCAATGCCCACCAAACCATTCCAGTAGTATTTTCTGTTAGTCATGGGAGTCCTGTGCGCCACGTTTGGTTCAATTCCATCGTTGGTGGAGTTCAGAACGCTCCTTGATTATAGGTGAACTATAAATGACAGTAACTACAACTCATAAATGACAAAATCAATCCCGCCTAATCCCTATTAAAAGTAGGAGTATCAGGTATTTATGCCAAATTTGGTGCAGATATTGATGTTATGATTCATAACAGTAGTAAAATTAGTTATGGAGTAGCAACAAAAATAATTTTTGGTTGGGGTCACCACAACATGAAGAACTGTATTAAGGGGTCAAAGGTTGAGAAACACTGCTTTAATCCAATCATTGAAACAATTTGCATGACAGAGGACTCTTTCTGGTTTTGGAGAAGTTTTTCTCTCCCTTCTCCCCATTTTTGAAAGACTCCTTTTGTTTTATAAACACTGGACCCTCTGAGATTAGCCTCATCCCGCGTCTATAGAACATATGGCATAACCATATTTCATATTTCATAACCAGCCGTCACTGTTGGCCTCGGAAACCAGCACATGGCTAGAGTTATTTCATTTATTTACCATCCAGAAGGCTGAAACTTCTCATGGATAGAATCTGCATGTGGGCCTTTGTCAACAAGAGGGTCGTAAAGGACAAATTCCTGTTTCTCACCAAGAACGAAAGAATTCCTTTGGCCTGAAAGGTCAAAGCCTCGGATATTCATTAACATATGGACATGATATAATCAAGAAAACTCCAGCTGCTCTTTGTTTTGAACACATTCCTATCCCTCGCTTCCCATTCGCCAGGGCAAAAGCGGCACTGGTTCACGATTGGTTCCCGCTACAGCTGGCTTCCAAGGTTCCAACCAATCATCATGAAGCCTACAGCATGCAGGGGCGGGAAAGTTTGAATTTGACAGTTCTGTAAAGTGTATAAAATGCCATATGTTTCAATGTAACTTGATGACTGCTTTGCGACAAGGAAACTGCAGTGGTCATCCTTCTCAGTTGACGAGAATAAAAGCTTCAGCGGCACCTTTTTCCAGACTTCTTTGGTGAGATCATTTGGGAAAAGGGATTTTTGGTTTGCTTTTATAAAAACTCACCTGAGGTTTTTGCTGAAATCCTTGCTTTAGGGGTACTTCTGGGCCTCTGCCCCCTATGGGCCAGGCTGTACTAAATATTTCTGTAACAAATTGACACAAAATTTGGACACAAGACACCTCTCAGGCCAACGAGTGACCATCTATTATATAAAGGAGGTCCCGTCATCGAACGACTGACAGAGACAGAGAAACCTTCCAAGGCAGAGACACCAAACTTGCCAACACAAATAGGCCTCAGGCAAGGAAGGTTTTCAGCAAAGAAACTTTCCTCCCCAAAACCTAGAAGGCCCCCAAAACAACGATACAAAAAACTACATTTCCCAGCATCCTCTGCGGCAGCCAGCGAAACCCATTGGCCAACATCGGCCCACACAAAATGCAGGGAGGCTGAGTAACCATAGTAACGCTGGGCACAGCCAGCCAAGGCTAGGATAGGATGCTGAGTGATTTGAGTTCAGTCAGTTGGTGTTTGAGGGTTAAACTGACAAAACCAAACTCTATGAGGGAGCAATTCTCCAGCAATTCCTACCCACACAACACAACACAACTTCCAATCACAACCCATCCCCCAACCGTACGGGACCCCGCACACACAACACCTACCACCACCACAAACAAAAACCAACTCCACCTATACTCCAACCACAACACAACACTGCACTGATACTGTCAGATTATTGCATTTTTGAATAGCAATTCATGAGTCAGCACAAGATATATTTTCGCAGTTAGAGATGATCTGCAGTGTGACATGTTTGACACCAGATGGCGCTGTCTCAAGACTGCTGAATGGAACCTTGAGGAATTTCCGTTACAAAGTGACAGTTGGGATTTAATTTATGTGAGGAAAGGATGTTTAGAAAGGTAGCTGTGATGGCTGTTGTTTTTCGATGTTTTGCCAGTTATTGTTAAATACAATTCAATACAAAGTTATATATTTACCTTGTGAATTGAATGAGAGTTTCATTATTCACTCGAACAGAGACTGGAGTTTTTGGGCCGATGGGGAATTAAACTTCTATATTTCTGTTGCCTATCCGCTGTGACATAAATACTCAACGCCGAAGAGATACTCTATAAACACACACAAACACCCAAAACACCCCACCCACACAAGCATTCCACAACATACTGCTACCCACAATTCCACCACACACCCACTAACTCACCAAAAAAGTAATACCTACACACAACACAATACGCACATAACACAACCTTGCGTCTACTGCTCAACCCATTTGTATGCCATTCCTTCCTTCCACACAGGCAGAAACTGACCCAAAAGACAAGCCATGCCTCCTAAAAAGAACAGCATCGGACGACACACTCGCAACGCTACATACATCACACAAAAAAGGGCAGAACAAACGCCAGAACAGAAACACAGTTTCTTTTTTCAAATCCAGAGTTGGGAAGCCACAGAACCTCTCCAACAACACAGCAGACGGAAAGACACAAAACATTGTATATCCACAAGCTCTGCAGAACGCCAGCAACACCACACACCGACAACTCCACAGGACTTCAACATCCCACCCACCAGAACAACCCACAACGACACAGCCATGACCCCACCAAGACCGTAAGTCACATCAATTCCAACCCTTACATACTCAGACTTTCTCGCATCTCCTAAATAGGGCACAGCAACGCGTGCCGGGTACAGCTAGTCACTTATAAAAACACGGAAAAACACAGCGGAAGGGACTTTAAAAGCCCAAAAAGCAAAAAGACGCTACAGCGCATGCACAGAAATAATTCCCGCTATCACTCAAAACACACAATAGCATATCCAAACTCTCTTTTAGACTGCACCTCCCAGCATCCCCTAGGCCAGGCCCTTTCGGAGAGGAGGATGATCCAAATGCACGGCTTCCAAGATGCAAGCTTTCTTCTCCTTGGATCTCTTTGAGAGCATCCCAATCCCTGCGTATTTCCCATTTCCTATTCCTGGACTGCAACTCCCAGCAATCCTTCAGATAGGTAGATTAGATAGGTAGGTAGATCAGGAGGGCTGCTGGGAGTTGCAGTCCAAGAATAGGTAGAGAAGGAAGAAAAGGGAGAAAGAGGAAGGGACACAAAAGGCGAGGAGGAAGGGAAGAGGAAGAGAAGGAAGGAAAGAAGGAGAGAAGGAAAGAAGGAAGAAAGGAGAGGAAGAGAAAGAAAATGGGAAAGGAAGGGAAGAGGAAGGGAAGGAAGGAAGGAAAGAAGGAGAGAAGGAAAGAAAAAAGGGAAGGAAAGAAGGAAAGGAAGAGGGGAAGGAACGAGAGAGTGAAAGTAAAGAAGGAAGAAAGGAGAGGAAGAGGAAGAGAAAGAAAAGGGGAAAGGAAGGGAAGAAGAGGAAGGAAGGAAGGAAGGAAGAAAGGAGAGAAGGAAATAAAAAGGAAAGAAAAGACGGAAAGGAAGAGGGGGAACGAGAGAGAGAAAGAAAAGAAGGAAGAAAGGAGAGGAAGAGGAAGGGAAAGAAAAGGGGAAAGGAAGGGAAGAGGAAGGGAAGGAAGGAAAGAAGGAGAGAAGGAAAGAAAAAAGGGAAGGAAAGAAGGAAAGGAAGAGGGGGAAGGAACGAGAGAGAGAAAGAAAAGAAGGAAGAAAGGAGAGGAAGAGGAAGGGAAAGAAAAGGGGAAAGGAAGGGAAGAGGAAGGGAAGGAAGGAAGGAAAGAAGGAGAGAAGGAAAGAAAAAAGGGAAGGAAAGAAGGAAAGGAAGAGGGGAAGGAACGAGAGAGAGAGAAAGAAAAGAAGGAAGAAAGGAGAGGAAGAGGAAGGGAAAGAAAAGGGAAGAGGAAGAGGAAGAAGGAGAGAAGGAGAGAAGGAAAGAAAAAAGTGAAGGAAAGAAGAAAAGTGGGAGGGGGAAGGAACGAGAGAGAGAAAGTAAAGAAGGAAGAAAGGAGAGGAAGAGGAAGAGGAAGAAAAGGGGGAAAGGAAGGGAAGAGGGAAGGAAGGAAGGAAGGAAGAAGAAAGGAAAGAAAAAAGGAGAAGGAAAGGAAGAAGGGGAAGGAACGAGAGAGAGAGAAAGAAAAGAAGGAAGAAAGGAGAGGAAGAGGAAGGGAAAGAAAAGGGGGGAAAGGAAGGGAAGAGGAAGGAAAGAAGGAGAGAAGGAAAGAAAAAAGGGAAGGAAAGAAGGAAAGGAAGAAGGGGAAGAGAGAGAGAAAGAAAAGAAGGAAGAAAGGAGAGGAAGAGGAAGGGAAAGAAAAGGGAAGAGGAAGAGGAAGAAGGAGAGAAGGAGAGAAGCAAAGAAAAAAGGGAAGGAAGGAAGGAAGGAAGGAAGGAAGGAGGAGAGAAAAGAGGGGGAACAAAAGGGGGAAGGGAAGAGGATGAGAAAGGAGGAGAGAAGGAAAGAAAAAAGGGAAGGAAAGAAAGAAAGAGGGAGGTGGAAGGAATGAGAGAGAGAGAAAGAAAAGAAGGAAGAAAGGAGAGGAAGAGAAAGAAAAAGGGGAAAGGAAGGGAAGAGGAAGGGAAGGAAGGGGGGAAAAGAAAGGAGACAAAGAAAGAAGGAGAGAAAGAGGAAGGGAAAGAAAAGGGGGAAGGGAAGAGAAGGAAGGAAGGAGAGAACCAAAGAAAAAAGGGGAAGAAAGGGGGAAGGAAGGAAGGAGGAGAGAAAGGGGGGAAGAAAAGGAGAAAAGGGAAGAGGATGAGAAGGAAGGAAAGAAGGAGAGAAGGAAAGAAAAAAGGGAAGGAAAGAAGGAAAGGAGGAGGGGGAAGGAACGAGAGAGAGAGAAAGAAAAGAAGGAAAAAAGGAGAGAAAGAGGAAGGGAAAGAAAAAGGGGAAAGGAAGGGATGAGGAAAGGAAGGAAGGAAAGGAAAAAGGAAGGAAGGAGACAAAGAAAGGAGTAAAGAAAGAGGAAGGGAAAGAAAAGGGGGAAGGGAAAAGGAAGAGAAGAAAGGAAGGAGAGAAGCAAAGGAAAAGGGAAGGAACGGGAGAAAGAAAGGAGGAGAGAAAGAGGAAGGGAAAGAAAAGGGGGAAGGGAAGAGGAAGTGAAGGAAGGAAGAAGACAGAGCTGCTCTTTTCCTGTCCTTTTTTCCTGCCTTCTCTTAAGCTTCCTCTTGGCTTACTATTGATCCTTTCAGTTCAGAGTTGCAGAAGGCGTTTCCTTGGGAAGGCGTGCCGGGGCCTTTGCAAATCCAAATGCGCCCATTAATAAAGATTTGGGGCCAAAGGGACCAAGTGGTTCGTGCGCAAGCATGCATCGGCCGACGTGTATAACTCCCCCATTGGTATTCTGGTCCTCCTCCGAGAGGACGCGGAATAACTTAAAACGCTCTGATTTGTGACCTCAAGGAGCAGGGATTGTTTTCACACCGGGATCGGAAAGATGTGGGACATCACGTACCAAAGGTGTGCGGAACAGGCCTCTGGGTGCGTCTACACTGTGCTGTTCGGCCCCCGTTGAACTGCTTAAGACCAATTCTATCGAACCCAGAGAGTTGTAGTTTGGTGAGGTATCAGCACTTTTAGAAGCGTAGAATGATAGGCAGATTTTCAAAAGCAACATCATCAACATCAATGGAATACTATAGGCTCAATGTTTACATTGTGATGAAATGAAAGTGATGCGTAATGTAGTTCATGCTTGATCAGCCCACACACGGTCTTGCCGGAGAAAGAAAATATACCGATCAGATGATCAATAAAGCAACATCAAGGCAACTTCATCAGCATCAATGAATACTATAGGCTCAATGTTTACATTGTGACGAAAGGAAAATGATGCGTACTGTAGTTCATGTTTGGTCAGCCCACACACGGTCTTGCCGGAGAAAGAAAATATACCACGCAGATGATCAATAAAGCAACATCCAGGCAGCTTCATCAACATAAATGGAATACTATAGGCTCAATGTTTACATTGTGACGAAATGAAAAAGATGCGTACTGTAGTTCATGTTTGATCAGCCCACTCACGGTCTTGCCAGAGAAAGAAAAATATACCGATCAGATGATCAATAAAGCAACATCAAGGCAGCAGCCCACACACTGCCTTGACAGAGAAAGAAAATATACACATCAATGGAAAACTATAGGCTCAATGTTTACATTGTGATGAAAGGAAAATGATGCGGACTGTAGTTCATGTTTGGTCAGCCCACACACTGCCTTGAAAGAGAAAGAAAATATACCACACAGATGATCAATAAAGCAACATCAAGGCAGCTTCATCAACATCAATGGAATACTATAGGCTCAATGTTTACATTGTGACGAAATGAAAAAGATGCGTACTGTAGTTCATGTTTGATCAGCCCACTCACGGTCTTGCCAGAGAAAGAAAATATACCGATCAGATGATCAATAAAGCAACATCAAGGCAGCTTCATCCACATCAATGGAAAACTATAGGCTCAATGTTTACATTGTGATGAAAGGAAAATGATGCGGACTGTAGTTCATGTTTGGTCAGCCCACACACTGCCTTGACGGAGAAAGAAAATATACCACGCAGATGATCAATAAAGCAACATCAAGGAAGCTTCATCAACATCAATGGAATACTATAGGCTCAATGTTTACATTGTGACGAAATGAAAAAGATGCGTACTGTAGTTCATGTTTGATCAGCCCACACACTGTCTTGCCGGAGAAAGAAAATATACCACGCAGATGATCAATAAAGCAACATCAAGGCAGCTTCATCAACATCAATGGAATACTATAGGCTCAATGTTTACATTGTGATGAAAAGTGGTGTTTCAGCCTGGTGCTCATGTGCATGCTAGGGATGATGGGATTGTTCCTGAAAATGCTGATGATGGAATTGTTCCGGCAAATGCTGATGATGGGGTGCTTAGTGAGAATTCTGAGGTGCAAAGTGAACTTTCAGATGAGGCTTGCTTTCCTGGGAACAGTTCTCTTCCCAGGGCTTCATTAGATGAGAATTCTTGTGTTCAGGACTCTGAAGGTCTTGATGTTGATAACGGGACACCTGGGAATCTTAACGAGCTACCATTCAACCCCCGAGATAGTATTCGAGAATCTAGGCAGGCTGCCAGCCTTTGGCGCAGCAGCCGGTTTGCAAACCGAAACTGATTTGTCTTTATATTAGATTGCTAGGGAAATTGTCTTCAGTTTCCAGACTTCGTTCAGAATACCATGCCAAGTCTGCCTTGTCTCCAAGCTCTTGATGTTGCCAAGGCCTTTGTGCACGTTTTTGATTCTATAGCTGCCTTTTATTATTCATGGGATTTGCATCAAGCTTTCTACCTTTGCCTTTGGATTTTGGGACTAATTGAACTGTGTGATTTACCTGGATTTTGGGACTAATTGAACTGGGTGTTTTACCTTGGATATATTCTACAATTGATCTTCTTTTAACCCTTTTGTTGGTGTCGCCCCCTGGGGCCCTTGGGACATGACCTTCCTGGATAGACCACACAACAGCTATGGTACAATGGGTTTTATTTAGAACTAGCTGTACCCGGCACGCGTTGCTGTGCCCTATTTAGGAGATGCGAGAAAGTCTGAGTATGTAAGGGTTGGAATTGTTGTTAGTTATGGTGTTGTTGGGGCCATGGCTGTGTCGTTGTGGGTTGTTCTGGTGGGTGGGATGTTGAAGTCCTGGGGAGTTGTTGGTGTGTGGTGTTGCTGGCATCCTGCATAGCTTGTGGATATACAATGTTTTTTGTCTTTCCATCTGCTGTGTTGATGTAGAGGTTGATGCTTGTGTGGGTGGGGTACTTTGGAAGTGAGTGGAGGTACTTGAAATCCCATTATCCATGGTGTGTCCTCCTCTGAACTGCAGTCGGATGGAGTGTGGGTCATGGGGGGCATTGTGTGCCAAGTTTGGTCTTTATTGGTCTTGGTTCTGGGCCACAGTGGTCTGTGGGGAATGATGGGTTTTGAAGTAGTACAAATCCCATTATCCATGGAGGTACTTCAAGTCCCATAATCCATGGTCCACCCTCCTCCAAACTGTAGTAGAATGTAGTGTGGGTCATAGGGGCTCTGTGTGCCAAGGTAGGTTACTGTAAATTCAGGCCATACACAATGTCCCATGAGCTGAGGCCTAGTCAGGAACAGCAAGTTAATGAAGCCTTACTGTCATTTCAGGCCATACACAATGTCCAGTGAGATGAGGCGTAGTCGGGAGAATCAAGTTAATGAAGCCTTACTGTCAATTCAGAGCGTAAACAGCATTCCATTCAGTGAGGCCTAGTCAGGGAAATTAAGTTAATGAAGCCTTACTGTCAATTTTGGGCGTGGTCTGTGATGTGTAGGGGTGTAAATTTTCTGTGGGAAGTGAATTGGGTGTTTGTGCCTCAGCCCTTTGCCTTATCCTCCTCTGACAGTTTATTATGGGTCGGAATGTTCATGTTGGCTGGCCAGTACAGGAGTTATGCAAATCCGCCCTTATTGGCAGCCAATCATGTTGTCAGAATGTAGAGGCTGGGAGAGTCGTTGGCAGCCCCGGAGGATGCTGGGAAATGTAGGTTTTTTTACTCGTTGGTTTGGGGGCCTTTTAGGTTTTGGGGGGGAAAGTTTCTTTGCTACAAACGTACCTTGCTTGAGGCCTATTTCTGTTGCCAAGTTTGGTGTTTCTGCGTTGTAAGGTTTCTCTGTTTGGGACAGTCTTTCCATGACGACTCTTCCTTTATATACTGTATAGATAAGCAGGTATAGGAAAGAGCCTGAGGCAATATAAGACCTCCAGGTAGCAGCAGTCAACAGGAACGGCGGTAAGTATATAATCCGCAGCAATAGAATCCCAAGCAGAGGAAAACAGGAACAAGCCGGATGCAATAGGAAGTCTCTTAAAGGATCCCCACCGGAATATAGAGGCAGGGAGCGGCTTCTTAGTAGCAACAAAGTCCTTTAGTATTAAAGTCTTTACGGGAACAATTCAGGAACAGTCCACAGACGTGGTGGTGACCAAAGAACAAGGCACAACGCAGGATCAAGTCAGCCTGGTGTTGGCTGGCTGGCACAAGCTTGCTGGAAGGCCCAAGGCGGCCCTTCTTCCAGTAGCGTCTCCTTAGCGCGGCGTTGGTACGAGATGCCCGCAATGGGCATCCTTTGGCAATTATAGTGTTCACTGGCTTTGATCTATGTGCGTCGAGTGTCACTGTTCCATGATTGATGGTCATCTATATGTTATGATACCTCAGTCTTTCAGGAATGCGGTGCTCGTTAGCGGCTCACATCTGGACAGAAGGGAGGCAGACTCTCGGCTCCTTTGGAGCACTTCGCTATCAGGGAGGCTGGATGGTACAACCTTGAGCTGCCTATGTTATGCATTCATCCCTGGCTTCTCACGGGAAAGGCCGAGAGGCCCAGGGCAAGGTTTGAGAGTGTAACAAGCTGGCTTCTGTAGCTCTTTACTGCCATCACAGCTAAAGTCTCGCTCAAGCAAAAGTGATGCCTGAGGCCCTTGAGGTGTGACAGTTGGACACTATATTTGTTTCAATAAAAGCCTATTATTCAGACTTGTGCGCCAGCTGCGCCCGTACCTTGGGAAGTCTGATTTGGTCACGGTGGTCCACACTCTGGTTACATGCCGTATAGACTACTGCAATGCTCTCTACATGGGGTTGCCTTTGAAGACTGTTCGGAAGCTTCAACTGGTCCAATGGACAGCAGCCAGATTGATAACAGGAGTGGCACTCATGGAGCGCACAGCACCTCTGTTGCGCCAGCTCCACTGGCTACCAGTTTGCTACCGGGCACAATTCAAAGTGCTGGCTTTGGCCTTTAAAGCTCTAAATGGTTCTGGTCCAACTTACATGTCCGAATGCATCTCTCCCTATGAACCTTCCAAGATGTTTAAGATCATCCAGAGAGGCCCTGCTCTCAATCCCGCCCTCTTTGCAGGCTCAATTGGCGGGGATGAGAGACAGGGCCTTTTCAGTGGTGGCTCCTCGGCTTTGGAACGCCCTCCCTAATGACATCAGATCAGCCCCCTCCCTCATGACATTTTGCAAGAATGTCAAAACCTGGCTGATATAGTATGATTATTAAATTGAGACCTAAGGAACGATGACGACGCAATTGGAAATCGACTCAATAATGAGATGCTGATATTGTGTTTTTAACTTTAATTACTGATTTGTATATGATACTAGCTGTACCCGGCACGCGTTGCTGTGCCCTATTTAGGAGATGCGAGAAAGTCTGAGTATGTAAGGGTTGGAATTGATGTGACTTCTGGTCTTGGTGGGGTCATGGCTGTGTCGCTGTGGGTTGTTCTGGTGGGTGGGATGTTGAAGTCCTGGGGAGTTGTCGGTGGGTGGTGTTCCTGGCGTTCTGCATAGCTTGTGGATATGCAATGTTTTTTGTCTTTCCGTCTGCTGTGTTGATGGAGAGGTTCTGTGATTTCCCAACTCTGGAGCACGCTACGTAGAGTTGTCCGTGGGAGAAGCATTCTGTGTCAAGGTCTATCCCACAGATTTGTAGTGTTTGTCCTTGAGCCTTGTTTATGGTGATAGCATAATTGTTGTGTATTTGGGGGGTTGTGTTGCAGGATTTTTTTGGTGGGTTTTGCAAGTTTGTGTTATTCTGGGGTATGTGTTTGTCAGTGGTGCCTGTGTCCCTGGTGCCCTATTTGTCTCCCTCCTAGATCTTGGCCTTGGCAGTTTAACGCTCAAACACCAACTGACTAAACTCAAATCACTCAGCATTCTATCCTAGCCTTGGCTGGCTCTGCCCAGCGTTACTATGGTTACTCAGCCTCCCTGCATTTTGTGTGGGCCGATGTTGGCCAATGGATTTTGCTGGCTGCCGCAGAGGATGCTGGGAAATGTAGTTTTTTAAATCGTTGTTTTGGGGGCCTTCTAGGTTTTTTTGGGGGGGAGTTTCATTGCTAAAAACCTTCCTTGCCTGAGGCCTATTTTTGTTGGCAAGTTTGGTGTCTCTGCCTTGGAAGGTTTCTCTGTCTCTGTCAGTCGTTCGATGACGGGTCCTCCTTTATATAATAGATGATTGTGTTAGTAACTGCTGATGTATTTGTCTTGGGCAGTCCTTGCCATGTGTACACCGCCTCGAGTCACCTTCGGGCTGAGAGGGGCGACATAGAAGTAGAGTAAATAAAATAAATAAATAAATAAATACGATAGGTGCAATGTTTACATTGTGACTAAATGAAAATGATGCGTACAGTAGTTTGGTCAGCCCACACACTGCCTTGCCGGAGAAAGAAAATATACCATGCAGATGACCAATAAAGAACAAGTAGTTCACTCCTCATAATTCAGAACATATGTACAATCATGTGGTCAGTCGCATAAAGTCACAAAATGTCCTTTTAGAGAGATTTCAAATGGCCTTTCTTTGTCCATGTGAAGCATCTTTCTCCAGCAGCTCATGAAGCAAGAAAATGGAATAATTAAAGCTTGTGTTTTGTGCATTAACGATGCCATTTCCACAGATCTCTAGACCACAACCGGTCAGTAGACAAACCACAACCGGTCAGCAAAGAGATTGGTTTCAGAGTAAAGGAAACCAGAGTATTTGGCTAGATTTTTTTAAAAGGTTGCATTGAATTCACGATGGACGCCAAGAGAAAGAGGAAGGAATTCACCCTTAATGGCAAGGAAAAAAGTAAAAGGAAGGAAGGAAAGAAGGGAGGGAACGAGGGAGGGAGGAAAGAAGGGAGGGAGGGAAGGGAGGAAGGAGGGAGGGAGGAAGGAAGGAAGGGGAGGAGGGAGGGAGGGAGGGAGGAAGGGAGGAGCGAGGAACGGAGGAAGGAAGGAAAGAAAGAAAAGGAAGGAAGGAAAGGAGGGAAAAAGGAAAGGAAGGAAAGGAAGGAAAGGGGGGAGGGAGGAAAGATAGAAAGAAAAAGAAGGAAGGAAGGAAGGAAAGAGGGAAAGGAGGGAGGGAGGAATGATAGAAAGAAAAAGAATGAAAGAAGGAAGGAAGGAAGGAAGGAAGGAAGGAAGGGGGGGGGAGGGAGGGAGGGAGGAGCGAGGAAGGGAGGAAGGAAGGAAGGAAGGAAAGAAAAGGAAGGAAGGAAAGGAGGGAGGGAAGAAGGAAAGGAAGGAAAGGAGGGAGGGAGGAAAGATAGAAAGAAAAAGAAAGAAGGAAGGAAGGAAAGAAAGAGGGAAAGGAGGGAGGGGGGAATGATAGAAAGAAAAAGAATGAAAGAAGGAAGGAAGGAAGGGGGAGGGAAAGAGGGAGGAAGGGAGGGAGGAGCGAAGAATGGAGGAAGGAAGGAAGGAAAGAAAGAAAAGGAAGGAAGGAAGGAAAGGAGGGAGGGAAGAAGGAAAGGAAGGAAAGGAAGGAAAGGAGGGAGGAAAGATAGAAAGAAAAAGAAAGAAGGAAGGATGGAAAGAAAGAGGGAAAGGAGGGAGGGAGGAATGATAGAAAGAAAAAGAATGAAAGAAGGAAGGAAGGAAGGGGGAGGGAGGGGGAGGAAGGGAGGGAGGAGCGAGGAACGGAGGAAGGAAGGAAGGAAAGAAAGAAAAGGAAGGAAGGAAAGGAGGGAGGGAGGGAAGGGGGAGGAAGAAGGAAAGGAAGGAAAGGAAGGAAAGGAGGAGGGAGGAAAGATAGAAAGAAAAAGAAAGAAGGAAGGAAGGAAAGAAAGAGGGAAAGGAGGGAGGGAGGAATGATAGAAAGAAAAAGAATGAAAGAAGGAAGGAAGGAAGGGGGAGGGAGGGAGGAAGGGAGGGAGGAGCGAGGAACGGAGGAAGGAAGGAAGGAAGGAGAAAGAAAAGGAAGGAAAGGAGGGAGGGAGGAAAGGGAAAGGGGGAGGGAAGAAGGAAAGGAAGGAAAGGAAGGAAAGGAGGGAGGAAAGATAGAAAGAAAAAGAATGAAAGAAGGAAGGAAGGAAAGGAAGGAAAGGAGGGAGGGAGGAATGATAGAAAGAAAAAGAATGAAAGAAGGAAGGAAGGAAGGGGAAGGAAGGAGGGAGGGAGGGGAGGGAGGAAGGGAGGGAGGAGCGAGGAACGGAGGAAGGAAGGAAAGAAAGAAAAGGAAGGAAAGGAAGGGAGGGAGGGAAAGGGGGAGGGAAGGAGGAAAGGGAGGAAGGAAAGGAGGAGGGAGGAAGGGAAGAAAAAGAAAGAAGGAAAGGAAGGAAAGGGAGGGAGGGAGCAAAGGAAGAAAAAGAAAGAAAGAAAAAAAAAAGAAAAAGAAAAGGAAGGAAGGAAGGAAAGGAGGGAAAGGGGAAAGGAGGGAGGGAGGAGGAAAAAAGATAGAAAGAAAAAAAAGAGGAAAGAAGGAAGGAAGGAAGGAAGGGAGGAAGGGAGGGAGGGAGGGAGGAGCGAAGAATGGAGGAAGGAAGGAAGGAAAGAAAGAAAAGGAAGGAAGGAAAGGAGGGAGGGAGGGAAGGGGAGGGAAGAAGGAAAGGAAGGAAAGGAAGGAAAGGAGGGAGGGAGGAAAGATAGAAAGAAAAGAAAGAAGGAAGGAAGGAAGGAAAGAAAGAGGGAAAGGAGGGAGGGAGGAATGATAGAAAGAAAAAGAATGAAAGAAGGAAGGAAGGAAGGAAGGAAGGGGGAGGGAGGGAGGAAGGGAAGGAAGGAAAGGAAGGAAGGAAAAAGAAAGAAAAGGAAGGAAGGAAAGGAAGGAAAGAGGGAAAGGAGGGAGGGAGGAATGATAGAAAGAAAAAGAATGAAAGGAAGGAAGGAAGGAAAGGGGAGGGAGGAAGAAGGAAGGGGAGAGAGGGAAGAGGAAAGATAAGGAAGGAACAGGGAGGAAGGAAGGGAAAAGAAATGGAGGAAGGAAGGAAGGAAAGGAGGAGGGGAGGGGAAGGGGGAGGGAAGAAGGAAAGGAAGGAAAGGAAGGAAAGGAGGGAGGGAGGAAAGATAGAAAGAAAAAGAAAGAAGGAAGGAAGGAAGAAGGAAAGGAAGGAAAGAGGGAAAGGAGGGAGGGAGGAAAGATAGAAAGAAAAAGAATGAAAGAAGGAAGGAAGGAAGGAAGGAAAGGAAGGAAGGGGGAGGGGAGGGAGGAAGGGTGGGAGGAGGAGAATGGAGGAAGGAAGGAAGGAAAGAAAGAAAAGGAAGGAAGGAAAGGAGGGAGGGAGGGAAGGGGGAGGGAAGAAGGAAAGGAAGGAAAGGAAGGAAAGGAGGGAGGGAGGAAAGATAGAAAGAAAAAGAAAGAAGGAAGGAAGGAAAGGAAGGAAAGAGGGAAAGGAGGGAGGGAGGAATGATAGAAAGAAAAAGAATGAAAGAAGGAAGGAAGGAAGGAAGGAAGGAAGGAAGGAAGGGGGAGGGAGGGAGGGAGGAAGGGTGGGAGGAGCGAGGAATGGAGGAAGGAAGGAAGGAAAGAAAGAAAAGGAAGGAAGGAAAGGAGGGAGGGAGGGAAGGGGGAGGGAAGAAGGAAAGGAAGGAAAGGAAGGAAAGGAGGGAGGGAGGAAAGATAGAAAGAAAAAGAAAGAAGGAAGGAAGGAAAGGAAGGAAAGAGGGAAAGGAGGGAGGGAGGAATGATAGAAAGAAAAAGAATGAAAGAAGGAAGGAAGGAAGGAAGGAAGGGGGGAGGGAGGGAGGAAGGGTGGGAGGAGCGAGGAATGGAGGAAGGAAGGAAGGAAAGAAAGAAAAGGAAGGAAGGAAAGGAGGGAGGGAGGGAAGGGGGAGGGAAGAAGGAAAAAGGAAGGAAAGGAAGGAAAGGAGGGAGGAGGAAAGATAGAAAGAAAAAGAAAGAAGGAAGGAAGGAAAGGAAGGAAAGAGGGAAAGGAGGGAGGGAGGAATGATAGAGAGAAAAAGAAAGAAAGAAAGAAGGAAGGAGGGAGGAAGGAAGGAAGGAAAGGAGGGAGGGAGGGAGGGAGGAAGGAAGGAAGGAAGGAAAGGAGGGAGGGAGGGAGGGAGGAAAGAAGGAAGGAAGGAAGGATGGAAAAGAAAGGGGGAAGGGAGGGAGGACGCCATCAGAGGCAACACTATTATCGAAGGCTTTCATGCTGTAATCACTAGGTTGTTGTAGGTTTTCCGGGATGTCTGGCCATGATCCAGAAGCATTCTCTCCTGACCTTTCGCCTGCATCCATGGCAAGCATCCTCAGAGGTTGTGAGGTCTGTTGGAAATGAGGACAATTGGGTTTATACAGGTATATCTATGAAATGATGTCCAGGGTGGGAGAAAGAACTCCTTTCTGCTGGAGGCAAGTGTGTATGTTGTAATTGGCCATCTTGATTAGCACTGAAAAGCCTCGCAGCTTCAAAGTCTGGCTGCTTTCTGCCTGGGGGAATCCTTTGTTGGGAGCTGTTAGCTCGCCCTGACTGTTGGAAGCTGTTAGCTGGCCCCAATAGCTGGCTAACAGCTCCCAACCAAGGATTCCCCTAGACCAGTGTTTCCCAACCAGTGTGCCGGGGCACACTAGTGTGCTGGGAGCGATCATCAGGTGTGCCGTGGGAAATTGGAACCTCCAGGAGGGGAGGGGGGGGGGGAGTCTAGTGTGTTGAAGTATAAAAACCCTAAGAAACCTACCTCAATAAAGGCACAAAATTACAACCACCCCCCTCCCCACCCGTTGTCTACTTGGTCTCTCCCTCTCCATGCATTGGGAAGGCCCACCTCCCTTTCCCCAAGTAGAGACCTCCTCTTGCCTCCTGGGCGTTCTGTGCGGGAAGTTTGGCCCAGTTCTATCATTGGTGGGGTTCAGAATGCTCTTGGATTGTAGGGGAACTATAAATCCCAGCAACTACAACTCCCAAATGTCAAGGTCTATTTCCCCTGAACTCAATCTGCGTTCATATTGCTAATGAGAGTTCAATATGCCAAGTTTGGTTCAATTCCATTGTTGCAAGAGTTCAGGATGCTTTTTGATTGTGTGTTAACTATAATTCCCAGAAACTGTAACTCCCAAATGTCAATGTCTATTTCCCCCAAACTCCATCTGTGTTCACATTTGGGCATATTGAGTATTCATGCCAAGTTTGGTCCTGATCCAACATTGTTTGAGTCCACAGTGCTCTCTGGATATAGGTGAACTACAACTCCAAAACTCAAGGTCAGTGCCCACCAAACTCTTCTACTATTTTCTCTTGGTTATGGGAGTTCTGTGTGGGAAGTGTGTGTCTTTCTGCCATTCCTGCCAGGATATCTATGTTGTGTTCATCGAAACAGGCCCAGGTTTCACACTGAGTGTACAAATACATTTAAAAGCATATTAACTATATGTATGACTGTGTTAGAGTGTCATTTGGTGTCATTTTGGGTTAGTATTAGTATGTTTTGTGTGTGTGTCTTTCTGCCATTCCTGCCAGGATATCTATGTTGTGTTCATCGAAACAGGCCCAGGTTTCGCACTGAGTGTACAAATACATTCAAAAACATATTAACTATATGTATTACTGTGTTAGAGTGTCATTTTGTGTCATTTTGGTTGGTGGTGTGCCCCAGGATTTTGGAAATGTAAAAAGTGTGCCGCGGCTCAAAAAGGGTTGGGAAACACTGCCCTAGACAATATGGTCTTATAGAAAAACCTACAACAACCCAGAGGTGATAGTGTTATGTTGTGTTTAATGTGCTAATATGTAAATACTTCTTTGTAGCCCAGGACGCAAATTATCATCGCCTGCTTTTAGTGGCAGCTGCACGCATACAGAAGCCCGGGTTCCAGAAAGTCAATTTGTGATATTATTAATGCAATATGAGACAGAACGAGTGTGTGTGTGTGTGTGTGTGTGTGTGTGTGTGTGTGTTTGCCCTGGGGAAAGCTATGAAGCTATGAGAAGCGCATTGCCGTTTGCCATCCCCCTGATGGTGTTATTTTCGTCCTCGTTCGATAAATATTTCCCGGCCTCCTTTGCCTTTCTGCACCTTTGCCTCTTCCTCGGTGTCGGTTTTCTCTCTCGTTGCTTCTCGGGGCATCGCTCTGTCTTCGGGTCCCGACCCACTCTCCCCGTTTCCTCGTACACTGGAAACTCCTACTTGTTGACCTTGCCTTCCCTCTCTAAATATACTTCCCCTTCCTAGATTTCTTCCCTGGCCCGGCCTTTCGTTTATCATACCAGCTTGCTGTTCCGTTGCAATTGCATTGCGTAAGCCAAGCATGCAGGCCCGGATTACCCATAAGGCCACCCTAGGCCATGGCCTAGGGCGGCAGCCATGGGAAGGCGCAAATTAAAATAATAATAATATATTTTTTTTTAAAGTTCCGGACCCCAAAATTAAAAAAATTTTTTTTCTAAAGTTCGATCTTCGGTGCTTGCTTCTGTGCCTGCGCAGTTAAGGAAGGAGGGGCGGGGCCGACGCGAGTGTGGAGGAGGCAGAGGGAAGTCTGTGCCATTATTCACCTTTCAAGAGTCCATTGGGCACTCTTGACATTTGGTAAGCACTGAATTCCATGGCACTTTCCCTATCTTTAAAGGGGGGTGGGGGGAAACTAAGCGATTCCACTCTTCCCTCCTTTTCTTCCTTGGCTTTCAATGAGGTGCGTCTACACTGTAGAATGAATGCAGCATAGCTGCACTTGGACTGCCGTGGCTTATTACCATAGATCAGCGGTTCTCAAAGTGTGCTCCATGGAGCCCTTAGAGCCCTTGCTATAGGCTCACAGTAATCTTTACCCTTCCCTGCCAAAGGGTGATGGTGCTTGACCAAACTACAAATCCTATAATTCCATAGCACAGGTAAAGTAGGGTGATGACTTCTTCAGTGGACATGCATCCTTGGAAGTACAGCCACCTTCCTTCCTTCCCTTCTTTCCTTCCTTCTTTCCTTCCTTCTTTCCTTTTCTTCCTCCCTTTCCTTCCTTTTATTCCTTCCTTTCTTTTTCTTCATTCCTTCATTCCTCCTTCCCTTCCCTCCTTCCTTCTGTCTTCCCTTCCTTCTTCCCTTCCTTCCTTCCTTCTTTTCCTTCCTTCCTTCTTCCATTCCTTTTATTCCTTTCTTTTTTCTTCATTCCTTCATTCCTCCCTCCCTTATTCCCTTCCTTCTTTCCTTCCTTACTTCCTTTTCTTCCTTCCTTCTTCCCTTCCTTTTCTTCCTTCCTTTTTCTTCCTTCCTTCCTCCCTTCTTCCCTTCCTTCTTCCCTTCCTATCTTCCTTTTTCCATTCCTTTTATTCCTTCCTTTCTTTTTCTTCATTCCTCCAATCCTCGTTCCCTCTCTTCTTCCCTTCCTTCCTCCCTTTTTTCCTTCCTTCTTCCCTTCTTTTTATTCCTTCCTACCTTTTTCTTGATTCCTCCCTTCCTTCCTTTTCTTCCTTCCTTATTCCCTTCCTTCCGTCTTTCCTTCCTTCCATCTTCCCTTCCTTCCTTCCTTCCTTCCTTCCTTCCTTCCTTCCTTCCTTCCTTCCTTTCCTTCCTTTCCTTCCCTTCCTTCCTTCCTTTTTTCCTTCCTTCCTTCCTTCCTTTTTTCCTTCCTTCCTTCCTTCCCATCCTTCCTTCCTTCCTGTCTTCCCTTCCCTCCCTCCTTCCTTCCTTTTCTTCCTTTTCTTCCTTCCTTCCCTCCTATCCTTATTTCTCCCTCCTTCCTTCCTTCCTTCCTTCCTTCCTTCCTTCCTTCCTTCCTTCCTGTCTTCCCTTCCCTCCCTCCTTCCTTCCTTTTTTCCTTCCTTTTTCCTTCCTTTTTTCCTTCCTTCCTTCCTTCCCTTCCCTCCCTCCTTCCTTCCTTTTTTCCTTCCTTCCTTCCTTCCCTTCCTTCCTGTGTGCCAAACTTGGCACACAGAATTCCCATGAACAACAGAAAATGCTGGGAGGGTCTGATGGGCACTGAGTTTGGGAGTTGTAGTTCACCTACATCCAGAGAGCACTGTGGACTCAGACAATGATAGATCTGGACCAAACTTGGCACGGATACTCAATATTCCCAGATGTGAACATTGGTGGAGTTTGGGGGGGAAATAGACCTTGACATGTGTCAGTTGTAGTTGCTGGGATTTATAGTTCACCAACAATCAAAGAGTATTCTGAAGCCCACCAACGAGAGAATTGGGCCAAACTTCCTACACAGAACCCCCATGACCAACTGAAAATACCGTGTTTTCTGATGGACTTTGGAGACCCCTCTGACAATCCCTCGCGACCCCTTCAGGGGTCCCGACCCCCAGGTTGAGAAACACTGATCTAGGCAGTACCATAGCCGGGATTTTGATTCCGGGGAGGGGGGTGTTGATTTGCCAGGGGGTGCTGAGTCTGGGTGAGAGAAGATCTACCCTAGCAAACCTTTTGTATCATTATCCCAATAATACCCCCATGCATATGGGATATATTGAGCATGGTGATCAGATCATGATATGAATACACATAACAGTTTGAATAATGTACCAGTAAGGCCTTCTCGCGGACCCCTGAGAATTTGGGGGGGGGGGGGGCTGAGCCCCTCAAGCCCTCCCCTCCCCCAGCGACATGGCTGAATCTAGGACTGGGCAAATAATAAAACGTTGTTTCTTTTATGAAAGAGATGAAGCTTTGTGGATATTTCCAAGCAGTGGGTTGTTGAATTTGTGGGTGCAGAATCCGTGGATACGGAGGGCTGGCTGTACTTGGTTATAGTTGAGTAGTACAGCTGGCATTCCAGGCACCTTTCCCCCTATGAAAGGCAATGCAACATTTTGTTAGATTTTGGAGGAGGAAAAAGTGGCCGACCTTGTGTTGTCGAGTCGGTAATAACAAAACGCACTCATACATTATTCTCCGGCGGACATCGGGATGGGGGGGATAAAAACGAGCCACTATAACACTCATAGGTAGGCCAAAATATATATATAATATAATATATTATATTATTATACATTATATAACAGCACATTCAGTTTCTAGGGCTATACATTGTATATATAACATCATTCTCCAGAGCTAGGTGTTGACCCCTCTCGAACGGAGGCCATGGAGCAGGACTAAGGAGGAAGTAAAAGGTATGGGCGTCGACTACGTCTGCATGGCTTACCTACAAATTAGTTCAGGTTGATCTACGCCAGGAGTCCTTAAAAAATACCTATGTGTGTATATATAATATATATATATTCTTCTAGTCTCTGAGACCGGACTGTACAATTATATAATGTCGTTTAAAAAGCAATCATTACTGCAAAGGATCTTCTCTTTACTCTCTCTCTCTCTCTCTCTCTCTCTCTCTCTCTCTCTCTCTCTCTTGTGTACAAATATTTACGGCGAGGCGCGTCAAGAAATTGTGTTTCCGGAGGGACACTTTTCCCCAGCCCTCTCGCTTGAAAAAGCAGCCATCGTGTTTTGCTTACGTACATTTACCCACACGTACAAAGAATAGCATAAATAAGACCATAAATAAACAGGTTAGAATCTACTTCTGTCTTTGCAAGTCATTGGATCGAATGAGAAACATTTCAACGGTTCCAAACCGAAAGGCTTATAATTATCCAGGGCAATCAAAATGGTCTCAAACTGCATTAATTCTACAATGTAGACACACTCTGCATTGCCAGGCCGTCTCTTGTGATTGTGTCTTTCTTAACCTTTTGATCCTGGATATATAGTTTTCAGGTCTACCTAAAAAAACTATTGTCTTTATAGGGCGGTGAGTTTTTCAGGCTGTCTGGCCATGTTCCAGCAGCATTCTCTCCTGATGTTTCACCTGCATCTGTGGCTAATGGGATCTTCACAAGTGGAGTATGGAATAATATCCAATTGGCAAGCTTGCTTAACATTGAGTAGCCTTGCAGCTGCTAAGTCAATCAGAGAGGGTATTTGTGTGTTTGTGTGTGTGTGTCTCCCACCGTGATATAATGTCCAGGGTGGGAGAAAGAACCCTCGTCTGTTGGAAACTAGCGTGGGTGTTGCAATTGGCAAGCTTGATTAGCATAGGGTAGCCTTGCAGCTGCAAAGTCAATCAGAGAAGGTGTGTGTGTGTGTGTGTGTGTTTGTGTATATCGCTCTGAGAAATAGTGTCTAGGGTGGGAGAAAGAAACCTGTCTGCTGGAAACTAGTGTGGGTGTTGCAATTGGCAAGCTTGATTAGCATTGTGTAGCCTTGCAGCTACAAAGTCAATCAGTGAGGGTATCTGTATAAAGGCAGCAAGTGGGGTGTAGATATATTCCTGTGAAATAATGTCCAGGGTGGAAGAATTAACTCTTGTCCATTTGAAGCAAGTGTGAATGTTGCAATGAGCAAGCTTGAATAGCATTGAGTAGCCGTGAAGCTGCAAAGTCAATCAGTGAGGGAATCTGCATAGAGGTAGCCTGGCTGTTGTTGCCTGAAGGCATCCTCCGTTTGATTTTGCAGCTGCAAGGCTACTTAATGCTAACCAAGCTTGCTAATAGCAACATTCCCACTTGCTTCAAATAGATGAGGGGTCTTTCCCCTGCCCTGGACACTATTTCACAGGGACACACACACACACACACACACTGATTGACTTTGAAGCTGCAAGGCTATTCAATGCTAATCAAGATTGCCAATTGCAACACCCACACTCGTTTCCAGCAGACAAGGGTTCTTTCTCCCACCGTGGACATTATTCCACAGGTATATATCTCCACTCCACTTGCTACCTCTTTGCATATGCCCTCACTGATTGACTTTGCAGCTGCAAGGCTACTCAATGCTAATAAAGCTTGCCAATTTCAACATCTACACTCACTTCCAACAGACAGGGTTCTTTCTCCCACCCTGGATATTATTTCACAGGAGGATGCACACACACACACACACACCCCCTCTCCGATTGACTTTGAAGTTGCAAGGCTACTCAATCCTAGCCAAGCTTGCCAATTGCAACACCCACACTCGTTTCCCGCAGAGAAGGGTTCTTTTTCCCACAGTGGACATTATTCTACAGGTATATATCTCCACTCCACTTGCTACCTCTATGCAGATACCCTCACCGATTGACTTTGTAGCTGCAAGGCTACTCTATGCTAATCAAGCTTGCCAAGTCAATCAGTGAGGGTATATGTTGAGCAGCAAAGTCAATCAGTAAGGGTATCTGCTGAGCAGCAAAGTCAATCAGCGAGGGTATCTGCTGAGCAGCAAAGTTAATCAGTGAGGGTATCTGCTGAGCAGCAAAGTCAATCAGCGAGGGTATCTGCTGAGCAGCAAAGTCAATCAGTGAGGGTATCTGCTGAGCAGCAAAGTCAATCAGTGAGGGTATCTGCTGAGCAGCAAAGTCAATCAGTGAGGGTATCTGCTGAGCAGCAAAGTCAATCAGCGAGGGTATCTGCTGAGCAGCAAAGTCAATCAGTGAGGGTATCTGCTGAGCAGCAAAGTCAATCAGTGAGGGTATCTGCTGAGCAGCAAAGACAATCAGTGAGGGTATCTGCTGAGCAGCAATCAGTGAGGGTATCTGCTGAGCAGCAAAGTCAATCAATGAGGGTATCTGCTGAGCAGCAAAGACAATCAGTGAGGGTATCTGCTGAGCAGCAAAGACAATCAGTGAGGGTATCTGCTGAGCAGCAAAGACAATCAGTGAGGGTATCTGCTGAGCAGCAAAGACAATCAGTGAGGTATCTGCTGAGCAGCAAAGACAATCAGTGAGGGTATCTGCTGAGCAGCAAAGACAATCAGTGAGGGTATCTGCTGAGCAGCAAAGACAATCAGTGAGGGTATCTGCTGAGCAGCAAAGACAATCAGTGAGGGTATCTGCTGAGCAGCAAAGACAATCAGTGAGGGTATCTGCTGAGCAGCAAAGACAATCAGTGAGGGTATCTGCTGAGCAGCAAAGACAATCAGTGAGGGTATCTGCTGGGCAGCAAAGTCAATCAGCGAGGGTATCTGCTGAGCGGCAAAGTCAATCAATGAGGGTATCTGCTGAGCAGCAAAGACAATCAGTGAGGGTATCTGCTGAGCATCAAAGACAATCAGTGAGGGTATCTGCTGAGCAGCAAAGACAATCAGTGAGGGTATCTGCTGAGCAGCAAAGTCAATCAATGAGGGTATCTGCTGAGCAGCAAAGACAATCAGTGAGGGTATCTGCTGAGCAGCAAAGACAATCAGCGAGGGTATCTGCTGAGCAGCAAAGACAATCAGTGAGGGTATCTGCTGAGCAGCAAAGTCAATCAGCGAGAGTATCTGCTGAGCAGCAAAGACAATCAGTGAGGGTATCTGCTGAAGTGTAGGTGCCGCCCATGTTGAGAAAACCCTCTCTAGATTCTTGCAGAGCGGTGTTGCCAAAGGGTTAGTTTCTATGATCAGTTGGCAACCGAAGGACACACAAGACTGGTGTCTAATTTTAGACCCTTCCTCCCTTCCTCTCTTCTCTTTACAAGCTGTCAAGGAACATCTGATGTCCTTCGACTCTTGCCATTCTTTGCTTCCAGGCAAATGCGGCCTTCTCTCACTTCACACAGGGTTGAAGGCGATCGATCGAATTGCTCGCAATATGTGCTTATTGCTGCTTAGGATCCGCTCTGCGGTTTGGGCCACATGCTTCCATCCAGATGGATGGCCATGCGAAGGCTGGGGGAGGAAAAGAGAAGAAGAACAGAGCGTTACTTGGAAGGAGAGAAGAAAGAGGGAGCAGGGAGCGGATCGACAGTATGGGTTCTTCTTCTTTTTTTGGAGACAGGGGAGAAAAGGAACTTGAGTGCTGAAAAAGCGAACAGTACTAACCACACACCTCTTTCGCTCTCCCTTCCCCTAAGGTACAGCCCAAGAAATTAAGATTCATATACAGTTTTCCCTCGCTAATTTCCCACGGTTCGCTTTAGCAAACTCGCTGTTTCGCGGCTTTTCGCGGGAGGAAGAGGAGGAGGACTCGGCAGGCCCGGATTACCCATAGGGCCAACGAGGCCATGGCCTAGGGGCACGAGCCGAGGGGGGCGCAAATCACCCAGCGTGAGGCCACAGAGCCGCCTTTGAGGCCGCGGGGGCTGCTGGGATGTGGCGGCGGCGCCAGCCTCTCAGCTGCGGGGCATGCTGGGACCCATAGTTCTTTGGGATCGCCGGGTGCGCGTTCCCGGCGCGGGGAGGAGCCTCAGCGGTGAGTGGATGGATGTCAAGGGAGAAGAGGAGGAAGGGCTGAGGGGGAGCAGGGGGAAATGGGGGTAGGCCTCTCTAATGCGGCGGCGCGATACGGGGGGGAGGGGGCGTAATTCCAAACGGTGGCCTAGGGTGCCAAAAGGTGTTGATCCGGGCCTGGGACTCGGTAAAACCGAAACAGGGTTTATTTTAAGTTTATAAAGACATTTAAAAAGTTTACAACTACTAAAATAATGTATCAATATTACGAGGGTTGAATGAAAAGTAATGCCTCCGCCTTCGTAACTCCTCAACAGATGGCAGTACTGGTATGCGGCAGGTAATGGCTTGTTCAGTAGACTCTCCTCTACACTTCCATCTTGGCGGGAAGTCTTATCATTGAACGGTTGTGTTATTAAAGTGCGAAGAATGGAACCCTGTGCATATGGTCGGTCAATGCGACTTAAGCAGGGACTGGCTTGTTCAGTAGACTCTCCTCTACAGTTCCGTTTTGGCGGGAAGTCTTAGCATTGAAGGGTTGTGTTGTTGTAGTGCAAAGTATGGACCCCTGTGCATATGGTCGGTCAATGCGACTTGAGCAAGGTCTGCGGCAGTGACTGGCTTGCTCAGTAGACTCTCCTCTACAGTTCCATTTTGGGCGGGAAGTCTTGGCATTGAACGGTTGTGTTTTTCTAGTGCTAAGTATGGAACCCTGTGCATATGGTCGGTCAATGCGACTTAAGCAGGGACTGGCTTGTTCAGTAGACTCTCCTCTACAGTTCCGTTTTGGTGGGAAGTCTTAGCATTGAAGGGTTGTGTTGTTGTAGTGCAAAGTATGGAACCCTGTGCATATGGTCGGTCAATGCGACTTAAGCAGGGACTGGCTTGTTCAGTAGACTCTCCTCTACAGTTCCATTTTTGGTGGGAAGCCTTGGCATTGAACGGTTGTGTTGTTAAAGTGCGAAGAATGGAACCCTGTGCGGTCGGTCAGACGGGTACGGTCAATGCGACTTAATTGAATGGTACTGGCCCTGTTCAATGTAGACTCTCCTCTACAGTTCCGTTTTGGTGGGAAGTCTTAGCATTGAATGGTTGTGTTGTTAAAGTGACAACTTCAATTTTGTATGGAACCCCCTGTGCAGACGGTCGGTCAATGCGACTTAAGCAGGTACTGGCTTGTTCAGTAGGCTCTCCTCTACAGTTCCGTTTTGGTGGGAAGTCTTAGCATTGAACGGTTGTGTTGTTGTAGTGCAAAGTATGGAACCCTGTGCAGACGGTCGGTCAATACAACTTAAGCTGGTACTGGCTTGTTCAGTAGACTCTCCTCTACACTTCAATTTTGGTGGGAAGTCTTAGCATTGAACGGTTGTGTTGTTAAAGTGCGAAGAATGGAACCCTGTGCAGACGGTCGGTCAATGCAACTTAAGCTGGTACTGGCTTGTTCAGTAGACTCTCCTCTACAGTTCCGTTTTGGTGGGAAGTCTTAGCATTGAATGGTTGTGTTGTTAAAGTGCAAAGTATGGAACCCTGTGCAGACGGTCGGTCAAGGCAACTTAAGCTGGTACTGGCTTGTTCAGTAGACTCTCCTCTACAGTTCCGTTTTGGTGGGAAGTCTTAGCATTGAACGGTTGTGTTGTTAAAGTGCGAAGAATGGAACCCTGTGCAGACGGTCGGTCAATGCAACTTAAGCTGGTACTGGCTTGTTCAGTAGACTCTCCTCTACACTTCCATTTTGGTGGGAAGTCTTAGTATTGAACGGTTGTGTTGTTGTAGTGCAAAGTATGGAACCCTGTGCAGACGGTCGGTCAATGCGACTTAAGCAGGTACTGGCTTGTTCAGTAGACTCTCCTCTACACTTCCGTTTTGGTGGGAAGTCTTAGCATTGAATGGTTGTGTTGTTAAAGTGCAAAGTATGGAACCCTGTGCATATGGTCGGTCAATGCGACTTAAGCAATGTATGCGGCAGGGACTGGCTTGCTCAGTAGACTCTCCTCTACAGTTCCATTTGGGCAGGAAGCCTTGGCATTGAATGGTTGTGTTGTTAAAGTGCGAAGTATGAAACCCTGCGCAGACGTTTGGTCAATGCGACTTAAGCTGGTACTGGCTTGTTCAGTAGACTCTCCTCTAGAGTTCCATTTTGGTGGGAAGCCTTAGCATTGAACAGTTGTGTTGTTATAGTGCAAAGTAAGGAACCCTGCACAGATTTCGTAACTCCTCAACAGATGGCAGTACTGGTATGCGGCAGGGACTGGCTTGTTCAGTAGACTCTCCTCTAGAGTTCAATTTGGTGGGAAGCCTTATCATTGAACGGTTGTGTTGTTAAAGTCCGAAGTATGGAACCCTTTGCAGACACTCAGTCAAAGTGAATTAAGCAACCTGCAGTCACTGAATTCTTGATAGCAGAAGGTGTCACCCCAAAGGAGATTCATCAGGGAATGCAAGCTGTTTATGGCGATTGTGTTGATGTGAGTACTGCGCGTCGTTGGGCAAGTAAGTTCAAAGATGTTGACATGGGAGCATCTGACTTGCATGACTCTGTTTCCGCAACCGGCGTCCACATCCTGGGTACCCATTATGCACAGATCTTCCGATAGCCAAACAAAGAGTTGGACGTCCTGTGAGTACTGACTCTGCGTCGTTGGTTTAAGGTTGTTGAGGTGGGAACATCTGACTTGCATGACTCTGTTTCCGCAACCGGTGCCAGCATCCTGGGTACCCATCATGCACAGATCTTCCAATAGCCAAACAAAGAGTTGGGCGTCCTGTGACAGCAACCACCGAGTTTCACAAGCAAAAAGGTTGACAAATTGATTAAGGACGATTGTCATATCACTCAGGGAGAAATTTCAATTATAATCAACGTTTCAAAAGAATGTGTGGATCACATTATTGCTTTGTTCGGCTATCGGAAGATCTGTGCACGATGGGTACCCAGGATGCTGACGCTGGTTGGGACAACAGGGTGTCGACTTATTCCGTGATGGCTTCAGAAAACGTGTTCATCGTTGGCAGAAATGTATCCAATTGCCTGGTGATGATGTGGAAAAGTGAATAGTAGTAGTTAAAGAGCACACTCTAAGGATTATTTCTCCATTTGATTCATTAAAATATTCCCATCCAAACCCAAGTAACGAAGGCGGAGGCATTACTTTTCATTCAACGCTCATAATATTTAAATAAATATAATATCCTTACGCCAGGCCCGGATTAACACCTTTTTGCACCCTAGGCCACACTTTGGAATTACGCCCCCTTTAAGCCAACCTCTACCGCAAGCCCCCCTCACACACCCCCGGGAAAGGGCCGGGCCCCCTCCTTACCCGCCGGGCAGCAGAGCAGGAAGGCCAAGGCCACCAGGAGGTTCCGGCAGGCTCTTCCCATGGCCAGGCGGAAGGAGGCAGCCGAGAGCCAGGGGCTGAGCTGGGCCGCCTCGAGGAAAGCATTTAAAGGGCCAGCCTCTGAAGCGTGGAGGGAGAAGAAAGAACCAAAGGGGGGGGGGAGTAGGAAGGATGGGGTGGGGGAGGGAGGATGGAGGGGGCAAGAGGAGGAGGAGGAGGAGGAAAAGGGGGCAGGGGCGATAGCAGGAGGAACCTTCCCCGCCCACGGCCCCTCCTCTCTTTCTCTCCGGGGAAACTGAGGCAACCGAAAAGGAACCCTCCCGAATGGCTAGGAAGCTAACCCACCCACCTACCCGTTTGGGGGCAGAAAAAAGGCTATTTCTGGCTCTGCAATGAAAGGGGGAAAGAGGCGGAGGCGTGGGGAAGTGTGTACAAGGGAGGGGGGGGGGCGCACGGGTTTTGCGCTTGCTCACTCTCTCACTCATTTGCTCAGAAGGCAGGCTCCCCGTTTGCTCCTGCGGATGGGAAGGATCACAGGGAGGGAGGGAGGGAGGCAGGGAAACAGGTGCACACAGAGCAGCCAGGGGTGTCCCTGGGGGGCGCGTGCCACTGAGTTGGGAGAGACCCCAGGGGCTGGCCACGTTGTTTTTATTTGTTTCAACATTTTTAATTTGGGGGGGGGTCCGTGATTCTGCACCCCCCTCGGCTTGCGCCCCTAGGCCATGGCCTAAGTTGGCCTTATGGGTAATCCGGGCCTGCCTTACACCCTGCCATACACTCTCAGAGAGTGTGTGTGTGGTGGGGCGTGCAGGCAGGCCTGGAGCACACCTGCAGCTGAGTGCCTCTTACTCTAGAGTAAGAGGTGCTCAGTTGCAGGCACCGGCAGGCACACATGCTTTCCGGGCTTGCTTGCTTGCCCTGCCATACACTCTTAGAGCACACCTGTAGGTGAGTGCCTCTTACTCTAGAGTAAGAGGTGCTCAGTTGCAGGCACTGGCAGGCATGGGTGCTTTCTGGGCCTGCTTGCAAGCCCTGCCATACACGCCTGCTTGCAAGCCCTGCCATACACTCTCAGAGTTTGCGTGTGGCGGGCGTGCAGGCAGGCCTGGGCACACCTGCAGCTGAGTGCCTCTTACTCTAGAGTAAGAGGTGCTCGGTTGCAGGCACCGGCAGGCACACATGCTTTCTGGGCTTGCTTGCTTGCCCTGCCATACACACCTGCTTGCATGCCCTGCCATACACTCTTAGAGCACACCTGTAGGTGAGTGCCTCTTACTCTAGAGTAAGAGGTGCTCAGTTGCAGGCACTGGCAGGCATGGATGCTTTCTGGGCCTGCTTGCAAGCCCTGCCATACACGCCTGCTTGCAAGTCCTGCCATACACACTCAGAGAGTGTGCATGTGGCGGGGCGTGCAGGCAGGCATGGAGCACACCTGCAGTTGAGTGCCTCTTACTCCAGAGTAAAAGATGCTCAGTTGCAGGCACTGGCATGCATACATGTTTTCCGGGCCTGCTTGCATGCCCTGCCATACACTCTCAGAGTGTGCGTGTGGCGGGGCATGCATGCAGGCCTGGAGCGCACCTGCAGCAGAGTGCCTCTTACTCTAGAGTAAGAGGTGCTCAGTTGTAGGCACCGGCAGGCATGCATGCTTTCCAGGCCTCCGTGATTCTGCACCCCCCTCGGCTTGCACCCTTAGGCCATGGCCTAGGTTGGCCTTATGGATAATCCGGGCCTGCCTTACGTAGATTTTCACTTATACGCGAATGAATGCGGTTTGGCACCATTTCAACTGACATGGCTTCATGCTATGGAATATAGGAGCTGTTGTTGGGTGAGGCTCCAGCACGTTTTGGAAGACAAGGCGAAAACAACAACAGCAGCAGCAGCAGCAACAATTTTATTGCTTACCCATCTCTTCTCATAAAAACCCTCAAAACACTGACCCCCAGGCTTCCTTAACAATGAGCCATGGCAGCTTAAGTGGTGTCAAACTGCATTAATTCCTACAGTGTAGACATGTGAAGATATATAGTGTGCAGGTTTGATAAATGTGGATTTAACATGTGTTGCCGGCCCGGATTAGCCATAGGGCCAACCTAGGCCATGGCCTAGGGGTGCAAGCCGAGGGGGGCACAGAATCACGGACCAAAAAATAAAAACGTTATAAAATAATTAAAAATTGCACTGTGATTGGCTCCTGCCACCTGGTACCCAAAAGGAGGCGGAGCCAAGGCCGGGTTCCGCGGAGGCAGCGCTCGTGCTCGCCGCGTCAGCCTCAGCCCATCCATCTACGCCGCTGCTTCTCAGACAGTGCTTCTGTGCCTGAGGGGAGGGGGCACCCAGCCTGGCCTGGCTCAGAGCGGCTTCCTTCGCAGAAGGGCGGCGTACGGCGGCATGGAGGCCCGGAAGGGAGCCTGAGGCGGAGGAAGGCCCCAACTCTCTGCAGCCGCTGGGCCATGAGCTGCACGTGGGGCCGCCTCTGAAGCCGCTGCCCCGGACGAAGAGCAGGCTCTGGACCCAGCCCAGCTTTCCCCGTCCCTTTGGGCCTCGGCTCTGCGGCACTCGCTCGCCCTCCTCTGCCTCCTTCCCGAGGGGTAACGAACTCTCTCCCCGCCACACAAAGGTGCCCATTCTCTTCTCTTCAGTGACAGCGCACGCGCACCTTTCCCCTCAGCCCCATTGGCACAGGACGGGAAGGATGCGGCGGCGCAAGGCGGAGTGGGGGAGAGAGAGGGAGGGTGCGGTAGAGGTTGGCTTAAAGGGTGCGTAATTCCAAAGTGTGGCCTAGGGCGCAAAAAGCTGTTAATCTGGGCCTGATGTGTCGGTATGTATGAACTGAACGAAAGGGATGAATGAATGAGAGCTAATAATGTTGGAGATTAAGGCCTGCAATGACTAAACCATTAATTACCTACTTGACGAACTGTAATTAAAACCTGCTAATGAGAACTGAAATAATGCCTAGTAAGCTGTGATAAGAACGGTGATAAAGAGAAATGTTTACATCTGTCAACATTTCCTGACCAAAGACAAACTGTTGAATTTGGGGGACGACGACAACGTATTTATATTATTACAGACAATGGCTCTTTAAGTTAAGGAAATGTTTAGAAGGTTCCTTACGTTAAGAAGGAAGTCAACACAAGGCTCCTTACGTTTACCAACACCAATTAAGGAGAGTCAACATCTGCCCGGAACTGAGATGTAGCCAGGATGTTTCGGGCTGAACAACATCAACAAGAAATATTCTTATATAAGAGACTTTCTAATACTCCAAAATTGTGGCAGACCAATGAGTCTGGCCCACACATTGCTCTTCTCCCTGAGGAGAGAGAGGGTGTATTTGCAAGGTGTTCACCTGTCCCAGCCCCAGTATTGAAATATAGGTGCATCATAAACTGTCTCAATCTTCTTTCTTGTGAAGCTTAGGTGGAAGCAAAGCACCAGCGCCACCTAGTGTTCACCACCAGAACTTTAGCAACACTGTAGAAGCAAAGCACCAGCGCCACCTAGTGTTCACCACCAGAACTTTAGCAACACTGTAGATGCAAAGCACCAGCGCCACCTAGCGTTCACCACCAGAACTTTAGTTTTGTAAGTACTTTAGAACCATTTAGAACCATGATTGCCCGGGCCTAGTTACTAGGGATGTGCAATCCATTTAAAATGTTTCAAAGGTCATTACAAAACTGGGTGGTGCTAGAACTTTGTTTCTAAAATTTCTTACTATATCAAGAGTAACGAAATTTCATAACTATTTCGTTACAGTAATTGCGCATGCGCATAATTAAAGGACTATAATTATGGAAACCTCGGGGGCTCCTTTCTCCCTCATTTTTAAAGCTATTGGGGTGAAACTTGCTGCAATGGTAGAACACATCGACCACTGTTGGCCCACCAAATTTCAAAACTTTTTGCATACCCACAGATTTTTGGCTCTGCTCTCCGCTCTCCGGATTGGTGCTTTCTGCTGCTGATGCACTCTGGGAAATGTAGTTTAGGGCAGGGTCTTTTGAATTATCTGGCATAGGGCTCCTCCCTTCCAAACTACATCTAAAATATTCGATGTGGGTCACGCAAACGATGGGGATATGACTTCTGACTTGCAAAACCTCCAATTTTGTTACGATTTCCAAAATTTCTGATTTTTTTTGCACTACCCTAGTAGTTACTTGCTCTTTTTTTTTGCACAAGCCTAATAGTTACATGGAATCTGTATTTCTGTATATCTAAATGTTCTGTAAAACGTTTTGATACCTTTTCTCTTACTGGAAAATTTCAATAAAAAGAATCTATTTTTGAAAGTTATTGAAAAGTTATTCGTAACAGACACACCCTAAATCCCTGTAAATATAACCCATATGGAACAACAGAAAAGCCTCGGTTTCTTTCACCGCACGGAACTCCTTTCTATGGGAACTCCGTTTTGAAAATAATAATAATAACAATAACAATAATAATAATGGAGTATTCTTAACTTTTTCAATATTCACCCACTTCAGGCTATGTAAGTCCAACTGAACAAGGGTTGGACCTTCCTCCAAATAAATACTGTATATTTTGTCGTTCCTGCTGCATTTGAAGTAATCACATCTTCGTAATAGAACCTTTTTGGTAAACAGCTTCCCAAATAGAAAATTAAACACATTATGAAACATGTGCATTTAGGAAAAACTTTGTCCCGTTTCGTGTCCCGGCTTTCGTGGGGGCCCCAAACCATCCTGGGTCCCAATATCCGCAGTTTGGATCTCACTATCCGTGAACTGCTCTAAATTGCTCAATTTCAAGGTCAGCGGAATTGAGAGGGTTGTTTTCGGTTCTTTTGTTAGCGGGGAGGGAGCTTCCCAACCACTGGCTCCTCTTCCCTGTCTGCATGCCCTGCCACACACGCCTCACCACACTCTCCGAGTGTGTGGCAGGGTGTGCAGGCAGGCCTAGAGCACGCCTGCAGCTGAGTGCTTCTTACTCTAGAAAAAGGGAACTTGGCTGCAGGCACTGGCAGGCGTGCACACTTTCCAGGCCTGCCTGCATGCCCTGCCTCACAGACCCCACCACAGTTTCCAAGAGTTTGTGTGTGGCGGGGTGTGCAGGCAGGCCTAGCGCACACCTGCAGCTGAGTGCCTCTTACTCTAGAAAAAGGGGGACTTGGCTGCCGGCACTGGCAGGCGTGCACACTTTCCAGGCCTGCCTGCATGCCCTGCCTCACACACCCCAGCATAGTTTCCAAGAGGTTTTGTGTGGTGGGGTGTGCAGGCAGGCCTGGAGCACACCTGCAGCTGAGTGCTTCTTACTATAAGAAAAGGGGAACTTGGCTGCTGGCACTGGCAGGCGTGCACACTTTCCAGGCCTGCCTGCATGCCCTGCCTCACAGACCTCACCACAGTTTCCAAGAGTTTGTGTGTGGTGGGGTGTGTAGGCAGGCCTAGAGCACGCCTGCAGCTGAGTGCTTCTTACTCTAGAAAAGGGGAACTTGGCTGCAGGAACTTGGCACTGACAGGTGTGCACACTTTCCAGGCCTGCCTATGCCCTGCCTCAAACTCCCCACCACAGTTTCCAAGAGTTTGTGTGTAGCGAGGCATGCAGGCAGTCCTAGAAGATGCCTACAGCTGAGTGCCTCTTACTCTAGATAAAGAGGCACTTGCCTGCAGGCACTGACAGGCGTGCACACTTTCCAGGCCTGCCTGTATGCCCTGCCTCACACACCCCACCACAGTTTCCAAGAGTTTCTGTGTGGTGGGGTGTACAGGCAGGTCTGGAGCGCACCTGCAGCTGCTTTCTGGGCCTGCTTGCATGCCCTGCCATACACACCTGCTTGCATGCCCTGCCATACACTCTCAGAGAGTGTGCGTGTGGTGGGGTGTGCAGGCAGGCCTGTAGCACACCTGCAGCTGAGTGCCTCTTACTCTAGAGTAAGAGGTGCTCAGTTGCAGGCACCGTCAGGCACACATGCTTTCCGGGCCTGCTTGCTTGCCCTGCCATACATGCCTGCTTGCATGCCCTGCCATACACTCTTAGAGCACACCTGTAGGTGAGTGCCTCTTACTCTAGAGTAAGAGGTGCTCAGTTGCAGGCACTGGCAGGCATGGGTGCTTTCTGGGCCTGATTGCAAGCCCTGCCATACACGCCTGCTTGCAGGCCCTGCCATACACTCTCAGAGTTTGCGTGTGGCGGGGCATGCATGCAGGCCTGGAGCGCACCTGCAGCGGAGTGCCTCTTACTCTAGAGTAAGAGGTGCTCAGTTGTAGGCACCGGCAGGCATGCATGCTTTCCAGGCCTGCTTGCATGACCGACCATACACGCCTGCTTGCATGCCCTGCCATACACTCTCAGGGTGTACATGTGGCGGGGTGTGCAGGCAGGCCTGGAGTGCACCTGCAGAGGAGTTCCTCTTACTCTAAAGTAAGAGGTGCTCTGCTGCAGGCACCGGCAGGCATGCACGCTTTCCGGGCCTGCTTGCATGCCCTGCCATACACACCTGCTTGCATGCCCTGCCATACACTCTCAGAGAGTATGTGTGTGGTGGGGCATGCATGCAGGCCTGGAGCACACCTACAGCTGAGTGCCTCTTACTCTAGAGTAAGAGGTGCTCAAGGGAGCACGCATGCTTTCGGGCCTGCTTGCATGCCCTGCCATACACTTGGCCTGCAGCCAAGCTCGGCTCTTGCATGCTTATCTCGCCACACACGCACTGTCTTTCCAAGGCAAGGGGGCAAATTAAGATGCAGGCTTTTCTGTCGAGCAGATTTTTGTGTGAGAAGGGGGCTTCCCATTTTTGATTCCGAATAAACAGAAGACACTAAAGAAACAATAGGAACAAATTGCATGCACATGTCTATAAACTATTATTATTATCATTATTTTAAAAAACACCCTTTCCCTCCATTGGAAAACAGGGGGAAAAAAGTACCGTAGGACTTCAAGTGTTGATCTAGTGCAACAGAATCACCTGTCTTGGCAGTATAAGTCTATTTATATATTTAATATATATATATATTATAATTTGTTCAGTTCTTTCTTTCTTTTTTTAAAAAATCACGCATACACACATGGTTTTGCTTTCCAAACGCAACATTCCCTTTGAGCCTTTGTAGTGCCCTGCGTCTTCTCTTTCTCAGTGTTTTCTAAAAAGACTCTCATTATGAGTAAAGAAAGGAGAGAATGGGTTCTCTTTCTCGCTCGGCACACAAGTCGATTCCTACTCGGAGTGTCCAATTCAAGGCAGGGTTTCGTTTGCGTCTCGCTTATAGTGCCGCCGTTTGGAACCTGCCTTCATCCTAGAAACCAGGCCTGGGCAAACTTGGGCCCTCCCTCCAGGTGCTTTGGACTCCAACTCCCACGATTCCTAACAGCCTCAGGCCCCTTCCTTTTACCCCTCAGCCGCTTAAGAGTACTGGGCCCATAACCCAGTGGGAGGGCCATGCCTGTGCTATTAGTATGTCGTCTACATAAGTGGTTTTCAACCTTTTTTGAGCCGCGGCACATTTTTTACATTTACAAAATCCTGGGGCGCACCACCAACCAAAATGACACTCTAACTGTCATTTTACTAACTGTCACCCTCCCCCCTCGTGACGCCGCTGCTTCCGCCAACCCCCCCTCCTGCCTGCCCGCCCCCCGGGAGTCCCACGCGCAGGAAGCCCATCACCGTCCCACGGGGGAGGACTGCGCTGAGTGGCCGAAGCGCACGCGGGCAGGCCCAGATTAAGCCTTTTTGGCGCCCTAGGCCAAAGGCTCCACCTCCGCCTCTTCGAGGGCGGGGCTTCCCTCCGGGCCTCCGCCCCTTCCTCCTCGCGCCGGCCTGAGAAAAAGGGCGATCGTTGGCCGCTTCTGCGCCTGCGCACAGGGCGCCATAGACTCTCAGAGGCAGCGGAACTGCCTCTGAGAGTATGGCACCCTGTGCGCAGGCGCAAAAACACCCAAAGATCGAACTTTTTTTAAAAAAATTTTTTTTAATTTTGGGGGGTCCGGACTTGCCGCCCCCCATGGCTGCCGCCCTAGGCCATGGCCTAGGGTGGCCTTATGGATAAGCCGGCCATGCATGCGGGCTCAGCTGAGCAGGATGAATAGGAATTGAGCACACGGGGTGGCTTCAAGCCTCGGAACAAACTGTGGCGGAAGCTCGCAGCCGTCGCCACCCCAGCTCTCCTTCCTGAAGGGGCTCAGCCCCCCCCCAGGAGTGCCCTCTCGTGTCCCTTCGGCTTCCCTGCTGTCACCTTGGGGCCAGTTCGGGAAGGAACCAAGCTGGGCTGTGGGGCTGCGCATCCCGGCCTCTGCTTTGCTCTGCTCTGCAACCAACCCGGAGCCCAGCCAGGAGAGGCCGGGAGATGAGGGGTTGCTCCCCTTCCCCGGCGCAGAGGGGCTAGAGGGCAGAAAGCCTCGCCTCGAGCATCCGGGAGCGGGGTCGGACGGGGGCAGTTCCCGCGGACTCCTCCTCCCTCTCCTCCTCCTTGCTGCCAGAGGGGAGGAGGGCAGAAGAGCGCCCAGGAGCCAGGAAGCAGGAGGAGCCACAGCCCGGCCAGGTAGCCCTTGGTGCGCAGAGGGAGGGAAGGAAGGAAGGAAGGGAAGGAGAGAGAGAGAGAGAGGAGGGAGGGAGGAAAGTTCTGGACGCCGAGGGCTCTCCCTGACTGCAGCCAGGCTGGCATTGCTGCTTCGGCCAGGAAAGCCTCATTTCCGCTGCCTGAAGTTTCCTGCTAGGCTCTCCCTCTCTCTCTACACTGTAATTTCCCACGGCACACCTGATGCTCGCTCACGGCACACTAGTGTTCCGCGGCACACTGGTTGACAATCACTGGTCTACATACCGAAGCTTAAGCGGCTGAGGGGGAAAAGGAAAAGGTCTAAGACTGTTAGGAATTGTGGGAGTTGAAGTCCAAAACACCTGGAGGGAGGGCCCAAGTTTGCCCATGCCTGCTATAAACACTGCTTTTGATGTTCACCACATTTTGGGAACGTCCGCATTGGGGAACGAATCCAATTTGGCACCCCTTGCGTTCCCATGGAATCGTGGGAGTTGTAGGCTTCGGCTTTCCTTTCCAAAGAGTGCTAAACTAAAACTCCCACGATTCCATACTCCTGAGCAGGACCGGACGAAAGTAAAAAATTATAGTAAGCCAACCTTTTTTTGGCGCCCCTTGGGTCTTCAGTGTGGTGATGATGGTGCGCCCGCGTGCGCCGGAGCACACAAGCAGCAACTTTCACTGCTGTGGCTCAGGAGCAGGGGCGGATCTTAGTGGAGGCAAAGTAAGCGGCTGCCTCAGGGTGTCACGTGGCCAAGGGCGCATCAGGTTCGGCGCATCATGCCACGCCATTGCTGCAGGCGGCCGGCGCGCAGGCGGGAGGCTCCGTCCCAGCTGCAAAATGTTCCCTGGCTTGTCCTTTTCATCCTCTTGGGAGTGCTCTGTTTTAATAGCGCATGCGCGAAACTTTCACGCATGCGCCATTGGGACCGAGCGCTTCTGGTGGAGGGAGTAGGGAAACGCACTCCCAAGAGGATGAAAAGGACGGGGGAACATTTTGCAGCCGGGGCAGAGCCTCCCGCCTCCGGTTGCAAAGTGTTCCCTGGCTTGTCCTTTTCGGCCTCTTGGGAGTGCGTTTAGCAACTCCCTCCACCAGAAGCGCTCGGTCCCAATAGCGCATGCGTGAAAGTTTCCTGCATGCGCTATTGAAACAGAGCACTCCCAAGAGGATGAAAAGGACAAGCCAGGGAACATTTTGCAGCTGGGACGGAGCCTCCCGCCTGCGCACCGGCTGCCTGCAGCAATGGTGCGGCCAGGGGCGGTCCTACCTCTTCCGGGGGGTAAGCGAAAAAAAAAATTTGCGCCCCTCCCAAGTGGCTCCCGAGCGCGAGTCACGCTCTGGAGGCCAGTGCGCATGCGTGAATCTCCGCTCATGCGCACTGGCTCCAGAGCACGCCTCCCGCTTTGGAGCCCAGTGCGCATGCACAAATCTGTGCACATGCGCGAAACTGCGCACATGCACACTGGCTCCAAAGTGGGAGGCACGCTCTGGAGCCAGTACGCATGCGCGGAGATTTTTGCACATGAGCAGTAGCTCCTACAGGCTCAGCGGCGGGGCAAGGCAGCACGGCGCGGGCGGCGAGGCGTGGCCCGCGTGGCGGCGCCCCTCCCAGGAGGCGGCCCCTCAGGTGATGATGCCCTACGCGGCTGCGTTGTTGGCGTAATGGATAGACCAGCCCTGGGTGTGGTATGATGCGCCGAACCTGACGGCTGTGGCCAGATGCGCCCTTGGCCACGTGGCACCCTGAGGTGGCCGCCTACTTTGCCTCCACTAAGATCCGCCCCTGCTCCTGAGCCACAGCAGTGAAAGTGGGACCAAACTGGATTAATTCTACAGTGCGGAAGCACCCTTTGAGGCTGGCAACGGGTCCTCTCTGAACCCATGCCGTTCAATAGTTATTGCGATGACTTTATAACAAAAAAGTAACCAATACACACCCTACAAACCACACGAACTCTCAGGCATTCCTATGGCACTTGCATTGTTCTGCATAATTTGGATTTGGGTTTTTGTTTTGTTTTGTTTTAGTGCAGGGAAGAAACCCGAGGGGAAAGACGCCCTCGGCAAGAGTTCGAGTGTCCGGGGTCATATCTCCGACTCTCTTCTGTAGGACCGCTGGTCCAGCGCAACAGTGGCCTGAAGCCGATCGAATTCAGGCTGGTTGTCCGAACCCGGATCGTCCAAAGCTCTGCTATCGTCGTCTTCCTCTTCCTCCTCCTCTTCGTCCTCTTCGTCACGGCTGATGAAGGCGAGCTCGTTCTCGTAACAGAAAGAATTGGTGCCCGGGAGGAGGAACTTGTTTTCCAACAAGTCCTTGGCACTGCAACAGGGAGTCGACGGGACCTCGTAGGTCTTGTGGAAGTGGGAATAGTCCACTTTGTATTGGTTCTTCTCCTCAAACAAGACGGGCTCGAAGCGGTGGCCCCAGAGGATCTCGCTGGACAAGTACGAGCTCCGCGCTTGCGTGGTCATGGCGGTGGCTTCCACCATCCCTTCCAGGATGACCACGATCTCGAAATCGTCCGTCTCCAGGTCCTGCCGGCCGATCCCGAAGAGCGGGCTCTCTTCGCCGATCTCGTGGAGGATGGTGAGCGGGGACACTAGGAAAATGCGGTCCAAGCCCTTGTCGAACCCGACGTCGATGTCGATTTGGTCGAGCGGGATGTACTCCCCCTCTTCGGTGATGCGGGACTTGATGAGCTGCGCCCGGACGTGGGCCTCCACGATGTGGCTCTTGCGGAGGTTGCCCACCCGCCACATCAGGCAGAGCTTCCCGTCTCGCATGGCGATGACGGCGTGGTGGCTGAAAAGCAAGGTTTCGGCCCGCTTCTTGGGCCTAGCCATTTTGGCCATGATGGCCCCGATCATGAAAGAGTCGATGATGCACCCCACGATCGACTGGAGGACCACCATGAAGACGGCGAGCGGGCACTCCTCCGTCACGCAACGGAAGCCGTAGCCAATGGTCGTCTGCGTCTCGATGGAGAACAGGAAAGCGGCCACGAAGCCGTTGACCTGAAGGAGGCAAGGCGTGAACGTTTCGTCCTTGGTCGGCTTCTCAATGTCGCCGTGGACCACGGCGATGAGCCAGAATATGAGGCCGAACAACAACCAAGACACCAGAAAGGCAAGCGAGAAGAGCAGCAGCATGTATCTCCAGCGGATGTCCACGCAAGTGGTGAACATGTCCGCGATGTACCGCTGGGGTTTGTCGTCCATGTTGGTGAACTCCACGTTGCACTGGCCGTTCTTCTTAACGAAGCGGTTCCGGCATTTCCTCCGCGTGTGAATCTTCCCGTTGCCAAAGCCATTCACCCCAGGCATGGTGGTCAAAGTCAACCCGTCTTCCTCGGAGGATACTATGCTGTACGGGTTGACTCGGCCCGCACTCATCCCTGGGCCACAGAGCAGGGCGGGGCGGGAAGGTCACCTTGGGATTCTCAGTTTTCCCTTCCTCCGAATAGTACTGCAAAGGACGAGGGATCTCCGGAGTCCGGAAGAGTTCAGCCAGGTAGAATCCAGTGAGAGTTTCTGTAAGGAGACAAAAGGCACACAGGTTTATCAGGAAAGATAAAGCAGGGTATCTATCTTTATCTATTATATAAATGGGTTCACGTCATGTGATGTATACCTCAAACAAAGAAACCATACAACGCAGAAACACAATACTTGCCAACAGAAATAGCCCTCAAGCAAGGTACATTTGTAGCAAAGAAACTTTTCCCCCAAAACCTAAAAGACCCCCAAAACAACGAGTAAAAATAAAACTACATTTACCAGCATCCTCCGGGGCAGCCAAAGACTCACCCAGCCTCTACATTCTGAACAACATGATTGGCTGCCAATAAGGGCGGATTTGCATAACTGCTGCACTGGCCAGCCAACATGAAAATTCCGATCCATAATAAACTGCCAAAACAAAATAAGGAAAAGGCCTGAGCCAATCCCCAACACAAGCACCCAAATCACTTCCAACCTAAAATTTACACCCCAAAAAACACAGACCACGCCCAAAATTGACAGTAAGGCTTCATTAACTTGATTTCCCTAACTAGCCCTCACTTACTGGGAAGCTGTTTACACTCTAAATTGACAGTAAGACTTCATTAACTTGATTTCCCTAACTAGCCCTCACTTACCGGGAAGCTGTTTACGCTCTGAATTGACAGTAAGACTTCATTAACTTGATTTCCCTAACTAGCCCTCACTTACTGGGAAGCTGTTTACGCTCTGAATTGACAGTAAGACTTCATTAACTTGATTCTCCCTAACTAGGCCTCAGCTTATTGGGAATTGTGTATGGCCTGAATTGACAGTAAGGCTTCATTAACTTGATGTCCTAACTAGGCCTCAGCTCATTGGACATTGTGTATGGCCTGAATTTACAGTAACCTACCTTGGCACACAGAGCCCCGACCATGCATGATGGGACTTGAAGTACCACCATGGAAAACAGGATTTGTAGTACTTCAAAACCCATCATTCCCCACAGACCACTGTGGCCCAGAACCAAGACCAATAAAGACCCAACTTGGCACACTATGCCCCCCATGACCCACACTCCATCCAACTGCAGTTTAGAGGAGGGCACACCGTGGATGATTGGACTTTCTCGCATCTCCTAAAAAGGGCACAGCAATGCGTGCCGGGTACAGCTAGTATATAATAAAGCAGAATGTTTGTTTGTATGTGTGTATGTATGTGGCAAAGTTCTGATTGGCTGCCACTTTCACAGGCCACAGCGACCAGCGCGGGTGATGGACCTGCACCAAACTTGGTACACATAACCCCCCTGACCCCCTTTACGTCCTGGTGCCGTTTGGGGGAGATGGACCACGGATTATGGGATTTGTAGTACATTCAAACACTTTGGTTCCCACAGACCACTCAGGCCACCAAAAAGGACCAATACAGACCACGCTTGCCACACACAGCCCCCATGACCCACTCTACGTCCTGGTGCAGTTCGGAGGAGGGTGGACCATGGATGATGGGACTTGAAGTACCTCTACTCACTTCCCAAGTCCGCTGCAACCCTCATCCAATTACAGATTGAGACCAAACTTGGCACACAGAACCCCCAAGACTGCCTTCACGTCCTGGTGAGGTACGGGGGAGGACTGACAAGGGATGATGGAATTTGTAGTACTTTCACACCCCTCTGTTCCCACAGACCACTGCGGCCCCCAACAAACACCGATAAAGACCACACTTGGCACACAGAGCCCCAGTGACCCACTCTACATCCTACTGAAGTTTGGAGGGGGGCAGAACATGGATGATGGGACTTGCAGTACCTTCCCTCACTTTCCAAGCCTGCTACAAACCTAATACAATGACTGATCAACACCAAACCTGGCACACAGAGCCCTCATGACCCACTCTACATCCTGCTGCAGTTTGGTGTGAGACGGACCACGGATGATGGGACTTGAAGTACCTTCACTCACTTCCTAAAAACAATTCACCAATACAGACCAAACTTAACACACAGAGCCCCCATGACCCAATTTATATCCTACTACACTTTGGGGGAGGGTGGACCACAGATGATGGGACTTGCACTACCTTCAGTAATTTCATGATACCACTGCAACTCCCAATAATGATGGATCAAGACCAAACTTGGCACACAGAGCCCCCATGAACCACTCTCTATCCTGCTGCACTTCTCAAATAACCCGGGCACCGCCGGGTCCCCAAGCTAGTATATTAATAAAGCGGAAAGTTTGTATGTATGTTTGTTTGTATGTATGTGGCAGCGTTCTGATTGGCTCCCGGCCTCTACATTCTGACAACATGATTGGTTGCCAGTGAGGGAGTATTTGCATAACGCCTCTATTGGCCAGCCAACACGAACATTCCGACACTCTAAAGTGGCAGAGGGGGGTAAGGCAAAGGCCTGAGGCAGTCGCCAACACGAACATTGCGACACTCTAAAGTGGCAGAGGGGGTCAGGAAAAGGCCTGAGGCAGTCAGGCATGGTGGGAGTTTCAGGCCAAAACACTTTGCGACCCCTTTGCGACCCCAAACAATGAGAGAACAAGACCAAACTTGGCACACAGAACCCCCAAGACCCACTCTACATCCTGGCGCAGTTTGAGGGAGGATGGACTATGGATGACGGGACTTGCAGTACTTTAACTCACTTGCTTAGAGCACTGTGCCCCACACCAATGACGAATCAGGACCAAACTTGGCACACGGAGGCCCAATGGCCCACTTTACAACCTGGAGCAGTTTAGGGCAGGATGGGCCACAAATGATGGGATTTGCAGAACCTTCACCCGATTCACTTCCCACAGAACACTGTAGCCCCTACACATCACAGACCAGGCCCAAACTTGCCATACTCATTACCCACTCTACATCCTGCTACAGTTCTAAGTCCGTGGATGATGGGATTTGAACTACCTTCCCTCACTTACTGAAACCACTGCAAACCTCATCCAATGATTGATCAAGAACAAACTTGACACACAGAGCCCCAATGACCCACACTACATCCTGGTGGAGATACTGCAAGTCCCATTATCCAAGATGGACCATGGATAATGGGACTTGCAGTATCTTCACTCACTTCCTGAAAACAATGCGACCCTCATCCAATGACCAATACAGACCCAACTTGGCACACAGACCCAATCTACATCCTGGTGCAGTTGTGAGGACATACCACAGATGATGGGACTTGCAGTACCTTCACTCATTTTCTGAAAACAATCCTATAACCAATACAGACAGAGCCTCCTTGACCCACTCTACACTCTGGTGCTGTTTCGAGGAGGACGGACCACGGATGATGGGACTTGAAGCACCTTCACTCACTTTCTGAGACGGCTGCGACCTCATCCAATGACTGATCAAGACCAAACTTGGCACACATAACCGCCATGACCCCCTTTACGTCCTGGTGAGGTTTGGGGGAGGACAGACAATGGATGATGGGATTAGTAGTACTTTCACACCCTTCAGTTCCCACAGACCTCTGTGGGCCCCAACAAAGACTGATAAAGACCACACTTGCCACACGGAGCCCCCATGACCGACTCTACATCCTACTGCAGTTTGGAGGAGGGCAGACCATGGATGATGGGACTTGAAGTACCTCCAATCACTTCCTGAGACCGCTGCGACCCTCATCTAATGACTGATCAAGACCAACCTTGGCACACAGAGCCTCCATGACCCACTCTACATCCTGGTGCTATTTGGAGGAGGATGGAACATGGACGATGGGACTCGCAGTACCTTCACTAACTTCCGGAGACCCCCCAACCGTAAAATTATTTTCGTTGCTACTTCCTAACTGTAATTTTGCTACTGTTGTGAATCATCATGTAAATATATGATATGCAGGATGTATTTTCATTCACTGGACCAAATTTGGCACAAATATCCCATACGCCCAAATCTGAATACTTGTCGGGTTGGGGGAGGGGGGGATTAATTTTGTCATTTGGGAGTTGTAGTTGCTGGGATTTATAGTACACCGACAATCAAAGAGCATTCTGAACTCCACCAATGATGGAATTGAACCTAACTTGGCACACAGAACTCCCACGACCAACTGAAAAAACTGGAAGGGTTGGGTGGGAATTGACCTTGAGTTTGGGAGTTGTAGTTCATCTACATCCAGAGAGCACCGTGGACTCAAAACAATGATGGATCAGGACCAAACTTGGCACGAATATTCAATATGCCCAAATGTAAACACTGGTGGAGTTTGGGGAAAATAAAACTTGACATTTGGGAGTTGTAGTTGCTGGGATTTATAGTTCACCTACAATCAAAGAGCACTCTGAACTCCACCAGCTGTGGAACTGGACCAAACTTGGCACACAGAACTCCCATGACCAACAGAAAACGCTGGAAGGGTTTGGTGGAAATTGAACTTGCATTTGGGAGTTGTAGTTCACCTACATCCAGAGAGCACTGTGGACTCAAAACAATGATGGATCAGGACCAAACTTGGCACGAATACTCAATATGCCCAAATGTAAACACTGGTAGAGTTTGGGGAAAATAGACTTTGACATTTGGGAGTTGTCGTTGCTGGGATTTATAGTTCACCTACAATCAAAGAGCATCTCCCCAAGTTTCAGAAATATTCATATGCACAGCGAAACCACTTTCTTCGGTTCTGGGAAATTGCATGGGGGAATCCACCCAAAGGGGGTCAGGCACCTTTCGGAAGACCCAGGGCTCAGTGACTGACGTGCGTCGGAGCGGGCCAATGTGGGCATGTTTGTTGTCGTGTATCTCTCTGCTAGACCGGTCAATAGAGTCGATGCTTGCAATCACATCCAGGGCCTGGGGGAAGACATGTAACCAAAACATCCTTGCGGTCACATTGAAGGGCTGTGTGTGGGAAGGCAGAGCACGCCACGGCAAGGCCAAGCTTGATTAGCATTGAATAGCCTTGCAGCTTCGAAGTCAATCAGAGAGGGCGTGTGTATGTATATCCCCCTGCGAAATAGTGTCCAGGGTGGGAGAAAGAACCTTGTCGGTTCGAAGTGAGTGTGGATGTTGAAACTGGAAAGCTTGGTGATCATAGAGTAGCCTTGCAGCTGCAAAGTCAATCAGTGAGGGTATATGCATAGAGGTAGCAAGTGGACTGGAGATATATACCTGTGGAATAATGTCCACGGTGGGAGAAAGAACCCTTGTCTCCTGGAAACGAGTGTGGGTGTTGCAATTGGCAAGCTTGATTAGCATTGAATAGCCTTGCAGCTTCAAAGTCAATCGGAGAGGGTGTGTGTGAGTGTGTGTTTGTGTATATTGCCCTGCGAAATAGTGCCCAGGGTGGGAGAAAGAAACCTGTCTGCTAGAAACGAGTGTGGGTGTTGCAATTGGCAAGCTTGATTAGCATAGAGTAGCCTTGCAGCTGCAAAGTCAATCAGTGAGGGTATATGCATAGAGGTAGCAAGTGGAGTGGAGATATATACCTGTGGAATAATGTCCACGGTGGGAGAAAGAACCCTTGCCTGCTGGAAACTAGTGTGGGTGTTGCAATTGGCAAGCTTGATTAGCATTGAATAGCCTTGCAGCTTCGAAGTCAATTAGTGAGGGTATTTGCATAGAGACAGCAAGTGGAGTGGAGATACATACGTGTGGAATAATGTCCACGGTGGGAGAAAGAACCCTTGTCTGTTGGAAGTGAGTGTGGGAGTTGCAATTGGCAAGCTTGATTAGCATAGAGTAGCCTTGCAGCTGCAAAGTCAATCAGTAAGGGTATATCCATAGAGGTAGCAAGTGGAGTGGAGATATATACCTGTGGAATAATGTCGACGGTGGGAGAAAGAACCCGTGACTGCTGCAAACTAGTGTGGGTGTTGCAATTGGCAAGCTTGATTAGCATTGAATAGCCTTGCAGCTGCAAAGTCAACCAGAGAAGGTGTGTGTGTGTGTTTGTGTATATCGCCCTGCAAAATAGTGTCCATATTAATCAAGGTGGCCATTTGCAACATTCACACTTGCCTCGAGCAGACAAGTTCGTTTTTCCCACCCTGGACATCATTCCACAGGGAGATATATATATATATATATATATATATATATATATATATACACACACACACACACACACACACACACACACACACACACATACACACACACACACAAACATAGACATACACATACACACACACCACTTGCTTAGTTACCAACTAACCTCACAACCTCTGAGGATGCCTGCCAGAGATGTGAGTCAAATGTCAGGAGAGAATGCTTCTGGAACATGGCCAGACAGCCCAGAAAACTCACAGGAACCCAACATAAATAGCGAATTGCTTTAATGCAGACCTGCGCATCTTACGGCCTGTGGGCCGGATGCGGCCCGCGGGCTGATTCTGATGGCCTGTGGATTCTTCGACACCCGGGGAGAAAGGCGTCGGGGGAGGGGCCATTTCCACAATAGGAAGGGCTGCTGCTGCCGCGATCCCATCGCGGGCTGTGGGGACTGCATCAGCAGACAGCTCGCCGCTCTGGAGAACGATCGGAGGAGCAGTGGCTTTGGAGTGCCTTCCATCCCGGGAGGTGATTCGGGCCTGCAGTGGGAGCAGTCGGCGACCTGCGGTGGCTGATCATCCTGGCGGCCTAGAAGACTCTATCGTCTTCCGGGCCGCCAAGGCGATCAGCCAATCGGGAATGCCTCTGATGGAACGGCTGGGGGCGAGAGCGGGCGGAGGCCTGCAGCCTCCGATCGTCTGATGCTCTGCTCTGCTCTGCTGCGGCGGCGGCTGGGTCCGCTTTGCCATCCTCTGGGCTGGGTCCATTGGGCCATTCCATCTTGGGACCCTTCCTCTCTGGAGGATGTCAGCCTCCATCTTGGTTCGCACCTTGTCTTCTTGGATTTCATTTCATTTTATTTTAGTGGTTTTTATTATTATTTTATAATAATTTTATTATAATAATATAATAATATAATAAATAATATAGGGGTCACGGCATTAGAAAGGTTGAGAACCACTGCATTGATACATATATCTTTCTGTTTAATTGCTATTACATTTAAAAATAATAATGTCTAGGGGGGCTGAGTAAACAAATTTCTGGAAAGGGGGCGGTAGGCCAAAAAGATTTGGGAACCACAGGTCTAGGAGGACACCCAAGCTGTGGACCTGTGAGTTTTGGTGGAGTGCAACTCTGTCCAGCACGAGTTGTCTTAGAGGCAGCGGCAGCTGCGCGGCGCCCCATCCACGCAGCGCACCTTCCGCTGCCTGACTCTGGAACGACTCAGCGTGGCCTCAGAAGGAGGGAGGGAGGGGGAGTGCAGCCCGAGCGACGCCACTCCTTCCGGGGCGGGGCCCGAGCGACGTCATTCCCTCCGGGGGTGGGGCCCGAGTGACGTCATTCCCTCCGGGGGGGGCCCGAGCGACGTCATTCCCTCCGGGGGCGGGGCCCGAGTGACCTCATTCCCTCCGGGGGCGGGGCCCGAGTGACCTCATTCCCTCCGGGGGCGGGGCCCGAGTGACCTCATTCCCTCCGGGGGCGGGTCCCGAGTGACGTCATTCCCTCCGGGGGGGGGGACCCGAGCGACGTCATTCCCTCTGGGGGCGGGGCCCGAGTGACCTCATTCCCTCCGGGGGGGGGCCCGAGCGACCTCATTCCCTCCGGGGGGGCCCGAGCGACGTCATTCCCTCCGGGGGCGGGGCCCGAGTGACGTCATTCCCTCCGGGGGCGGGGCCCGAGTGACCTCATTCCCTCCGGGGGCCCGAGCGACGTCATTCCCTCCGGGGGCACGAGCGACGTCATTCCCTCCGGGGGCGGGGCCCGAGCGTTTAGACCGGGCGGCCTTGGACGGCACAGGCCGCTAATCCGGCCCTGGGTGTCCCCCAGTTTCACCATCTGGCAACGACCCTCCAAGAAGGACCAGAGCCACAACAGAGCCGTGCCCCCAAGACCCATCCCGGAAAGCCATCCCAGAAGGACACCATGGTCGATGGTATCGAAAGCCGCTGAGATGTCCAAGAGAGCCAGCAGGGTCACACTCCCCCTGCCCAGCTCTCTACGGAGGTCATCCACCAAGGCGACCAAAGCCGTCTCGGTACCGTGACCAGGCCTAAAGCCAGACTGGGACAGAAGAGTAAACACTCTGAGTCAAGGGACGCATTCTCAGGGTTGGCCATTGCCAACATCCCTACAAATGCCTGAGATATGGGAAGGGATGGAAAAGGCACTTTCTCACTGGCACGGACCCATTGTTTCCCACATCCAGGGTTCTTTCCTGCCTTGGTTTGCCTTGATGGAGATGGGGCCCGGGCACTTGAGAAAGGAGCAAGCTGTGCAGAGAGCGGGAGGTAAAGAAGGGGGAAAGGGGGGGGGGGGGGCAAGAGGGCCTTTAATGAGCTCCGAGGAGCATCTTGGTCTGATGAGTTTATTATTACTTGAAAGGGGAGGAATTACATAAGTGGACGTAGTGGCTACCTCCCCCCCCCCCCACTGCCCAACAGAGGGATCATTGGTCAACCCGGTCCATTAATCCTTCCTAATTCACTGCCCTTGGGGACCTTCCACTGGAAACACCGGACAACACAACGAAATTGCAATCAGCTCCGAAGCACCGGGCCCAGAGTCAGAGCATCGGTGCAAAGCGACTGGAAACAACACTATAGTTTCTATAGCTTTATAGAAACCGCTTCCCTTATAGGTTTGGCCTCTGGTCGTGCATCTACGTCAGTGTTTCCCAACCTTTTTTTGAGCCGTGGCACACTTTTTACATTTACCAAATCCTGGGGCACACCACCAACCAAAATGGCACAAAATGACACTCTAACACAGTCATACATATCTATATATAAAAAAAGAGAGTGGTCGTGCGATGGGGCAAATAGGCAGGAAAACTATAAGCTCCAGAAGCACGAAAACAACCCAACACATTCCAACATACCACGAGGTACCTACAGGGCCCACAAAACCCGCCCTAGATACCTTGCAAGACCCCCAAACATAACCCCCCAAAAACGGGCAACGGAACCTGCAGTAGCACCGCTTGGTGAATGGCAATGGCCTCTTTCCCCCACGAGGGGGAAGCCCTGATCACCAATGGTGCCGGCGCACTCAGCCCCCAACCCCAGCCCCTCGCCCTCAGCCCTCGCTCACCGATTCCTCCTCCTTCTGCACCTAGAGGCAAACATACATATCTATATATATAAAAAGAGTGTGGTCGTGCGATGGGGCAAATAGGCAGGAAAACTATAAGCTCCAGAAGCACGAAAACAACCCAACACATTCCAACATACCACGAGGTACCTACAGGGCCCACAAAACCCGCCCTAGATACCTCGCAAGACCCCCAAACATAACCCCCCCCCCAAAACGGGCAACGGAACCTGCAGTAGCAGGGCTTGGTGAATGGCAATGGCCTCTTTCCCCCACGAGGGGGAAGCCCTGATCACCAATGGCGCCGGCGCACTCAGCCCCCAACCCCAGCCCCTCGCCCTCAGCCCTCGCTCACCGATTCCTCCTTCTTCTGCACCTAGAGGCAAACAGGGAGAGGCGGAAGGGGGGGCTTCCCTACGACGGCGCCGTGACCGGATGGATGGAAGGAGGGGGAAGGAAAGTATACCAGGAAGGAAGGAAAAAGCCACAGTGAAGCGTGGCCAGGTCAGCTAGTAGTTAATATGTTTCTAAATGTATTTATACACTCTGTGAAACCTTGGCCTGTTTCGATGAACTCAGGAATGGCAGAAAGACACAAACTTCCCACACAGAACTCCCATAACCAAGAGAAAACGCTATAAGAGTTTGGTGGATATTGATCTTGAGTTTTGAAGTTGTAGTTCACCTACACCCAGAGAGCGCTGTGAACTCAAACAATGTTGGATCAGGACCAAACTTGGCATGGATACTCAATATGCCCAAATGTGAACACAGGTGGAGTTTGGGGAAAATATACCTTGACATTTGGGAGTTACAGTTTTTGGGATTTATAGTTAACACACAATCAAAGAGCATCCTGAACTCTTGCAACAATGGAATTGACCCAAACTTGGCATATTGAACTCTCCTCATTACCAACAGAAAGAGTTTGCTTGGGAATTGACCTTGAGTTTGGAAGTTGTAGTTCACCTACACCCAGAGAGCACTGTGGACTCAAACAGTGTTATGTTATGTAATACATATAGTTAATATGTTTCTAAAGGTATTTATACACTCAGTGTGAAACCTGGGCCTGTTTCCATGAACTCAGGAATGGCAGAAAGACACAAACTTCCCACACAGAACTCCCATAACCAAGAGAAAATGCTATAAGAGTTTGGTGGGCATTGACCTTGGGTTTTGGAGTTGTAGTTCACCTATATCCAGAGAGCACTGTGGACTCAAACAATGTTGGATCAGGACCAAACTTGGCATGAATACTCAATATGCCCAAATGTGAACGCAGATGGAGTTCAGGGGAAATAGACCTTGACATTTGGGAGTTGTAGTTTTTGGGATTTATAGTTTCCCTACAATCAAAGAGCACTCTGAACCCCACCAATGATAGAACTGGGCCAAACTTCCCACGCAGAACCCCCAGGAGGCAAGAGGAGGTCTCTGCTTGGGGAAAGGGAGGCGGGCCTTCCCAATGCATGGAGAGGGAGAGACCAAGTAGACAACGGGTGGGAAGGGGCTCTTTATAGAGGTAGGTTTCTTAGGGTTTTTATACTTCAACACACTAGACTCTCCCCCCTCCCCCTCCTGGAGGTTCCAATTTCCCACGGCACACCTGATGATCGCTCACGGCACACTAGTGTGCCCTGGCACACTGGTTGGGAAACACTGATCTACGTTGTAGGATTTGATGCAGTTTGACATCATATTGTAGAAGGCTTTCATGGTCGGAATCACTGGTTTGTCTGGCCATGTTCCAGCAGCATTCTCTCCTGATGTTTCGCCCACATCTATGGCAGGCCTCCTCAGAGGTTCTGAGGTCTGTTGAAAACCAAGGCAGTTGGGTTTATCTATCTGTCTGTGAGTTTTCTGGACTGTCTGGCCATGTTCTAGCAGCATTCTCTCCTGACGTTTCGCCCACATCTATGGCAATGCGCAAAAACCTGCGAAAACCGGGTTTGAAAGCCCAGGTCTTCCCTCCGCTTCAGAAGCAGAGGGAAGATCTTTTTTCAGAAGCAGCGGGAAGACCTGGACTTTCAAATCCGCTTCTGAATGGCCCAGTTTGAAAGCTCCATGCCCTGCCCGGCGGCCCGCTCGCTCGCCTAGGAGAGAAGCGCATGCCGGAAAAACACCGGCCTGTGACCGGCCCTGCGCACCTGGCCCAGGGCACCGGCCCCGTGACATGCTCCTGGGTGTGCTCGCCCGCCGGCGATAGACAAACACACACACACACTTCACTTGCTTCACTACCTCTACGCAGAGACCTTCCCTGATTGACTTTGCAGCTTCGTGGCCACTCAATGCTATTCAACCTTGCTCATTGCAACATTCTAACACTTGCTTCGAACAGAAAAGAGTTCTTTCTCCCACGCTGGACATTATTCCATATATACGGTATCTATCTATGTATATAATAAAAGTCAGTGTTTGCGGAGGTGCGTAGGAATATGTGCCAGATTTTCGATTGGCTGCCACTGTGGGATTATTTGCATAAAGGACTCTGATTGGCCAGCCTCAGAACTCCAACACGCTAAGACACCAGACAGAGGGAATTGGTTGCCACTGAGAGACAATTTGCATAAATGACTCTGATTGGCCAGCAAAACAGAATGCAACTGAATGCTTGAGTTAGCCAAAAGACAGTTTTTTTCCGTTGGAAATGGAATGTTCATTTTCTCAGAGGTGCGGAGGTGCCAAGGAATATGTGTGAGCGTTTCAATAGGTTGCCACTAAGGGAATATTTGCATAAAGGACTCTGATTGGCCAGCCTCAGAACTCCAACATTCCACGGCCCCAGACAGAGGGGATTGGTTGCCACTGAAATGGTATTTGCATAAAGGACTCCGATTGGCCATCCACACTCCAACATTCTAAGGTTATGCAGAGGGAAAAGGAAAGGCCTCAGCAGGCATGTAGCCAGGGGGGGGGGCTAAGGGGGCTTCAGCCCCCCCCAAATTCTCAGGGTGGTCCGCGAAAAGGCCTTACTGGTACATTATTTAAACTGTTATGTTAATTCATATCATGATCTGATCACCATGCTCATTATATCCCACATTAATGGGGTTATTGGGATAACAATACAAAAGGTTTGCTAGGGTAGACCCTCTTCCACCCAGTCTCACCCCCCCCCAAACTCAGCCCCCCGAATCAAAATCCTGGCTACGGCCCTGGGCCTCAGGCAGTCAGACACTGCGGCCCACAGCAATGACAGATCAGGACCAAGCTTGCCACACAGGGGTCCAATGGCCCACTTCACAACGTGACCCTCACCCAATGACCACTACAGACAAAAATTAGCACACAGAGCCCCCTTGACCCACTCTACACCCTGGTGCTGTTTCAAGGAGGATGGACCACAGCTGATGGGACTTGAAATACCTTCACTCACCTTCCGAGACCGATGCAACCCTCATCCAGAGAATGATCAAGACCAAATGTGACACACAGAGCCCCCAAGACCCACTCTACAACCTGGTGCTGTTTGGAGGGGAAATGGACCATGGCCAATGGGACTCGCAGCACCTTCACTAAGTTCCTGAGACCACTGCAAGCCACGTAAACATCTAATAGGAACCAACCTTGGCACACAATGCCTTCCTCAAAAAACCCAGGCACTACCGGGACCCCAAGCTTATACACACACACACATACACACACACACACACCCCACATGTATACATACATACTAGAATCAAGATAGTAAATAAGAAACACAACTCAGAAACAGGGAACTCCAGACAACAAACAATCAAGTACCAGTTAACACCTCCCAAGCAGAGGATACCTCCAGACAACAACAGCCAAGTGACCTCAATGTAGATACCCTCACTGATTGACTTTGCAGCTTCGCGGCCACTCAATGCGATTCAATCTTGCTCACTGCAACATTGCAACACTTGCTTCAAACAGACAAGGGTCCTTTCTCCCACCCTGGAAATTATTCCATGAGGATGATCTCTATGTAGATACCCTCACTTATTGGCTTTGCAGCTTCATGGCCACTTAATGCTATCCAAGCCTGCTAATAGAAACATTGTAACACTTGCTTCAAGCAGACAAGAGCTCTTTCTCCCACCCTGGACATTATTCCATGAGGATGACCTCTATGTAGATACCCTCACTTATTGACTTCGCAGCTTCGCAGCCACTCAATGCTATTCAAGCTTGCTCATTGCAACATTGTAACATTTGCTTCAAACAGACAAGGGTCCTTTCTCCCACCCTGGAAATTATTCCATGAGGATGACCTCTATGTAGATACCCTCACTTATTGACTTCGCAGCTTCGCAGCCACTCAATGCTATTCAAGCTTGCTCATTGCAACATTGTAACACTTGCTTCAAGCAGACAAGGGCTCTTTCTCCCACCCGGGACATTATTCCATGAGGATGATCTCTATGTAGATACTCTCACTTATTGACTTTGCAGCTTCATGGCCACTTAATGCTATCCAAGCCTGCTAATTGCAACATTGCAACACTTGCTTCAAACAGACAAGGGCTCTTTCTCCCACCCGGGACATTATTCCATGAGGATGACCTCTATGTAGATACTCTCACTTATTGACTTTGCAGCTTCATGGCCACTTAATGCTATCCAAGCCTGCTACTTGCAACATTGCAACACTTGCTTCAAACAGACAAGGGCTCTTTCTCCCACCCTGGACATTATTCCATGAGGATGACCTCTATGTAGATACCCTCACTTATTGACTTTGCAGCTTCATGGCCACTTAATGCTATCCAAGCCTGCTAATTGCAACATTGCAACACTTGCTTCAAACAGACAAGGGCTCTTTCTCCCACCCTGGACATATTGACCTCTATGTAGATACCCTCACTTATTGACTTTGCGGCTTCATGGCTACTCAATGCTATTCAAGCTTGCTAATTGCAACATTGCAACACTTGCTTCAAACAGACAAGGGCTCTTTCTCCCACCCTGGACATTATTCCATGAATACACACACACACACACACACACACACACTTACTTATACATACATACCAGAATCAAGATAGTAAATAAGGAACACCACTCAGAAACAGGGAAACTCCAGACAGCAAACAATCAAGGGCCAGTTAACACCTCCCAAACAGAGGATGCCTCCAGGCAACAACAGCCAGACGACCTCTATGTAGATGCCCTCACTTATTGACTTTGCAGCTTCATGGCCACTCAATGCTATTCAAGCCTGCTAATTGAAAGATTGCAACACTTAATTCGAACAGACAAGGGCTCTTTCTCCCACCCTGGACATTATTCTACAGGTAAATATACCAGAATGAAGACAGTAAATAAGGAACAGGGGAACTCCAGACAGCGAACAATCAAGGGCCAGTGAACCTCCCAAACAGAGGATGCCTCCAGGCAACAGAGGTCAGGCGACCTCTATGTAGAGACCCTCGCTGATCGACTTTGCAGCTTCATGGAAGCTTTCTAATTGCAACATTCAAGGGCCAGTGAACACCTCCTAAACAGAGGACGCCTCCAGGCCATGAAAGCCAGGCTACCTTTGCATCATGATCGTCATTTCAGGGCCTTGTTGAGATCTTGTGCCGTATCAGGAGACACTGACCTGTGGGAAAAAGTTTCAATCCCTCCTGAATTTTCTAACCCTAACCTGCACGAGCGTGTCCGAACACATGCATGCTTTGGATGTGTAAATATAACCTCTGCGCATAAGACTTGGGCAAACCGTGGACACGCCAACCGGTGTCACGCTTCCCTCCTCCAGAATAGAAAACCTGGCTGAGTTTTGTTCTGAGCACAGAGTTATTTTGTCGTGGGATGTGCACGGCTTCAGTGGGAGGCTGGGATTGCGTACGAGAGGATGATCAGGATCATGATGCCGGGAGCCACGGCTCCATCATATCAATAACTCTGGTCGATCCTCGGCTAAAAAACGCTGACTGTTCCTAAGCTTCCGTACAGTAGTTAGTTACATAACGCGGCCTTATGTCTCCTGCGTCACATTAAGAGCATGTGACCCTATTCCTATCAATGCGTCCCAAGCCCAGGGCTCTCCCCGGAGGCCAATAACTTTCAAACAGGAATAAACAAAAAGGGAACATCGGCACAGGAGCCGGGACAAAGTTGAGAGAGGGAAATGGGTCCGGCACAGTCTGGCTTTAGACCGGGACATGGCACCGAGACAGTGTTTCCCAACCTTTTTTGAGCCGCGGCACATTTTTTTTACATTTCCAAAATCCTGGGGCACACCACCAACCGAAATGACACAAAACGACACGCTAACACAGTCATACATATAGTCAATATGTCTTTAAATGTATTTGTACACTCAGTGTGAAACCTGGGCCTGTTTCAATGAACACAACATAGATATCCTGGCAGGAATGGCAGAAAGGCTCATACACACAATATCTTGTTCAACAGCTGGCCTCTAACGATTACGTCTTTTGTATTTGCCCAGTAGGGCCAACACAACGCCCTGGCCAGGGCTGCTTGTTCAACAGTGGCCCGGCAGCAACCCCAGGCGTGGGGCTTCCGTACGCCTCCTCCCGCCACCGGAAGTTGGTTGCGGGAGGAGGAGGCGATGGAAGGCGCACGGCACCGGCCCCGGCCGTGCGGCTTCTGTCCACCTCCTCCTCGCGCCCTCTTTCCGGTCGCGGGAGGAGAAGGCGGACGGAAACGGCACCGCGGTTTCCCTTCACCTCTTCCTCCTTGCCCTCGCTGCTGCGCTTGACGTCATCCAGCCCCGCAGGTTGGTTGCGGGAGAGGCACGCCATTGGCCGCCAAAAAGGGGCGAGCGCCACGCAGGACGCCGGGGCGCCCTCCCCACCCCCCCTGCGGCGCCCCCAGCCCCCTCTCGGATGTGGGGGAAGGCATGAAAGGGAGGGAGGGAAGGAAGGAAGGAGGTGCCGCAGCCTAAGGGAAGAAGAGAAAGGGTTTTTTGGTTTTTTTGGTCCGTGGTTTGGCGCCCTCATAGGCCTACGCCCATAGGCCTTGGCCTTGTTGGCCTTATGGGTAATCCGGGCCTGCGCGCGGCAGGAGGAGGGCACAGGAGAAGAGGCGCCCTCCTCCTGTCGCGCGCACATGCATGCATGCCCGCCAGCGCCCCCGGCGGGGAGGGGTTTCCCTTCCTCCTCCTCCTCACCTCCTTCTTTTACAAGGGTGCCCATGGGGGCAATGACTCTCTCTGTCTCCCCGGAGATGATGACTCTCTGTCTCGGGAGAGGGCGGGGGGAGAGCGCTGCGAGGGGCCGGGTTTTTTTTAAAAAAAATTATTATTATTATTATTATTATTTGATCTGCCGCCCCCTAGGCCTACGCCCATAGGCCATGGCCTAGAGTGGCCTTATGGATAATCCAGGCATGCTCAACAGCTGTCAGTCTCTCTCTGTGTTTAGTTTTTATCGCAGTCCCCCCCCCCCCCGTCCTCAGGGAAAACGTACCCGGTCCTCAAGGAAGCCGGTTGGAAAGAGAGCATAATACAATAATGATGACAATAACAATAATAATGCAGTCCTAGAGCTGGAAGGGACCCCAAAGGCCATCCAGTCCAGCCCTTCTGCTAGGGAGGAAGACACAACCAAAGCTCTCCCGACAGATGGTCACACGGCCTCTGCTTCATAAGAATGATACAATAATAATAACAACACAATAATGACAATAATAATAATGCAATCCTAGAGCTGGAAGGGACCCCAAAGGCCATCCAGCCCAGCCCTTCTGCTAGGGAGGAAGACACCATCAAAGCTCTCCCGACAGATGGTCACACGGCCTCTGCTTCATAAGAATGATGATACAATAATAATAATAATAATAATAATAACAACAACACAATAATGTCAACAATAATGATGCAATCCTAGAGCTGGAAGGGACCCCAAAGGCCATCCAGCCCAGCCCTTCTGCTAGGGAGAAAGACACCATCAAAGCTCTCCTGACAGATGGTCACACGACCTCTGCTTCATAATAATGATGATACAATAATAATAATAACACAATAATGACAACAATAATAATGCAATCCTAGAGCTGGAAGGGACCCCAAAGGCCATCCAGTCCAGCCCTTCTGCTAGGGAGGAAGACACCATCAAAGCTCTCCCGACAGATGGCCACACGGCCTCTGCTTCATAAGAATGATGATACAATAATAATAATAATAACACAATAATGACAACAACAATAATGCAATCCTAGAGCTGGAAGGGACCCCAAAGGCCATCCAGTCCAGCCCTTTTGCTAGGGAGGAAAACACAATCAATGTCTTCTCGACAGATAGCCACGCAGCCTCTGCTTCATAATAATAATACAATAATAATAACAACACAAAAATATCAACAATAATAATGCAATCCTAGAGCTGGAAGGGACCCCAAAGGCCATCCAGTCCAGCCCTTCTGCTAGGGAGGAAAACACAATCAATGTCTTCTCGACAGATAGCCACGCAGCCTCTGCTTCATAATAATGATACAATAATAATAACAACACAATAATGACAACAATAATAATGCAATCCTAGAGCTGGAAGGGACCCCAAAGGCCATCCAGTCCAGCCCTTCTGCTAGGGAGGAAGACACCATCAAAGCTCTCCCGACAGATGGTCACACGGCCTCTGCTTCATAAGAATGATGATACAATAATAATAATAATAATAACAACACAATAATGACAACAATAATAATGCAATCCTAGAGCTGGAAGCGACCCCAAAGGCCATCCAGTCCAGCCCTTCTGCTAGGGAGGAAGACACCATCAAAGCTCTCCCGACAGATGGTCACACGGCCTCTGCTTCATAAGAATGATGATACAATAATAATAATAATAACAACACAATAATGACAACAATAATAATGCAATCCTAGAGCTGGAAGGGACCCCAAAGGCCATCCAGTCCAGCCCTTCTGCTAGGGAGGAAGACACAATCAAAGCTCTCCCGACAGATGGTCACACGGCCTCTGCTTCATAAGAATGATGATACAATAATAATAACAACACAATAATGACAACAATAATAATGCAATCCTAGAGCTGGAAGGGACCCCAAAGGCCATCCAGTCCAGCCCTTCTGCTAGGGAGGAAGACACAATCAAAAGCTCTCCTCGACAGATGGTCACACAGCCTCTGCTTCATAATAATGATGACAATAATAATAACAACACAATAATGACAATGCATAATAATGCAATCCTAGAGCTGGAAGGGACCCCAAAGGCCATCCAGTAGCCCTTCTGCTAGGGAGGAAGACACAATCAAAGCTCTTCATAAAGTAGAATAATAAATGTAATAATAGTAATAATAAGACAAAATAATAATGCAATAATAATAATAACACAATAATAACATGTAATAATAATGCAATCCTAAAGAATAAAAACCCCAAAGGCCAATAAAGGCCATCCAGTCCAGCCCTTCTGCTAAAGGAAGACACAATCAAAGCCCATCTCATAAGACAGATGGTAAATGTAATAATGCTTCATAAAATGATGATGTAATAATAATAATAATAAAGTAAAAATAATAAATGCAATAATAGAGAGTGGAATAATGGGACCCCAAAGGCCAATAATAAATGCCCTTCTGCTAGGGAGGAAAATACACAATAAAATAGAGTAAAATCTCTAAATGACAGATAATAAATGCACGCAGCCTAGAGTAAAATAATAAATGTAATAATAATAATAATAACACAATAATAAATAATAATAATAATAGAGTAAAATAATGAATGCAAAATAATAAAATGTAATAATAATAGTAAAATAATAAATGTAAAATAATGAATAAATGTAATAATAATAATGAATGTAAAATAAATAAATGTAATAATAGTAATAAAAATAGAGTAAAATAATAAAATGTAATAAAAATAGAGTAAAATAATAAATGTAATAATAATATAAAATAAAATAATACAGTAAAATAATAAATGTAATAATAATAGAGTAAAATAATGAATGCAATAATAATAAAGTAAAATAATAAATGTAATAATAGTAATAAATAGAGTAAAATAATAAATGTAATAATAATAGAGTAAAATAATAAATGTAATAATAATAATAAAGTAAAATAATAAATGTAATAATAATAGAGTAAAATAATGAATGCAATAATAATAAAGTAAAATAATAAATGTAATAATAGTAACAAATAGAGTAAAATAATAAATGTAATAATAATAATTGGGTAAAATACTGTAAATGTAATAATAATAATAAATAGAGTAATAAAATAAATATAATAAAATATTACTAATAATAGAGTAAAGTAATAAATAACCTTGGCTCGAGTAGAAGTCGAGGGGAGCTTTTTCAGCCAAAAAAAAGGGGGGCTGAGAAACTAGGCTTATACTCGAGTATATACAGTAAATCAACCAAACTACATTCCTAATTTTCCCATCTCATTCCATCCTTATGCTTTATCAATCACGGTTATTGATCCACAATTAATTGCCTGATCAATTGACTTCCTGTTCTGTTATTTTTGCTGCAATGCAGCTCTATTTCAAACTATTGACTGCCACATATATTATTGGGATTTAAACATTATTTAAATTGAAGAGAGAGAGAGAGAACACTATACGAAGGTTTCCAAAGTTTTGCAGGCGGCGCCTGCCTGGGTGAATAAGGATAAGAGAATGCAAAACTTGGCATTGCCTCCGACACGTCGCCTTTTGTTCAGATGGCTGCTGTCAGCAGGTAGCTCGGACCTGCCGCTTCCAATTTGAAATGATGCTCTGCCCAATTGCAAATGTAATTTGCAGCCCGCTCGGTGCCAAGGATGCGCGGAATAGATTGCGTTTCGGCCTCCTTTCCAATGTTTCGCAAATGAAAACTGCCGAAAAATGTGGCCGGACAGCATCAGCGGAGGGTTGGCGCATTTGGATTGCTGGCTGATGCTTTTATGTTAAGCTGCTTTGAGTCTCTTGCAGGAGAAATAAAGAGGGGAATAATAATAATAATAAGCTATTATATAAAGGGGTTCCCGTCATGGAACGACCGCCCCAAACAGAGAAACCTTACAACGCAGAAACACCAAACTTGCCAACAGAAATAGGCCTCAAGCAAGGTATGTTTGTAGCAAAGAAACTTTCCTCCCCAAAACCTAAAAGGCCCCCAAAACAACGAGTAAAAAAACCTACATTTCCCAGCATCCTCTGGGGCTGCCAATGAAGGGTGGAATTTGCATAACTCCAGTACTGGCCAGCCAACATGAACATTCCAACCCATAATAAACTGTCAGAGGAGGATAAGGCAAAGGGCTGAGGCACAAACACAAACACCCAATTCACTTCCCACAGAAAATTTACACCCCTACAAATCACAGACCACGCCCAAAATTGACAGTAAGGCTTCATTAACTTAATTTCCCTGACTAGGGCTCACTTAATGGAATGCTGTTTACGCTCTGAATTGACAGTAAGGCTTCATTAACTTGATTCTCCCGACTAGCCCTCAGCTCATTGGACATTGTGTATGGCCTGAATTGACAGTAAGGCTTCATTAACTTAATTTCCTGACTAGGCCTCACTTAATGGAATGCTGTTTACGCTCTGAATTGACAGTAAGGCTTCATTAACTTGATTCTCCCGACTCAGCCCTCAGCTCATGGGACATTGTGTATGGCCTGAATTGACAGTAAGGCTTCATTAACTTAATTTCCCTGACTAGGCCTCACTTAATGGAATGCTGTTTACGCTCTGAATTGACAGTAAGGCTTCATTAACTTGATTCTCCCGACTACGCCTCAGCTCACTGGACATTGTGTATGGCCTGAATTGACAGTAAGGCTTCATTAACTTAATTTCCCTGACTAGGCTTCACTTAATGGAATGCTGTTTACGCTCTGAATTGACAGTAAGGCTTCATTAACTTGATTCTCCCGACTAGCCCTCAGCTCATTGGACATTGTGTATGGCCTGAATTGACAGTAAGGCTTCATTAACTTAATTTCCCGACTAGGCCTCACGTAATGGAATGCTGTTTACGCTCTGAATTGACAGTAAGGCTTCATTAACTTGATTCTTCCGACTAGCCCTCAGCTCATTGGACATTGTGTATGGCCTGAATTGACAGTAAGGCTTCATTAACTTAATTTCCCTGACTAGGCCTCACTTAATGGAATGCTGTTTACGCTCTGAATTGACAGTAAGGCTTCATTAACTTGATTCTCCCGACTAGCCCTCAGCTCATTGGACATTGTGTATGGCTTGAATTGACAGTAAGGCTTCATTAACTTAATTTCCCTGACTAGGCCTCACTTAATGGAATGCTGTTTACGCTCTGAATTGACAGTAAGGCTTCATTAACTTGATTCTCCCGACTAGCCCTCAGCTCATTGGACATTGTGTATGGCTTGAATTGACAGTAAGGCTTCATTAACTTAATTTCCCTGACTAGGCCTCACTTAATGGAATGCTGTTTACGCTCTGAATTGACAGTAAGGCTTCATTAACTTGATTCTCCCGACTAGCCCTCAGCTCATTGGACATTGTGTATGGCTTGAATTGACAGTAAGGCTTCATTAACTTAATTTCCCTGACTAGGCCTCACTTAATGGAATGCTGTTTACGCTCTGAATTGACAGTAAGGCTTCATTAACTTGATTCTCCGACTAGCCCTCAGCTCATTGGACATTGTGTATGGCTTGAATTGACAGTAAGGCTTCATTAACTTAATTTCCTGACTAGGCCTTACTTAATGGAATGCTGTTTACGCTCTGAATTGACAGTAAGGCTTCATTAACTTGATTCTCCCGACTAGCCCTCAGCTCATTGGACATTGTGTATGGCTTGAATTGACAGTAAGGCTTCATTAACTTAATTTCCCTGACTAGGCCTCACTTAATGGAATGCTGTTTACGCTCTGAATTGACAGTAAGGCTTCATTAACTTGATTCTCCCGACTAGCCCTCAGCTCATTGGACATTGTGTATGGCTTGAATTGACAGTAAGGCTTCATTAACTTAATTTCCTGACTAGGCCTCACTTAATGGAATGCTGTTTACGCTCTGAATTGACAGTAAGGCTTCATTAACTTGATTCTCCCGACTATGCCTCAGCTCACTGGACATTGTGTATGGCCTGAATTGACAGTAAGGCTTCATTAACTTGCTGTTCCTGACTAGGCCTCAGCTCATGGGGCATTGTGTATGGCCTGAATTTACAGTAACCTACCTTGGCACACAGAGCCCCTATGACCCACGCTACATTCTACTACAGTTTGGAGGAGGGTGGACCATGGATTATGGAACTTGAAGTACCTCCATGGATAATGGGATTTGTAGTACTTCAAAACCCATCATTCCCCACAGACCACTGTGGCCCAGAACCAAGACCGATAAAGACCAAACTTGGCACACAATGCCCCCCATGACCCACACTCCATCCAACTGCAGTTCAGAGGAGGACACACCATGGATAATGGGATTTCAAGTACCTCCACTCACTTCCAAAGTACCCCACCCACACAAGCATCAACCTCTACATCAACACAGCAGACGGAAAGACAAAAAGCATTGTATATCCACAAGCTCTGCAGAACGCCAGCAACACCACACACCGACAACTCCACAGGACTCGAACATCCCACCCACCAGAACAACCCACAACGACACAGCCGGGGCCCCAACAACACCATAACTAACAACAATTCCAACCCTTACATACTCAGACTTTCTCGCATCTCCTAAATAGGGCACAGCAACGCGTGCCGGATACAGCTAGTAATAATAATAATGTCAAACTTCTCAAAGAGATGGTGCTGTAGCCCCACAAATATGACCCATTAGCAGCAGCTAATAAGCGATGTAAATGCACAGTAGTGTAATACAATCTAGCAGGGACCCACCAGGGAGCAAAACATATAAATACACATCCAATAATGAGCTTCAATGAGAAAATGCAAGCAATAATGGACAGCAACTACAGTTCCTGGCTGTCTTGCGCTCACAGCGGAAGTGATGCGCCGTCTTCAGGCGGCCGGCTAAGTTCAAGTAGGTCACTCCAATATAACACACACTGTGGCTATGGTGAAAAGGTGTGCATCTCCTCGTGTAGGCCCTGTCGCGGGATGCTACCCGTTGGTGCACCGCTGCCAATGTTCTGGCTATGTGGGCCCCTGTATTATTATTGTTATTATTATTATTATTATTTCGCATTTGTCTGTCCCCCCCCAATGGCTCGGGGCGACTGACAACAGTTCGTAAAATACAATTGTCAGATAACTCTTAATAACTCACAGTAATACCATAAAGATGGAATTACAATTAGAACAGTTGAAGCAACAAATGGAGTCGCATTGGGCTGACAGCCAGGCGTGCGAGCTACAGTTTAGCTAACTCCGAAGGCTTGTTGGAACAGCAATGTCTTGACTGCTCTCCTGAACGGGAGGAGGCCCTGGGTGGCACGGATGCCGGCGGGCAGTGCGTTCCACAGGGTTGGGGCTGCAACAGAGAAAGCCCGGCGGCGGGTTGCGGACAGATGGTAGGTCCTCACATTTGGGATGACCAGGAGGTTTAGCTCTTCGGAGCGCAGTGATCTGGTGGGATGGTATGGGATAAGGCGGTCCCGCAGGTACACTGGCCCCAGACCATGTAAGGCCTTAAAAGTCAGGACTAACACTTTGAAGGCAATCCGGCATTCAATTGGGAGCCAGTGCAGTTCGCGCAGGATTGGCGTGATGTGGTGGCCAATCGGGACCCCCGCCAGGAGTCGCGCTGCGGCGTTCTGCACCAGCTTGAGTCTCCGGATTACCGACAGAGGAAGGCCAATGTAAAGAGCGTTACAGTAGTCCAGCCTCGAGATGACCGTGGCTTGGATCACTGTGGCCAAGTCGCGCCGGGACAAATAGGGGGCCAGCTTCCTCGCCTGGCGAAGATGGAAAAATGCTACCCTGCTGACGCTGGAGACGTGGGCCTCCATCGACAACAGGGGGTCCAAGGTTACCCCTAAGCTCTTAACAGAGGGCGACGGACATAATGTCACGCCGTCCAGGGTTGGAAGCTGAACATCCCTACAGCCCGGAGGACCCAGCCACAGGATCTCCGTCTTTGCCGGATTCACCTTCAACCTACTGGCTCGCAGCCATCCAGTGACGGCCTCAAGGCAACGATGGAAATTATCGGGTACGGATTCGAGGCTGTATAAGTATAGAGGTGTCCCCCAGGTCATGCAATAGTTCCAATCTTGGTAATGAATATCAACAGAGGTGCATATCCTCTAATAGGTAAGTAGGAGTGTTCTCAAATTCACAATAATTCCAAAACGCAATCGTTTCCGTCAATCATTTATGGTAATTCAATGTTCAGTATTCCAAATGTACATTCATCACAGTGCAGGCAATGGGCATGGTCTGAGCCTATGGGTAGTGGCCAGACGTCCATGTGTCTAGGCCAGTGTTTCCCAAACAGTGTGCCGTGGCACAGTAGTGTGCCGTAAGCGATCATCAGGTGTGCCGTGGGAAATTGGAACCTCCAATACCCTTTCTTCCCCCTCCTGTCCACAGTGCTCTCTGGGTGTAGGTGAACTACAACTTCCAAACTCAAGGTCAATTCCCAAGCAAGCCCTTTCAGTACTTTCTGTTGGTAATGAGAGTTCAACATGCCAAGTTTGGTTCAATTCCATTGTTGCAAGAGTTCAGGATGCGCTTTGATTGTGTGTTAACTATAAATCCCAGAAACTGTAACTCCCAATTGTCAAGGTCTATTTTCCCCGAACTCCATCTGTGTTCACATTTGGGCATATTGAGTATTCATGCCAAGTTTGGACCTGATCCAACATTGTTTCAATCCACAGTGCTCTCTGGATATAGGTGAACTACAACTCCAAAACTCAAGGTCAATGCCCACCAAACTCTTATAGCATTTTCTCTTGGTTATGGGAGTTCTGTGTGGGATGTTTGTGTCTTTCTGCCATTCCTGCCAGGATTTCTATGTTGTGTTCATCAAAACAGGCCCAGGTTTCACACTGAGTGTGTAAATACATTTAAAAACATATTAACTGTATGTATCACTGTGTTAGAGTGTCATTTTGTGTCATCTTGGTTGGTGGTGTGCCCCAGGATTTTGCAAATGTAAAAAATGTGCCGCGGCTCAAAAAAGGTTTAAAAACACTGGTCTGGGCAGTATGAGGTACCAGGCCCGTTTCGCTACAGTACAAAATCGTACAAGAGATGCTTCCTCAGGGCTCCCATGTTGAATTGTCAACACATCAGCTATAGATGTAAAGAAGGTGCAAATATCAGCACACAAGCTGTATCTCCCATTCACAATGGAGGGATTGTTCAGTTTCATAGGAGTGCTCTGCCTTGCTTGCAATTCCTTTTGTTCATATACTGTTACTCATAGGAGTTTTGGGTTTTTCTCAAACTTCTCAAAGCACAGCAGACAAAGAACCAGTACAAGAAAACTGCACTCCAAACCAGAGCTGGCAGCTGGCACAACAAAGCATGGCATGGGCAGTTCCTTGACAAAACTGAAGGAAAAGTGAAAAGAAAGGAAAGAAAGACTTGGGGCCCCCAAGGAGAATAGAAGAGAAAAGAAGGAAGAGAGAGGGAAGTGAAAAGAAGGAGAAGGAAAGGAGGACTTGGGGGGAAAAAGAATAGAAGAGGAAGGAAGGAAGGAAGGAAGGAAGAAAGGAAGGAAGGAAGGAAGGAAGGAAGACTGGACAAAAGAAGGAAGGGGGGACAGAGAGGGAAAAGGAAGGAGAGAAGGAGAAGAAAAGGGTGAAGGGGAGAGGGCAAGGGAGGGAGGGAGGGAGGGAGGAAGAGGGAGAATGGAGGAAAGAAGGAAGGGGAGAGAGGAGGGAAAAGGAAGGACAGAAGGAGAAGGAAAGGGTGAAGGGGAGAAAGAAAGGAAGGGAGAAGAAGGAAGGAAGGGGCAGAATGGAGGAAAGAAGGAAGGGGGGAGAGGGAGGGAAAAGGAAGGACAGAAGGAGAAGGAAAGGGTGAAGAGGAGAAAGGAAAGAAGAGAAAGGAAGGAAGGAAGAGAATGAAGGAAAGAAGGAAGGGGAGAGAGGGAGGGAAAAGGAGAGAAGGAGAAGGAAAGGGTGAAGAGGAGAAAGGAAGGAAGAGAAAGGACGGAAGGAAGAGAATGGAGGAAAGAAGGGAGAGAGGGAGGGAAAAGGAAGGAGAGAAGGAGAAGGAAAGGGTGAAGAGGAGAAAGGAAGGAAGGAAGAGAAAGGAAGGAAGGAAGGAAGGAAGAGAATGAAGGAAAGAAGGAAGGGGAGAGAGGGAGGGAAAAGGAAGGAGAGAAGGAGAAGGAAAGGGTGAAGAGGAGAAAGGAAGGAAGAGAAAGGAAGGAAGGAAGAGAATGGAGGAAAGAAGGAAAGGAGAGAGGGAGGGAAAAGGAAGGAGAGAAGGAGAAGGAAAGGGTGAAGAGGAGAAAGGAAAGAAGAGAAAGGAAGGAAGGAAGAGAATGAAGGAAAGAAGGAAGGGGAGAGAGGGAGGGAAAAGGAGAGAAGGAGAAGGAAAGGGTGAAGAGGAGAAAGGAAGGAAGAGAAAGGACGGAAGGAAGAGAATGGAGGAAAGAAGGGGAGAGAGGGAGGGAAAAGGAAGGAGAGAAGGAGAAGGAAAGGGTGAAGAGGAGAAAGGAAGGAAGGAAGAGAAAGGAAGGAAGGAAGGAAGGAAGAGAATGAAGGAAAGAAGGAAGGGGAGAGAGGGAGGGAAAAGGAAGGAGAGAAGGAGAAGGAAAGGGTGAAGAGGAGAAAGAAAGGAAGAGAAAGGAAGGAAGGAAGAGAATGGAGGAAAGAAGGAAAGGAGAGAGGGAGGGAAAAGGAAGGAGAGAAGGAGAAGGAAAGGGTGAAGAGGAGAAAGGAAGGAAGAGAAAGGAAGGAAGGAAGAGAATGGAGGAAAGAAGGGAGAGAGGGAGGGAAAAGGAAGGAGAGAAGAAGGAAAGGGTGAAGAGGAGAAAGGAAGGAAGGAAGAGAAAGGAAGGAAGGAAGAGAATGAAGGAAAGAAGGAAGGGGAGAGGGAGGGAAAAGGAAGGAGAGAAGGAGAAGGAAAGGGTGAAGAGGAGAAAGGAAGGAAGAGAAAGGAAGGAAGGAAGAGAATGAAGGAAAGAAGGAAGGGGAGAGAGGGAGGGAAAAGGAAGGAGAGAAGGAGAAGGAAAGGGTGAAGAGGAGAAAGGAAGGAAGAGAATGGAGGAAAGAAGGGAGAGAGGGAGGGAAAAGGAAGGAGAGAAGAAGGAAAGGGTGACGAGGAGAAAGGAAGGAAGGAAGAGAAAGGAAGGAAGGAAGAGAATGAAGGAAAGAAGGAAGGGGAAAGAGGGAGAGAAAAGGAAGGAGAGAAGGAGAAGGAAAGGATGAAGAGGAGAAAGGAAGGAAGAGAAAGGGAGGAAAGAAGGAAGGGGAGAGAGGGAGGGAAAAGGAAGGAGAGAAGAAGGAAAGGGTGAAGGAGAAAGGAAGGAAGGAAGAGAAAGGAAGGAAGGAAGAGAATGGAGGAAAGAAGGAAAGGAGAGAGGAGGGAAAAGGAAGGAGAGAAGGAGAAGGAAAGGGTGAAGAGGAGAAAGGAAGGAAGAGAAAGGACGGAAGGAAGAGAATGGAGGAAAGAAGGGAGAGAGGGAGGGAAAAGGAAGGAGAGAAGGAGAAGGAAAGGGTGAAGAGGAGAAAGGAAGGAAGAGAAAGGAAGGAAGGAAGAGAATGAAGGAAAGAAGGAAGGGGAGAGAGGGAGGGAAAAGGAAGGAGAGAAGGAGAAGGAAAGGGTGAAGGGGAGAAAGAAAGCACCGGGCCCATCTCCGCCGCCTCCCTCGAGGCCCGTGGCGGAGGACAAAGAGGAAGATGAGGACAAGGCGCTGCTGCTGGGCTCCGCCATCTTTGGCGAAGAGGGCCCAGGGCCCCGAGAGCAGCGGGGGATGAGGAAGACGCAGAAGTGACAGTCTCGGTGCATTTGCGTCACTCCTCCCTGCTGCATGCTGGGAAACCGAGGCCCGGACCGCTCTGGAGAGCCAGATGCAATCATGAAAAGGGCCACACCTGGCTCCCGAGCCATAGGTTCCCGACCCCTGCTCTAGTGTGATGAAGTGAGTGTTAAACTGTATTTATTCAATGGCATAGAGCAGTGTTTCTCAACCAGTGTGCCGTGGCACACTAGTGTGCCGTGAGTGATCATCAGGTGTGCCGTGGGAAATTGGAACCCCCAATACCCTTTCTTCCCCCTCCTGCCGAACATAAAAAACAAACAACAACATAACATAACACTGTTTGAGTCCACAGTGCTCTCTGGGTGTAGGTGAACTACAACTTCCAAACTCAAGGTCAATTCCCAAGCAAACTATTTCAGTACTTTCTGTTGGCAATGAGAGTTCAATATGCCAAGTTTGGTTCAATTCCATTGTTGCAAAAGTTCAGGATGCTCTTTGATTGTGTGTTAACTATAAATCCCAGAAACTGTAACTCCCAAATGTCAAGGTCTATTTTCCCCAAACTCCATCTGTGTTCACATTTGGGCATATTGAGTATTCATGCCAAGTTTGGTCCTGATCCAACATTGTTTGAGTCCACAGTGCTCTCTGGATATAGGCGAACTACAACTTCAAAACTCAAGATCAATATCCACCAAACTCTTATAGTGTTTTCTCTTGGTTATGAGAGTTCTGTGTGCGAAGATTGATTCCATTCCATCACTGGTGGAATTCAGAGTGCTCTTTGAATGCGGGTGAACTATAACTCCCAGCTGTTGAGCAAGACCTTTGTGTGTCTGTCTTTCTGCCATTCCTGCCAGGATATCTATGTTGTGTCCATCGAAACAGGCCCAGGTTTCACACTGAGTGTACAAATACATTTAGAAGCATATTAACTATATGCATGACTGTGCTAGAGTGTCATTTTGTGTCATTGTGGTTGGTGGTGTGGCCCAGGATTTGGTACATGTAAAAAATGTGCCGCGGCTCAAAAAAGGTTGAAAAACACTGGCATAGAGATGCATTCTTTGACTCAGGTTAAGGTACTGTCCAAGGTGCTGAAAGCCAGCACACAGTGGAGGAGACCAAACCAAGAGACCAGGGTTGGAATTGTCACTTAGCCCTGGAAACCCAATGGGCAAGTCACACCTTCTCAGCCTCAAAGGATTATCCGCTCTGATAATCTGGATGATAGGGCAGTGTAGAAGGCCCCTCGGTCTCGCCATTTATCTCTCTCTTTCTTTCCCAGCGATTAGGCTCTTGCAAGGACAGATTGATAACGATTGTTGTTTATTTATTTACTAGCTGTACCCGGCACGCGTTGCTGTGCCCTTTTTAGGAGATGCGAGGAAGTCCAATCATCCACGGTGTGCCCTCCTCTAAACTGCAGTGGGATGGAGTGTGGGTCATGGGGGGCATGGTGTGCCAAGTTGGGTCTTTATTGGTCTTGGTTCTGGGCCACAGTGGTCTGTGGGGAATGATGGGTTTTGAAGTACTACAAATCCCATTTTCCATGGTGGTACTTCAAGTCCCATCATGCATGGTCGGGGCTCTGTGTGCCAAGGTAGGTTACTGTAAATTCAGGCCATACACAATGTCCCATGAGCTGAGGCCTAGTTAGGAACAGCAAGTTAATGAAGCCTTACTGTCAATTCAGGCCATACACAATGTCCCATGAGCTGAGGCCTAGTCGGGAGAATCAAGTTAATGAAGCCTTACTGTCAATTCAGAGCGTAAACAGCTTCCCAGTAAGGGAGGCCTAGTTAGGGAAATCAAGTTAATGAAGTCTTACTGTCAATTTAGAGCGTAAATCGGAATTTTCATGTTGGCTGGCCAGTGCAGCAGTTATGCAAATCCGCCCTTATTGGCAGTGTGAGAACGCTTCAATTCTCCGTAAAGATCACGCTCAGGCAGGGCTCGATCCAACCAGATTTATTGCAGGTATAACACCTATAAAGCCAAAGCAGTGACCCTTCACCCAAACACACCTTATATACCCCGACCCTCCTCCTTCCTTCCCTTGCAACATCCTGGGAAGGTTGCATCATGTCCTGCTGACTCACTGTCCAAGGGATATGACCTCATCCCCTCTGAGTCAGCATATTCCCATTCAGTGTCCAATGTCCAGAGGGGAGGTTACATCACACTCCGTTCTGATCCAGCACTTTCCCCTAAGGATTGCATCATCCTGGGGATTTCCCAGTGTCCAGTGTCAAAGCAGGTCAAGGCAGACTGGGGCTCTTTGCCTCTTCCAGGCCAAGAGCTCCCAGCCCTGACAGGCAGCTAATCATGTTGTTCAGAATGTAGAGGCTGGGTGAGTCTTTGGCTGCCCCGGAGGATGCTGGTAAATGTAGTTTTATTTTTACTCGTTGTTTTGGGGGCCTTTTAGGCTTTGGGGGAAAAAGTTTTTGCTACAAACGTATCTTGCTTAAGGCCTATTTCTGTTGGCAAGTATTGTGTTTCTGCGTTGTATGGTTTCTTTGTTTGAGGTATACATCACATGACGTGAACCCATTTTATATAATAGATTTATTTACAGTATTTATATTCCGCCTTCTCCTCACCCTGCAGGGGACTTAGGGCGGATTACAATGTACACACACATTCAATGCCATAGACACAACACATATAGACAGACACTCAGAGGCTATTTAACATTCCAAATTCTGGCCACCAGGGGAGCTGTCACTTCACCGTCCATCTGCGACACTGATGAAGTATTTTCCGCATTCTCGCATGCTTTTATGGAGATGTTTTGTGGCCTCGTAAATTAGTTAAATTAGCATCCCCAAGTGGTACCTAAATTTTCTACTTGACAGATGCAACTGTCTTTCGGGTTGCAAAGGTCGCACAACAAGCTGCACAAAAATTGGCCGAAGCTCACTCTGACCCGGCTGGCTTCTCAACTCATGACCTTTTCTGTCACTAGTGATCTTAATGCAGCTGACACCCAGCCAGTA